>WOVY01013482.1:0-347756 GCA_013436015.1 Rhipicephalus annulatus
TGACATGCAGAGTTTAACGTCCCGAAACCACCATATCATTATGTGAGAATCCGTAGTGGAGGGCTCCGGAATTTCGACCACCTGGGGTTCTTTAACATGCACTCACACCTAGCACATGGGCGTACAACAATTTGCGCCTCTCAAACATACAGCCGCCTGTAGCGATCGGGCTATGCCTTGACCCAGCAGTCATTTGCCACGCCGGATTAGTGCAAAAGGACAGTCTCGCCACGTCTGGACGGAGGAAGCAACAGAACCGGCCCCACGAGACGTCGCCTGCTGATTGACAGCGGCGCCAACGGGATGGAATGTCGCCAAAGAGGGTTTTGGAGCCGCCACTCCATCTCCCGCCTGGGCCAGTCACGCATCGTTAGCGCGTTAACCGGCAGACGACGACGACGCTGGTCAAAGGGCTCTCCCAGAGAATTCCACGAACCTGGCACCTCTCAAAAGGCCGCTCTAAGATCTCCTCGTGGGAACGCAGCCCGCGGCCGGCATCAAAGGGGTCGAGGCGCCCGTGCGTCTTCCGCCCTCCCCCTCCCTGTTCTACGGCAGCACTGCGACTAGTGGCAAGAGTGTGTGTGTATGTGCAAGCCTGTGTTGTGCCTCTATGAACAGACATGATGGGCGGTACTTCAATGAGAGGAACTGCCACATCACCATTGGTCCGCATTGTTTTTATATAGTGATCCCCAACCTAGGGACCTAGGGAACGGGGGTCAACAAAAAGGGCGTGGAGTGCCTCGCCCAAGGTTCTTCTCTTCTCTTCTGTCATCTCGACAACTCCCTGTAAAGATGTAAATAAATCCGTTAAGTTTGCTCAAAGCTCTCCCCTAGTCCTTGGCTCGACGGAGCGACGGCGATCGGCCCCGCTACCCGCAGCGGCGGTCGCCGCGACGCGCAACAACTGGTGGCAGCGGTGGGATGCCATCAGCGACCTTCCTTCCCATCCGTACAACTGGTGGCAGCGGTGGGATGTGAGCCTGGAGGACGGAGAATGAACAACACGCCGAGATCATGGAGACTGGCAGCTGTGGACTGGTGAGTGCTGGCTTTGGGTTTTGGTTGCCAGGCTGATAAGATAGAAGTGCAATCTTTTCGCTGGTAGAGGCTACCACAGAAGCAGTTGTTTACGGAACTTCTGGGTAGAGAGTGAGCTGCACCACACTAGTTCTCTGTCATGGATTGGAAGCGTTTGTTGAAGAATCAGCTCCTGATTCTGGGGGAGGAGCTGGGAGCAGAAGTAAATGCGGGGATGAAGAAAGACGCAATTGTTAGCGCTATCGATAGCTTGAATCTGAGCAGTGAAGAGATTAAAGAAACATGGAGCGAGATTCAAAGCGTGAGGAACAGGAGCGTCAGGATAGACGACAGGAACAGGAACGCCAAGAAAGCGTGAGGAACAGGAGCGTCAGGATAGACGACAGGAACAGGAGCGTCAGCTAAGGCAAAAAGAACTGGATATAGAACAGTTGCGACTCGAAGTGGAAATGAGGAAGATGGCAGGGGTCCAAGCAGTGGAGGTAGAAGGCAGACAAAATCTTTGTGATTTATCTAAACAACTGCAACCCTTCAAAACAGGGCAAGATGTGGGCCTCTTTCTTGTGAACTTTGAGAGAACCTGTGAACAATCGAAGCTTGGTCGTAGCACATGGGCTCGAAATTTGTTAAATTTGCTGCCATGTGAAGCAGCGGATGTAATCGCGCGGCTTCCGGTGGAGGATGCGGACAACTACGACAAAGTGAAAAATAGCCTTCTAAAGAGGTTCCGACTTTCGCCAGACGCGTTCCGCCAGCGGTTTCGCAATCTGACAAAGAAGCAGGGCAGCACGTATTCTGATTTTGCCTACGAGTTGAAGGTCAACTTAATAGAATGGATGAAAGGAGCCAACGCTTTTGGGAACTTCGAAATGGCTCTTGAAGAAGTGGCTCTCGAACAGTTTTTTTCAAACTTTCCGAGCCAATGAAGGCTCTGGATCCAAGATAGAGAACCGGCGTAAAAACAATACAGGCAGCGGCCGACTTTGCTGACGAGTACGCGTCACGCCGGGGAGAAAGAGACGAGGTTCCTCCAACAAAAGCGGGAGATAAAGGGAAACCTTGGACGGCGAAGCAGGGAGCTGGCGCAGGTACGACTGCACAGAAAAAGACAGACTTCGCTGCAAGTGGTCAAGGATCACAAAACAAACAGGGGGGAAAGGTTTCGGGGGATTCTTCAAAAAGAGTCCTTTTGAGGCTCGGAAATCACCTACTTGCTACAAATGTATGGAGGAAGGGCATATTGCCGTAGGCTGTCGTAGGCCCAGGCCAGCCTTTCGTACACTTCTGACTCAGCCACTAGCGAGGAGCTTCTTAGTCTGTACCTTTTTAACCTAACAGTGAACGGAAAGCCGTGCCGCGTCTTACGAGACAGTGGGGCAAACCATGGATCTGGTGCACCCGGACTATGTGGCACAAGCAGACTACAACGGCAAGTGTGCATGGATTAAACCAGTTTTGGAGGATGGAAGCATTTGTCTTCCGGGTAGCTCGAGTAATTCTGACAGGACCGTTCGGAGAAGTGGAGACGGAAGCGGCGGTGTCAGACAAGCTTCCCCCGCAGTACCCCTATTTTGTTCTCGAATCGGACCGACCGTCTGCTGAGAGAACAAGGGAAAAGTTTTCACGAGGGAACAGTACAAGCCTTGACACGAGCCTAAAGCACGAGCGGTTAGCAGCCGAAACTAGAGCGGCAGGAACCGAGTTTACCGGAAGTCCCGCAACACCAGCTATAGCCAGCGCAGTTGAGCCTGCTATCCCCGTCGCCTACTGAAAAAGAAAGAGAGGGGTCAGAGAAGCAGACTAGCACTGATACAGCGGAAAGGGAATCGGAGGAGGGGCTGCTCGCGTTGCCGGTATCAAAAGCACTAAGCAATGTACTGGGGAAAGTGACAAGAGACGAGCTCATCGAGCAGCAAAAAAGCGATCCAGCCTTAAGGAGATTTGGAACATCGTCAGGGAAGGGGTGGGCGAGGAAGAATGTCAGTTTTCCTGTCAAAGATGGCATCTTGTACCGCCACTACCGGACTGCAAAAGGTCGTACGTTCGACCAGATTGTAGTGCCGGCTAAGTATCGGTCTTACATTGTGGATCTCTGTCACGGAGTTGGTTGCTCGGGGCATTTAGGAGCTCGGAAGACCAAAAATAGGCTCCTAACGGAGTTTTTATTGGCCAGGATGCTTCAAAGAAGTTGAGAAGCACGTAAGAGCGTGTGACACCTGCCAGAGAGTGGGAAAAACCGCACGAGAAGGGAAAGGCACCACTTAAGCTTGTTCCGCTCATTTCGGAGCCATTTCGGCCGGCTGGTAATAGACGTTGTGGGACCAGTCCCAGTGACAAAGTCAGGCTACCGGTATTTGCTTACCGCCATTTGTCCAGCAACCAAATTTCCTGAAGCGATCCCAATGAAGGAGCAAAGCTCCGTAGAGGTAGTCAACGCCCTACTGTCTATTTTTTCGAGAGTGGGCTTCCTCAGGAGATACAGTGCGACCAGGGCTCAGTATTCACCAGCGTTCTCACTACGGGGATTCCTGGAAAAGTGTGGAATGAAAATAATCCACAGTTCCGTGTACCACCCGCAGTCCATAGTGTAGAGCGTGTCATTCCGTGATGAAACGAGTTCTGCGAGCCCTTATCTTTGAAAGGAAGTGTCAGTGGGATGCTTGTCTTCCGGCAATGCTGTTTGCGCTGAGATCGGTCACTCATGAAGCGACGGGTTTCAGCCCCGCGGAGCTGGTTTACGGACGGACGCTCAGGTCTCCACTGCGACTTTTGCGCGAAACCTGGGAGTCGAAGAGTACCGACCCGACGGTGGTCGAGTACATTCTGGAATTACTGGAAAGGTTGTGGTGTGCTCGCGACATTGCTGAGGCGAACATGAGAGAGGCGCAAAATAGAGCCAAGAGCTACTACGATCGAAACGCGAAACTGAGAGCTTATCAGGAAGGCGATCAGGTAATGGTCTTGCGCCCCTCGCGAGCAAATAAGCTGGAGATTCAATGGGAGGGGCCCTTTCGGGTTGTGAAAAAGCTCTCGGACACAAATTACGCACTGGAACGTAAAGGAAGACGCCGAGAGGTTGTCATTTACCACCACAATTTAATGAAGAGTTATGTGGGAGAAGTGCAGAAAGTGAACTTGGCTCTTAACAGCACGGAGGAGCTAGCACCTGAAATTCCAGGCTTGGTGGGGTTGAAAGATCAATGGATGTTACCGATGTCATGAAAGCCGTAGCACCGGCCGAGGGCTTGACTGAGAGGCAGAAAGTCGACCTACGCAACTTATTGTCCGAACACATCACTGTTTTCTCGGAAAGGCCAGGGCGAACTGAGGTTATCACTCATGACATTGAGCTAACTTCTGACACCACTGTGAAGTCGAGGCCGTATAGACTAGCCCCGCGACAGCAGGAGATCTTGAAAAAAGAAGTAGATCGAATGCTCGAGCTTAAGCTTATCGAACCTTGCGAAAGCACCTGCACGTCCCCCTATGATTCTCGTTGAGGTTCCGGGAAAGGATCCACGGCCTTGCGTGGATTACCGCAAACTTAACGCGATCACGAAGGACCAAACCTATCCTATACCCAACGTAGAGGAGCTGGTGGAAAAAGTGAGCGCCGCTAAATACGTCTCGACTTTGGACTTAGTAAGAGGCTATTGGCAAGTTCCAATGACTAAACGAGCTAGTGAATATGCGGCCTTTGTGGCGCCGACGGGCACATTTAGGCCCCTAGTTCTGAGCTTTGGCCTTAAGAACGCCCCTTTTGCTTTTCAAGGCTAATGAACCGAGTTCTGCAGGGGGCTGAAGGCTACGCTGTTCCCTACTTAGACGACATCGCTATTTATTCCAATACATGGGAAGATCACCTGTACCATCTTAGCGATGTCCTTAGACGTTTGACGCACGCTGGACTGACAGTGAAGCCTGCTAAGTGCCAGCTAGCTCGCGCCGAAGTACGGTACCTAGGGCACGTGGTAGGGCAGGGCAGGAGGCGACCTGATGAGTTGAAAGTAGAGGCGGTTAGCGAGTTCCCGCAACCAGAAAGCAAGACGGCTATCCGCTCCTTTTTAGGCCTGACAGGGTATTATCAGCGCTACATCCCTCAGTACTCGGAGGTAGCCGCTCCGTTAACGGATGCACTGCGCAAGAATGCTCCAGAAAAGGTAGTTTGGAGTGCGGAAATGGAGGGCGCCTTCCAGGGGCTCAAAGCGGCTCTTGTTAGCTCACCCGTACTGCATGCACCGAACTATGATCGTCCCTTTATTGTGCAGTGCGATGCCAGCAACAGAGGCTTAGGAGTAATACTGTGCCAGGAGGATGAGAACGGGAACGAGCACCCTGTGTTGTACGTTAGCAGGAAACTCTCTGTTCGTGAGGAGGCCTACAGTGCTTCGGAAAAAGAATGTGCCTGCATTGTGTGGGCTACCCAAAAATTAGCCTGCTACCTCTACGGAACTTCTTTTGTCTTCATCACTGACCACTGCCCACTGACATGGCTATCGCAAATGTCGGGAAAGAATCCACGACTACTACGTTGGAGCCTTGCGCTTCAGGAGCTTAACTTCACTGTGAAGTATAAGAAGGGTTCCGCAAACGCCAATGTTGACACATTAAGCAGAGCTTTTTAGCTTTTCTTTTGCTTTTGCTTTCTTTTGTGTTCAGTTGAGGGGCGTTTTTCCGTAATGATTTAAGGGGTAATTGGAGTAATCGACATTTTTTGCTATGGGCAAGAGTATTAGTGTGGTTGCCATTTAAAAAAAAAGCGTAGGTGCATTGTGGCACATTTGAAAGACCGGCCTGGTTGCCGAAAACTCATTGCCGGCGCTTGCTGGTTCTAGCGGTGGGTCTTTGTGGTTTAAATGGTGTTGGGAGACTGCGGTTACTGTGATCTCTCCCGTCGAGCAGCTGATACTACTCGACGTCCGAGATCTTCCCGTCGGCGGAGGAGCTGTAGCGATCGGGCTATGCCTTGACCCAGCAAGTCATTTGCCACGCCGGATTAGTGCAAAAAGGACAGTCTCGCCACGTCTGGACGGAGGAAGCAACAGAGGCCGGCCCCACGAGACGTCGCCTGCTGATTGACAGCGGCGCCAACGGGATGGAATGTCGCCAAAGAGGGTTTTGGAGCCGCCACTCCATCTCCCGCCTGGGCCAGTCACGCATCGTTAGCGCGTTAACCGGCAGACGACGACGACGCTGGTCAAAGGGCTCTCCCCAGAGAATTCCACGAACCTGGCACCTCTCAAAAGGCCGCTCTAAGATCTCCTCGTGGGAACGCAGCCCGCGGCCGGCATCAAAGGGGTCGAGGCGCCCGTGCGTCTTCCGCCCTCCCCCTCCCTGTTCTACGGCAGCACTGCGACTAGTGGCAAGAGTGTGTGTGTATGTGCAAGCCTGTGTTGTGCCTCTATGAACAGACATGATGGGCGGTACTTCAATGAGAGGAACTGCCACATCACCATTGGTCCGCATTGTTTTATATAGTGATCCCCAACCTAGGGACCTAGGGAACGGGGGTCAACAAAAAGGGCGTGGAGTGCCTCGCCCAAGGTTCTTCTCTTCTCTTCTGTCATCTCGACAACTCCCTGTAAAGATGTAAATAAATCCGTTAAGTTTGCTCAAAGCTCTCCCCTAGTCCTTGGCTCGACGGAGCGACGGCGATCGGCCCCGCTACCCGCAGACGGCGGTCGCCGCGACGCGCAACACGCCGTAGCCGGGATTCAATCCCGTGACTTGTGCGTCAGCAGCCGAGTACTTTAGCCACTAGACAACCGCGGCGGGGCGCGCTTGGAGTGTGCAGGCATCTATGAACAAACAGGCGTCTATCAACAACACATATCTGACATTTGTGCATCCTCCTTCCTAAAACTCTGTCTTCTCAGACTTAAGTTAAAGCAAGCACTACCTGAGGCGAAACAATTACCACATTTATCACTTATTAGACCGAAGCTTGAATATACCGCAAGTCTTTTGGACCCCCCCCCCCCACACACACACACAAAACATCAATGCACTCAAAAGAATTCAGCGAAAAGCTATGCGATTTATTTATTCAAAGTATCGGCCGACTGAGTCCCCTGTACAACATAAAGGAGTTCACACAGTATGCAGACATTGCAACTTCGGTGAAATGTACACAGATTCAAGTTTATTTTTTAGCTGAAGAATAGAAAAGTATATCTAGAACCAGAAGATGACATATGGCCCCTTTAAACTCTACAAAATAGGCCCCATCATGGTGATTGCCTAACCCCGTATAGAACTGAAACTGATGTTTTCGAATTTTCATTCTTTCCACGCACGACAAATGAGTGGAACGCGGTCCCATCAACATGGCTACATAGCGCTGAACTTATAGAACAAATGCTTAAATATGACATAAAATTACCCTCTTTTTATTTTTATAATTTGTGTTGTACTTTGTTGTGCATAGGCGATCAATATTCTTTCTTTGTAGTATACTGAGAACTGTGGTATTTTCTGTTGGCACTTACTTTATTGCTTGTAGGCACAGAGCACACTGTTGGAGTTGTTCTACCTATCAGTCGTTTTACTTCTTGTTCTGCTCCTGTAAATCTTTTGTTATTGTTGCTGTAACAATGGTTGGGGGTTAAGCAGTTGTATATATGTATGCATGAACATTTTCTCGTTGTATCAGTGCATGACATTTATTATTATTACCAATGTTTGTATCCTCTCCTGCTTCGGCCCTGAATGCGCTTGCAGTATTTTATAAAAAAATAAATACATACATACACAAATAAATATTAT
Source organism: Rhipicephalus annulatus (assembly GCA_013436015.1). Lineage (NCBI taxonomy): Eukaryota > Metazoa > Arthropoda > Arachnida > Ixodida > Ixodidae > Rhipicephalus > Rhipicephalus annulatus. Next base: position 7,807 of record WOVY01013482.1, read on the forward strand.
AAAAACAAGCGGCGAGACATTGGCCAAGGTTTGAAATTGCAAATCGCGAGCCCGTGCAACTTTCTGCGTACAACGTTATGGGATTCATGCACTACAAGAACACTGTTGAATGCTATACGCTCGCAAAACAAAGGGAGTGTCAACTTTCAAGGTCAGACGACATTTCACTAACCTACATGGCTACAGAAAATCGCGCGAAGGTGATACGGATACTTTGGCGGCTATCATTGAAACCACGAGTTGCCACGCATTCGCACAAGAATTTCACATCTGGCAAGAACGAATCATATTTATCGTGTCACGGACGGCCCGGTTGGTTCACTAATACAGGAAACATGCAAAGTGATTAGTGTTCGTTTCTTGCTCCCGCGATCTACGACGACAGCGCAGCTCTGGCCGACTGGCTCGCCCTACGCCATCTCCTGACGCCGACAAGAGCTCTCGCCGAGTGGTTCCCCGTCCTCGGACTTAAGTGACCGTGTCCATCTTTCCTATCTTCTCCTTACTTCCGTATGTGACTGTCCCTGCGCCTCGCTTTCTCTATCTCTATACTTTTTAATCCTATCCTTTGATGCCTCCTTACCACCATCCCTCGTGAGCTACTTTTAAGGTGCCCTCCGCCTGAGAGACAGTTATTACGTTTATAGCCTTTTTTTCTTTTGCTTTCGTTCTCACTCGCCAGGACACATTATGGTTCATTCTTGCTAGAATATCGTGAAATAAGCATTCTCGGTGACCGTTCGTTTCAGTGGAAACGTCTTGTTTTCCCTTTTCATCAAATCCCAAATCCCTTTCAAACGCAAAACAAAAGCTATTAACACGGGCAATACACCGGCAACACCAAAAATGCGTATCTAAGCGAATGCGTTGTAGGCCTGATACAAAACACATGTAGAAAAAAAACAATTTTTATGCAGACACCGTTCAATTTTCTGAAGCAGTGACATAAAAGCCATGTGCAGTAGAAGTAGTTTAACTAGTGTGAAGTACTGCCCACATCAGGAAAAATCAAACTTTGCGTAATATTGAAATCAAGCAAACGTGTTCGCCTGATTGTTTCATAGGGCTGTTAGAGATGCTGCCGCGGGAGCTACACAGATCGCCGATGGTGTTCCCTTCGCACTTAGGTGAAAGAGAACAAAAAATCGTCGGGACGGCTTTGAGCTCTCCCATAGTAGAGTACGTGGTGCTCTGAATCGTTAAACCCTTTGCTAAACACCATATATACATGCAGAAAAGTAATTTGTAGGTGGGTCAAGCGACTCACCACTGCCACCTCGATCAGGCGCGCGCGGCAGTGCTTTTAGGAACACCGCCACGCGCGCCCGATCCTGGCATCTGTGGACTCACTTCCGTGCTGAGTGGCACCGAAGGGCTCAGCTCACTTCGGTTGTCCACTCCGGTCCTCTGGTTCGGTGTCGTCAGATGCCGAGACTTGAACACTGCACGGGCTCGAGCTTGCCCGGAACCGGCCCGGCCCGTGAGCCAGGCCAGCTCGGGTAAAGTAGTTTTCACGGCGGGTTCGGGCCTCAAGTTTTGGATTTGGGGCCGGTCCATAGTTTGAGGTGGTGGGATCGGGCTTTGCTGTGATTTGTGCCCGAAAAAGGTGTATACTGCCCCGGTCTGATGTGGGCGCTACAACACGGAGACGCTGGGGAACGTGCGGATAAGTGGGCGCGTGCCGAGATTCGGAGTTTCGTATAGGGGAAGAGAAAAAAGAAGATCAGATGGAGCTGGGCATTCGATACAGTCGGGTGGCCAGGCCCGAGTGTCGACGCTCTGGAAGGCCATCCACGAGTTGAAGCTGCGGACTTCGCAGGGCCGCTGTCGTACTCCGCCCCCGACGCTTTCCGGCGGCCAGAAGTTGTTCGTCACCTCGTACAAGGTGTTGCCGAACTCTTTGAAGCCATCCCACGTCGCTCGTCAGCTCGCGTCGCCCGGTGCGTCCCACTCTCCGAGGGGTGAGCATCCATCCACCGAGATAGACTTTAGCAAAGACCATTCGCTCCTAGTTAGCTTTTTCTGTTTACTGTGTTTGCTCTGTTTGTTTTGTACGTATGCGCGTTCGTTTATCCATGTTTTGATAAAGTGTTGTTCGTAAACCAGCAAGAGGCCTCGTCGGTTGTTGGGACCATTGACGCTCCCAACCTTCTTTACGTAAAAACCCACACGTTACAACATTAGAGAGGCGTCCATGACAGGACAAAGAAATGATATAGCGTGTAGTTTTCTAGCGTGCACAGGACGCCGGGCACTACATCTTTTTCGGGCGCAATTACATTTGCCGAGGGTTGAGATAGTTGCAGATACATTGTGCATACTTTCTGTGTGTTACACGTATTGTAGCTCTAAAAAAGTTTTATTTATTTGGAGGTATTATTATGGACAAGTACTGGACCTATTGTTTAGGGTATGAGGCTACTTGACAGACTAGAGAGAGAGAGAGAGCTCTTTATTGAAAAGCAGAGAATTTAGCTAGTGTGTGTATATCGCTGACTTGCTACTCTGCGTGGGGAAGGGCATTGGAGACTGAAAGACAAAAAGAGAGAAAGAGAAATATCAAAAAATAAATTGAAAAAAAAGTAAATATACAGACATTTTTTAATTGTCTCTTGGGCGGGAACGTGTGCTGACAGAATGACTTATGACGAGTTTTCTAGGTGCCACTACAGTTTGTATAGCTGACCTACATTGTCTAAATACGTGAATAAAACTTTCATCGCATGCCTTTGTTCGTGAAGCTGGGGAAAGGGCCCAAGACACAATCAACTAGCTGATGGAATTCTTTGGATTAACAGACGCATGCAGTGTTCATGCATTGTTACGAGGTGTCTCCTGACGGGAAGAGTACCAGAGTCTTGGAAGAACGCTAACATCATCTTAATGCATAAGAAAGGAGATGGCAAGGACTTGAAGAATTACAGGCCGATTAACTTGCTCTCTGTAGTATACAAGCTATTTACAAAGGTAATTGCTAACAGAGTAAAGAAAACATTAGAATTGAATCAACCAAAGGAACAAGCAGGATTTCGAACAGGCTACTCAACAATCGACCACATTCATACTATCAATCAGGTAATAGAGAAATGCTCAGAATATAACCAACCACTATACATAGCCTTCATAGATTACGAGAAGGCGTTTGATTCAGTAGAAATATCAGCCGTCATGCAGACACTGCGGAATTAGGGCGTCGATGAAGTATATATAAACATCCTCGAAGAAATCTACAGGAGATCAACTGCTACCACAGTGCTTCATAAAGAAAGCAACAGAATGTCAATCAAGAAGGGTGTAAGGCAGGGGGACACAATCTCCCCAATGATATTTACCACGGGCTTACAGGAGGTTTTCAGAAGCCTAGAATGGGAACAGTTATGGATAAGAGTTAATGGAGAGTACCTTAGTAACCTGCGCTTCGCCGATGACATTGCATTGCTGAGTAACTCAGGGGACGAATTGCAACTCATGATTGCAGAGTTCAAGGAGAGCAGAAAGATGGGTCTTAAAATGAATTTGCAGAAAACGAAAGTAATGTACAACAACCTCGGAAAAGAGCAGCGCTTCGAGATAGGTAATAGTGCACTTCAAGTTGTAAAAGACTATGTCTACTTAGGGCAGGTAATAACAGCGGAGCCGAACCACGAGATGGAAGTAACTAGAAGAATAAGAATGGGGTGGAGCACATTTGGCAAGTACTCTCAAATTATGACAGGTAGATTGCCACTGTCCCTCAAGAGGAAGGTATATAACAGCTGTATCTTGCCAGTACTTAGCTACGGAGCAGAAACCTGGAGACTTACAAAGAGGGTTCAGCTTAAATTGAGGACGACGCAGCGACCAAAGGAAAGAAAAACGGTAGGTGTAACCTTAAGAGACAAAAAGAGAGGAGAGTGGATTAAGGAAAAAACGGGGGTGAAGGATATCATTGCTGATATCAAGAAAAAGAAATGGACATGGGCCGGGCATGTAGCGCGTAGACAGGATAACCGCTAATCGTTAAGGGTAACTGGATTCCCAGAGAAGGCAAGCGGGTTAGGGGGAGACAGAAGGTTAGGTTGGCAGATGAGATTAAGAAGTTTGCGGGTATAATTTGGCAGCAGCAAGCACAGGACCGGGTTAACTGGCGGAACATGGGAGAGGACTTTGTCCTGCAGTGGACGTAGTCAGGCTGATGATGATGATGATTATGCAGTGTTCATGAAGCGCACGCTCATCCAATACGCTCGGCACTGAAACAAGATATGTTCTACCATTTTTATGGAGCCACAGTTACTCCAGGATGGACTTTCTAATTGACCGAAGTGGTACCGTAAGTTGTTTACAAAAGCACTGTTCAGCCGGAGACGATGGTAGAGAGTTTCCAGTTGTCCAGAGATTCTGGATAGGAGATAAGAGATGCGGCTCGATATAGTGAAGGAAAGCATAATGATGCGTCTTGAGGTTCCGAAGCCTCTTCTTTTCTTCGGAAGTGAGCCTTTTGTCCAGCTGGGAAGCATATGATTAAGTGTATTAGGTTCACCAGTAGTTGCGGTCTGTGCAATAATACGTCTGTTCACTTCATTGATGCCTCGTACACACAGTTTAACATCAAAAGGTGAAAGCATCCAGGGAGGATATTTTGGAGGCATTAACTTCTTCGGCTGTCTAATAGCAGTAAGTTGCTGCATTTGAACAGCTTGGCCAAATGCTGAGTTGCTATGGGTGAGATGTACGCGGTACAGAAATCTTCTTCCCGCGTATGACATGGCAGAAATGAGTGCGGAATATTTCTTGAGTGCAGGCAATATGTCTTGAGTTTTACCAACAGCAGGCAGCATACCATGCTACCTGCCGTTGGTGAAACTCTCTTAGGTGCTTTGCAGAATCATTGAAAAAACAAAGATGCTTGCAGTTTCGGTATAAACATACAAATCCAAGTGCCAGAGGAGATGTAGACCATTCGGAAAATTTCGATGAAGAGTGTGCTCGCACACAACACAAGGTGACCAAAAACACGGCCTAAGCTCACCACTGAGGCTTCTTTATAAAATTTCATTGTGACTCGAGCGAAGAGGCACAAAAATTTAGGTATCGATTTTGCGCCCTGCTGCAGTGGCCTAGTGGATAAGGTGCGCAGCTGCTGACCCGCAGGTCACAAGATCGAATCCCGGCTGCGGCGGCTGCATTTCCAACGGAGTCGGGAATGTTGTAGGCCAGGGTGCTCAGATTTAGGTGCACGTTAAAAAAACCAGGCGTTCGAAATTTCCGGAGTCTTCCATTACAGCGTCTCTCGTAATGATATAGTGGTTTTGGGACGTTTAACCCCACATAACAATCAATCAACCAATCAATCAATCAATTTTGCGGGGTGTATATACCTCGCGTCCCAAAAATAATCGCTGAAAGCAAGAGCAATCAATCGGAGAAACACAGGAAGTGCTGCGTAAAACACGCTGGCGGTTCTTAAGCCTTCACCTAGCTGAAAAAGCTGTCTAATAGAACCATACCAGCAATCTCTTGTTTTTGCTTCTTCATGGCCAGTCACATGAGCGTGCAACAAGAACCATACGTTAAAAAAGCAGAACAAAACAAAAAGTGACTGCAAATATGTTTACTTATTATAAAAGTCAGTTACACATAGTTCAATCAGTGTACAGACGCGTCAACATCGAGCGGCTATTGATGATAAACGACGCAGAATACGGGTTCCAAAGGAAGGATACTAGAAGCAAAGTGTGGTTTTCAGCTACGACTGAAAACAGCGGTTAGCCGGTGCGTTCCGCGGGCAACACTGCCCGCCAGAGCGGTCGGCGTCGTGCAAGAGCGGCGGTATAGCAGCGGCGCCTATGAAACGAACGCGCGTCCGCGCGTCCTGCTGCCGCTCATCGCCGCGACCGCCGCCGCTCAGTCTCTCGCATGTGAAACAGGCTATACACAGGATAGTCAAAGAGGAGCTTCGCATCTAAAATCTTCATCGCCAAAATGGTTTCTCTCGACATCACTGCTGAGAGCGTCACTCACCACGTTTGTCTGGGCGCGGAGATCATTCCGCTCTGAAACCCGTAAACAAGCTAATCGCTTGGAGTGTTGATTGATTGACATGTAGAGTTTAACGTCCCGAAACCACCATATCATTATGTGAGAATCCGTAGTGGAGGGCTCCGGCAATTTCGACCTCCTGGGGTTCTTTAACATGCACTCAAACCTGAGCACATGGGCCTACAACATTTGCGCCTCCATCAAACATACAGCCGCCGTAGCCGGGATTCAATCCCGTGACTTGTGCGTCAGCAGCCGAGTACTTTAGCCACTAGACAACCGCGGCGGGGCGCGCTTGGAGTGTGCAGGCATCTATGAACAAACAGGCGTCTATCAACAACACATATCTGACATTTGTGCATCCTCCTTCCTAAAACTCTGTCTTCTCAGACTTAAGTTAAAGCAAGCACTACCTGAGGCGAAACAATTACCACATTTATCACTTATTAGACCGAAGCTTGAATATACCGCAAGTCTTTTGGACCCCCCCCCCCCCACACACACACAAAACATCAATGCACTCAAAAGAATTCAGCGAAAAGCTATGCGATTTATTTATTCAAAGTATCGGCAGACTGAGTCCCCTGTACAACATAAAGGAGTTCACACGGTATGCAGACATTGCAACTTCGGTGAAATGTATACAGATTCAAGTTTATTTTTTAGCTGAAGAATAGAAAAGTATATCTAGAACCAGAAGATGACATATGGCCCCTTTAAACTCTACAAAATAGGCCCCATCATGGTGATTGCCTAACCCCGTATAGAACTGAAACTGATGTTTTCGAATTTTCATTCTTTCCACGCACGACAAATGAGTGGAACGCGGTCCCATCAACATGGCTACATAGCGCTGAACTTATAGAACAAATGCTTAAATAGGACATAAAATTACCCTCTTTTTATTTTTATAATTTGTGTTGTACTTTGTTGTGCATAGGCGATCAATATTCTTTCTTTGTAGTATACTGAGAACTGTGGTATTTTCTGTTGGCACTTACTTTATTGCTTGTAGGCACAGAGCACACTGTTGGAGTTGTTCTACCTATCAGTCGTTTTACTTCTTGTTCTGCTCCTGTAAATCTTTTGTTATTGTTGCTGTAACAATGGTTGGGGGTTAAGCAGTTGTATATATGTATGCATGAACATTTGCTCGTTGTATCAGTGCATGACATTTATTATTATTACCAATGTTTGTATCCTCTCCTGCTTCGGCCCTGAATGCGCTTGCAGTATTTTATTAAAAAAATAAATACATACATACACAAATAAATATTATAAAAACAAGCGGCGAGACATTGGCCAAAGTTTGAAATTGCAAATCGCGAGCCCGTGCAACTTTCTGCGTACAACGTTATGGGATTCATGCACTACAAGAACACTGTTGAATGCTATACGCACGCCAAAACAAAGGGAGTGTCAACTTTCAAGGTCAGACGACATTTCACTAACCTACATGGCTACAGAAAATCGCGCGAAGGTGATACGGATACTTTGGCGGCTATCATTGAAACCACGAGTTGCCACGCATTTGCACAAGAATTTCACATCTGGCAAGAACGAATCATATTTATCGTGTCACGGACGGCCCGGTTGGTTCACTAATACAGGAAACATGCAAAGTGATTAGTGTTCGTTTCTTGCTCCCGCGATCTACGACGACAGCGCAGCTCTGGCCGACTGGCTCGCCCTACGCCATCTCCTGACGCCGACAAGAGCTCTCGCCGAGTGGTTCCCCGTCCTCGGACTTAAGTGACCGTGTCCATCTTTCCTATTCTTCTCCTTACTTCCGTATGTGGCTGTCCCTGCGCCTCGCTTTCTCTATCTCTATACTTTTTAATCCTATCCTTTGATGCCTCCTTACCACCATCCCTCGTGAGCTACTTTTAAGGTGCCCTCCGCCTGAGAGACAGTTATTACGTTTATAGCCTTTTTTTTCTTTTGCTTTCGTTCTCACTCGCCAGGACACATTATGGTTCATTCTTGCTAGAATATCGTGAAATAAGCATTCTCGGTAACCGTTCGTTTCAGTGGAAACGTCTTGTTTTCCCTTTTCATCAAATCCCAAATCCCTTTCAAACGCAAAACAAAAGCTATTAACACGGGCAATACACCGGCAACACCAAAAATGCGTATCTAAGCGAATGCGTTGTAGGCCTGATACAAAACACATGTAGAAAAAAACACTTTTTATGCAGACACCGTTCAATTTTCTGAAGCAGTGACATAAAAGCCATGTGCAGTAGAAGTAGTTAAACTAGTGTGAAGTACTGCCCACATCAGGAAAAATCAAACTTTGCGTAATATTGAAATCAAGCAAACGTGTTCGCCTGATTGTTTCATAGGGCTGTTAGAGATGCTGCCGCGGGAGCTACACAGATCGCCGATGGTGTTCCCTTCGCACTTAGGTGAAAGAGAACAAAAAATCGTCGGGACGGCTTTGAGCTCTCCCATAGTAGAGTACGTGGTGCTCTAAATCGTTAAACCCTTTGCTAAACACCATATATACATGCAGAAAAGTAATTTGTAGGTGGGTCAAGCGACTCACCACTGCCACCTCGATCAGGCGCGCGCGGCAGTGCTTTTAGGAACACCGCCACGCGCGCCCGATCCTGGCATCTGTGGACTCACTTCCGTGCTGAGTGGCACCGAAGGGCTCAGCTCACTTCGGTTGTCCACTCCGGTCCTCTGGTTCGGTGTCGTCAGATGCCGAGACTTGAACACTGCACGGGCTCGAGCTTGCCCGGAACCGGCCCGGCCCGTGAGCCAGGCCAGCTCGGGTAAAGTAGTTTTCACGGCGGGTTCGGGCCTCAAGTTTTGGATTTGGGGCCGGTCCATAGTTTGAGGTGGTGGGATCGGGCTTTGCTGTGATTTGTGCCCGAAAAAGGTGTATACTGCCCCGGTCTGATGTGGGCGCTACAACACGGAGACGCTGGGGAACGTGCGGATAAGTGGGCGCGTGCCGAGATTCGGAGTTTCGTATAGGGGAAGAGAAAAAAGAAGATCAGATGGAGCTGGGCATTCGATACAGTCGGGTGGCCAGGCCCGAGTGTCGACGCTCTGGAAGGCCATCCACGAGTTGAAGCTGCGGACTTCGCAGGGCCGCTGTCGTACTCCGCCCCCGACGCTTTCCGGCGGCCAGAAGTTGTTCGTCACCTCGTACAAGGTGTTGCCGAACTCTTTGAAGCCATCCCACGTCGCTCGTCAGCTCGCGTCGCCCGGTGCGTCCCACTCTCCGAGGGGTGAGCATCCATCCACCGAGATAGACTTTAGCAAAGACCATTCGCTCCTAGTTAGCTTTTTCTGTTTACTGTGTTTGCTCTGTTTGTTTTGTACGTATGCGCGTTCGTTTATCCATGTTTTGATAAAGTGTTGTTCGTAAACCAGCAAGAGGCCTCGTCGGTTGTTGGGACCATTGACGCTCCCAACCTTCTTTACGTAAAAACCCACACGTTACAACATTAGAGTGGCGTCCATGACAGGACAAAGAAATGATATAGCGTGTAGTTTTCTAGCGTGCACAGGACGCCGGGCACTACATCTTTTTCGGGCGCAATTACATTTGCCGAGGGTTGAGATAGTTGCAGATACATTGTGCATACTTTCTGTGTGTTACACGTATTGTAGCTCTAAAAAAGTTTTATTTATTTGGAGGTATTATTATGGACAAGTACTGGACCTATTGTTTAGGGTATGAGGCTACTTGACAGACTAGAGGGAGAGAGAGAGCTCTTTATTGAAAAGCAGAGAATTTAGCTAGTGTGTGTATATCGCTGACTTGCTACTCTGCGTGGGGAAGGGCATTGGAGACTGAAAGACAAAAAGAGAGAAAGAGAAATAATAAAAAATAAATTGAAAAAAAAGTAAATATACAGACATTTTTTAATTGTCTCTTGGGCGGGAACGTGTGCTGACAGAATGACTTATGACGAGTTTTCTAGGTGCCACTACAGTTTGTATAGCTGACCTACATTGTCTAAATACGTGAATAAAACTTTCATCGCATGCCTTTGTTCGTGAAGCTGGGGAAAGGGCCCAAGACACAATCAACTAGCTGATGGAATTCTTTGGATTAACAGACGCATGCAGTGTTCATGCATTGTTACGAGGTGTCTCCTGACGGGAAGAGTACCAGAGTCTTGGAAGAACGCTAACATCATCTTAATGCATAAGAAAGGAGATGGCAAGGACTTGAAGAATTACAGGCCGATTAACTTGCTCTCTGTAGTATACAAGCTATTTACAAAGGTAATTGCTAACAGAGTAAAGAAAACATTAGAATTGAATCAACCAAAGGAACAAGCAGGATTTCGAACAGGCTACTCAACAATCGACCACATTCATACTATCAATCAGGTAATAGAGAAATGCTCAGAATATAACCAACCACTATACATAGCCTTCATAGATTACGAGAAGGCGTTTGATTCAGTAGAAATATCAGCCGTCATGCAGACACTGCGGAATTAGGGCGTCGATGAAGTATATATAAACATCCTCGAAGAAATCTACAGGAGATCAACTGCTACCACAGTGCTTCATAAAGAAAGCAACAGAATACCAATCAAGAAGGGTGTAAGGCAGGGGGACACAATCTCCCCAATGATATTTACCGCGGGCTTACAGGAGGTTTTCAGAAGCCTAGAATGGGAACAGTTATGGATAAGAGTTAATGGAGAGTACCTTAGTAACCTGCGCTTCGCCGATGACATTGCATTGCTGAGTAACTCAGGGGACGAATTGCAACTCATGATTGCAGAGTTCAAGGAGAGCAGAAAGATGGGTCTTAAAATGAATTTGCAGAAAACGAAAGTAATGTACAACAACCTCGGAAAAGAGCAGCGCTTCGAGATAGGTAATAGTGCACTTCAAGTTGTAAAAGACTATGTCTACTTAGGGCAGGTAATAACAGCGGAGCCGAACCACGAGATGGAAGTAACTAGAAGAATAAGAATGGGGTGGAGCACATTTGGCAAGTACTCTCAAATTATGACAGGTAGATTGCCACTGTCCCTCAAGAGGAAGGTATATAACAGCTGTATCTTGCCAGTACTTAGCTACGGAGCAGAAACCTGGAGACTTACAAAGAGGGTTCAGCTTAAATTGAGGACGACGCAGCGACCAAAGGAAAGAAAAACGGTAGGTGTAACCTTAAGAGACAAAAAGAGAGGAGAGTGGATTAAGGAAAAAACGGGGGTGAAGGATATCATTGCTGATATCAAGAAGAAGAAATGGACATGGGCCGGGCATGTAGCGCGTAGACAGGATAACCGCTAATCGTTAAGGGTAACTGGATTCCCAGAGAAGGCAAGCGGGTTAGGGGGAGACAGAAGGTTAGGTGGGCAGATGAGATTAAGAAGTTTGCGGGTATAATTTGGCAGCAGCAAGCACAGGACCGGGTTAACTGGCGGAACATGGGAGAGGACTTTGTCCTGCAGTGGACGTAGTCAGGCTGATGATGATGATGATTATGCAGTGTTCATGAAGCGCACGCTCATCCAATACGCTCGGCACTGAAACAAGATATGTTCTACCATTTTTATGGAGCCACAGTTACTCCAGGATGGACTTTCTAATTGACCGAAGTGGTACCGTAAGTTGTTTACAAAAGCACTGTTCAGCCGGAGACGATGGTAGAGAAGTTTCCAGTTGTCCAGAGATTCTGGATAGGAGATAGGAGATGCGGCTCGATATAGTGAAGGAAAGCATAATGATGCGTCTTGAGGTTCCGAAGCCTCTTCTTTTCTTCGGAAGTGAGCCTTTTGTCCAGCTGGGAAGCATATGATTAAGTGTATTAGGTTCACCAGTAGTTGCGGTCTGTGCAATAATACGTCTGTTCACTTCATTGATGCCTCGTACACACAGTTTAACATCAAAAGGTGAAAGCATCCAGGGAGGATATTTTGGAGGCATTAACTTCTTCGGCTGTCTAATAGCAGTAAGTTGCTGCATTTGAACAGCTTGGCCAAATGCTGAGTTGCTATGGGTGAGATGTACGCGGTACAGAAATCTTCTTCCCGCGTATGACATGGCAGAAATGAGTGCGGAATATTTCTTGAGTGCAGGCAATACGTCTTGAGTTTTACCAACAGCAGGCAGCATACCATGCTACCTGCCGTTGGTGAAACTCTCTTAGGTGCTTTGCAGAATCATTGAAAAAACAAAGATGCTTGCAGTTTCGGTATAAACATACAAATCCAAGTGCCAGAGGAGATGTAGACCATTCGGAAAATTTCGATGAAGAGTGTGCTCACACACAACACAAGGTGACCAAAAACACGGCCTAAGCTCACCACTGAGGCTTTTTTATAAACTTTCATTGTGACTCGAGCGAAGAGGCACAAAAATTTAGGTATCGATTTTGCGCCCTGCTGCAGTGGCCTAGTGGATAAGGTGCGCAGCTGCTGACCCGCAGGTCACAAGATCGAATCCCGGCTGCGGCGGCTGCATTTCCAACGGAGTCGGGAATGTTGTAGGCCAGGGTGCTCAGATTTAGGTGCACGTTAAAAAAAACCAGGCGTTCGAAATTTCCGGAGTCCTCCATTACAGCGTCTCCCGTAATGATATAGTGGTTTTGGGACGTTTAACCCCACATAACAATCAATCAACCAATCAATCAATCAATTTTGCGGGGTGTATATACCTCGCGTCCCAAAAATAATCGCTGAAAGCAAGAGCAATCAATCGGAGAAACACAGGAAGTGCTGCGTAAAACACGCTGGCGGTTCTTAAGCCTTCACCTAGCTGAAAAAGCTGTCTAATAGAACCATACCAGCAATCTCTTGTTTTTGCTTCTTCATGGCCAGTTACATGAGCGTGCAACAAGAACCATACGTTAAAAAAGCAGAACAAAACAAAAAGTGACTGCAAACATGTTTACTTATTATAAAAGTCAGTTACACATAGTTCAATCAGTGTACAGACGCGTCAACATCGAGCGGCTATTGATGATAAACGACGCAGAATACGGGTTCCAAAGGAAGGATACTAGAAGCAAAGTGTGGTTTTCAGCTACGACTGAAAACAGCGGTTAGCCGGTGCGTTCCGCGGGCAACACTGCCCGCCAGAGCGGTCGGCGTCGTGCAAGAGCGGCGGTATAGCAGCGGCGCCTATGAAACGAACGCGCGTCCGCGCGTCCTGCTGCCGCTCATCGCCGCGACCGCCGCCGCTCAGTCTCTCGCATGTGAAACAGGCTATACACAGGATAGTCAAAGAGGAGCTTCGCATCTAAAATCTTCATCGCCAAAATGGTTTCTCTCGACATCACTGCTGAGAGCGTCACTCACCACGTTTGTCTGGGCGCGGAGATCATTCCGCTCTGAAACCCGTAAACAAGCTAATCGCTTGGAGTGTTGATTGATTGACATGTAGAGTTTAACGTCCCGAAACCACCATATCATTATGTGAGAATCCGTAGTGGAGGGCTCCGGGAATTTCGACCACCTGGGGTTCTTTAACATGCACTCAAACCTGAGCACATGGGCCTACAACATTTGCGCCTCCATCAAACATACAGCCGCCGTAGCCGGGATTCAATCCCGTGACTTGTGCGTCAGCAGCCGAGTACTTTAGCCACTAGACAACCGCGGCGGGGCGCGCTTGGAGTGTGCAGGCATCTATGAACAAACAGGCGTCTATCAACAACACATATCTGACATTTGTGCATCCTCCTTCCTAAAACTCTGTCTTCTCAGACTTAAGTTAAAGCAAGCACTACCTGAGGCGAAACAATTACCACATTTATCACTTATTAGACCGAAGCTTGAATATACCGCAAGTCTTTTGGACCCCCCCCCCACACACACACAAAACATCAATGCACTCAAAAGAATTCAGCGAAAAGCTATGCGATTTATTTATTCAAAGTATCGGCAGACTGAGTCCCCTGTAGAACATAAAGGAGTTCACACGGTATGCAGACATTGCAACTTCGGTGAAATGTACACAGATTCAAGTTTATTTTTTAGCTGAAGAATAGAAAAGTATATCTAGAACCGGAAGATGACATATGGCCCCTTTAAACTCTACAAAATAGGCCCCATCATGGTGATTGCCTAACCCCGTATAGAACTGAAACTGATGTTTTCGAATTTTCATTCTTTCCACGCACGACAAATGAGTGGAACGCGGTCCCATCAACATGGCTACATAGCGCTGAACTTATAGAAAAAATGCTTAAATAGGACATAAAATTACCCTCTTTTTTATTTTTATAATTTGTGTTGTACTTTGTTGTGCATAGGCGATCAATATTCTTTCTTTGTAGTATACTGAGAACTGTGGTATTTTCTGTTGGCACTTACTTTATTGCTTGTAGGCACAGAGCACACTGTTGGAGTTGTTCTACCTATCAGTCGTTTTACTTCTTGTTCTGCTCCTGTAAATCTTTTGTTATTGTTGCTGTAACAATGGTTGGGGGTTAAGCAGTTGTATATATGTATGCATGAACATTTTCTCGTTGTATCAGTGCATGACATTTATTATTATTACCAATGTTTGTATCCTCTCCTGCTTCGACCCTGAATGCGCTTGCAGTATTTTATAAAAAATAAATACATACATACACAAATAAATATTATAAAAACAAGCGGCGAGACATTGGCCAAGGTTTGAAATTGCAAATCGTGAGCCCGTGCTACTTTCTGCGTACAACGTTATGGGATTCATGCACTACAAGAACACTGTCGAATGCTATACGCACGCAAAACAAAGGGAGTGTCAACTTTCAAGGTCAGACGACATTTCACTAACCTACATGGCTACAGAAAATCGCGCGAAGGTGATACGGATACTTTGGCGGCTATCATTGAAACCACGAGTTGCCACGCATTTGCACAAGAATTTCACATCTGGCAAGAACGAATCATATTTATCGTGTCACGGACGGCCCGGTTGGTTCACTAATACAGGAAACATGCAAAGTGATTAGTGTTCGTTTCTTGCTCCCGCGATCTACAACGACAGCGCAGCTCTGGCCGACTGGCTCGCCCTACGCCATCTCCTGACGCCGACAAGAGCTCTCGCCGAGTGGTTCCCCGTCCTCGGAGTTAAGCGACCGTGTCCATCTTTCCTATCTTCTCCTTACTTCCGTATGTGGCTGTCCCTGCGCCTCGCTTTCTCTATCTCTATACTTTTTAATCCTATCCTTTGATCCCTCCTTACCACCATCCCTCGTGAGCTACTTTTAAGGTGCCCTCCGCCTGAGAGACAGTTATTACGTTTATAGCCTTTTTTTTTCTTTTGCTTTCGTTCTCACTCGCCAGGACACAATATGGTTCATTCTTGCTAGAATATCGTGAAATAAGCATTCTCGGTAACCGTTCGTTTCAGTGGAAACGTCTTGTTTTCCCTTTTCATCAAATCCCAAATCCCTTTCAAACGCAAAACAAAAGCTATTAACACGGGCAATACACCGGCAACACCAAAAATGCGTATCTAAGCGAATGCGTTGTAGGCCTGATACAAAACACATGTAGAAAAAAACACTTTTTATGCAGACACCGTTCAATTTTCTGAAGCAGTGACATAAAAGCCATGTGCAGTAGAAGTAGTTAAACTAGTGTGAAGTACTGCCCACATCAGGAAAAATCAAACTTTGCGTAATATTGAAATCAAGCAAACGTGTTCGCCTGATTGTTTCATAGGGCTGTTAGAGATGCTGCCGCGGGAGCTACACAGATCGCCGATGGTGTTCCCTTCGCACTTAGGTGAAAGAGAACAAAAAATCGTCGGGACGGCTTTGAGCTCTCCCATAGTAGAGTACGTGGTGCTCTAAATCGTTAAACCCTTTGCTAAACACCATATATACATGCAGAAAAGTAATTTGTAGGTGGGTCAAGCGACTCACCACTGCCACCTCGATCAGGCGCGCGCGGCAGTGCTTTTAGGAACACCGCCACGCGCGCCCGATCCTGGCATCTGTGGACTCACTTCCGTGCTGAGTGGCACCGAAGGGCTCAGCTCCGGTTGTCCATTCCGGTCCTCTGGTTCGGTGTCGTCAGATGCCGAGACTTGAACACTGCACGGGCTCGAGCTTGCCCGGAACCAGCCCGGCCCGTGAGCCAGGCCAGCTCGGGTAAAGTAGTTTTCAAGGCGGGTTCGGGCCTCGCGTTTTGGGTTTGGGATCCCACCACCTCAAACTCTGGCCGGGCCAGAGTTTGAGGTGGTGGGATCGGGCTTTGCTGTGATTTGTGCCCGAAAAAGGTGTATACTGCCCCAGTTTGATGTGGGCGCTAGAACACGGATACGCTGGGGAACGTGCGGATAAGTGGGCGCCTGCCGAGATTCGGAGTTTCGTATAGGGGAAGACAAAAAAGATGATCAGACGGAGCTGGGCATTCGATGGACACATACATGCATGGAAGCGCGTCTACCGTCATTGTTGAATAGATTCAAAATGCTTACTGTCCAAACATTTTAAAACTATACACTGTGCCCCAGAGAGCATTATTTTATTCTTTTATTAAATAACCAAGCTTATTTTTTGAAACTTGGTGGTCGCGATTCCACTGCCCACAGATCTTGTTCGTTCAAGCGCTGCTAGAACCACTGAACGTCAAAATCTAACATATTTTCTCAACAAGAAACGTTAATTTAGTTCTTAAGATAGAATTTGAGACTATTTATCCCTCTAACGCAAAGCAAATGCCATTTCAATATTTAAATGATCGGCTGCAAGATTACTTGGCACACGTGAACATGAACAACATAATTGCGACTGATGCATCCGTATCAAATGAAATCTTCTCACGTTCCCTTGACTAGTCCTTTTCGGTTAGACTCCCAGATTACACACCAATATTCATAGCAGAATTATTTGCTATTGTACTGGCACTACGGAAACTTCCTTTGGGCGAATCGGAAGCAGTCGTAGTTACAGATTCTTTTTCAGTATGTGCTACTCTGTCTTCAGGGGCCAACTTAACACTTATGCACATGTTTCGACAACTCATACCGACAAACTTGAAAAAACTGCAGCTCTTATGAGTACCAGGCCATCGTGGCATATATCTTAATGAGATGGCGGATGCACTATAGCCACAGTATCTATTAGCGGTCCCCTTATCCCTATTTTGCCTGATACGGCTTACGCGACAGCAATAAGGTTTAGAAACCTCTCTTTGCATGAATACGACTGCTACTCATTGGATAAATATCGAGATTTCGCACATCTAAGATGCCGCTGGAATAGACAGTGGTGTGCAACACGGCTCTTGGAAGTTACTTTTACAAGATTGCGTTGCAGAATTCCGCAACTGAATTATTATTTGCATAAAGTTGGTCTAAAGGCGTCACCTTTATGTCAGACTTGCGAAGAAATGGAAACGATAGATCACTTCTTTTTGTTCTGTCGCCGATATTCTCATCAGCGGAAAAGATACCTGGTAGCTCCACTTGAAAATTGGGATTAGAATTAAACGTTGCAGTAATTTTGTCGTTTGGCAGCATTAAATTCGGTTATAGCCACAGGGACGTCTGCTCTGCGGTATTTGAATACATAATTGAAACAAAGCGATTGCCATGGTAGTATGCCTATATATATATATATATATATATATATATATATATATATATATATATATATATATATATATATCATTTTAGACCCACCATTACGTCTGTCTCAAATCGCATCTGATAGCCTGCATCACTCTCTGCTCAGATATACTCCTTTTTCGATTTTCGGCTTTTCTTTCTATATATTTTTTTTCAGCCCAAAATTACGTTGTGTTTGAAAAACCATAAACCTCTTAGTTAAGATCCTGCCGCCCGGTTCTTGGCCGATCCCTTTTTGTGGGTGTGCACCAGAGTATCAAGGATCATCATCATCATCATCATCATCATCATCATCATCATCATCATCATTCGATGCAGTCGGTTGACTGGGCCCGAGTGTCGACGCCCTGGGACGCCATCCACGAGTTGATGCTACGGGCTTCCCAGGGCCGCTGTCGTACTCCGCCTCCGACGCTTCCCTGCGGCAAGAAGTTGTTCGTCACCTCGTACAAAGTGTCGCCGAACTCTTTGAAGCCATCCCGCGTCGCCCGGTGCGTCCCACTCACCGAGGGGTGAGCATCCATTCGCCGAGATTTTAGCAAGGACTATTCGCTCCTCAGAAACTTGTCTAGTTATCTTTCCCTGTTTGCTGGGTTCGCTCTGTTGGTTTTGTACGTGTGCGTGTTCGTTTATCCATGTTTTGATAAAGTGTTGTTCGCAAACCAGCAAGAAGCCTCGTCCTTTGTTGGGACCATTGACGCTCCCAACACTTTTTACGTAAAACCCCACACGTTATATCATTACACTGGCGTCCATGACAGGACACTGAAGTGATATAACGTGCGGTTTTCTAGCGCGCACAGCACACCGGGCCCTGCATCTTTTTCGGGCGCATATCACATTTGCCGAGGGTTGAGATAGTTGCAGATACATTGCGCATACATTCTGTATGTTACACGTATTGTAGCTCGTAAAAAATGTTTTATTTGTTCGGAGGTATTATTATGGACAAGTACTGAACTTGTTTTCTAGGTTATGAGGCTTGTTGATAGGCTAGAGAGAGAGAGGGGAGAGAGAGAGAGCGCGCTCCTAATTGAAAAGCAGAGAATTTAGCCGGCGTGTGTATATTGCTGACTTGCTACTCTGCGTGGAGAAGAGGATTGAGGACTGAAAGACAAAAAGAGAAGAGAAAAAATAATAATAAAATAAAATGGAGAGAAAAAAGTAAATATACGGACTTATTTGTTGTCTCTTGGGTGCGAACGTGTGCTGACAGAATGAGTTATGACGAGTTTTCTAGGTGCCACTACAGTTTGTTAAGCTGATCGGTATTGTCTAAATACGTGAATAAAAGTTTCATCGCATGCCTCTGTTGCGTGAAGCTGGAGAAAAGGCCCAAGACACAATCAACTAGCTGATAATTATCTTTGGGTTAACATGATAATTATCTTTGGGCATGCAGTGTTCATGAAGCGCACGCTCATCCGATACGCTCGGCACTGAAACAAGATATGTTCTACAGTTTTTATGGAGCCACAGTTACTCCAGTATGGATTTTCTAACTGACCGAAGCTGTACCGTAAGTTGTTTACAAAAGCACTGTTCAGCGGGAGACGATGGTAGAGAGTTTCCAGCTGTCCAGGGATTCTGGATAGGAGATAGGAGATGCGGGTCGATAAGAGTGTGGGAAAGCATAATGATGCGTCTTGAGGTTCCGAAGCCTCTTCTTTTCTTCAGAAGTGAGCCTTTTGTCTAGCTGGGAAGCATCTGATTTAGTGAAATAGGTTCGCCTGTAATTGCGGTTTTTCAATATGTATGTTCATTTCATTGATGCCTGGAACACACGGTTTAACATCAAAAGGTGATAGTGTTCAGGGAGGAAATCTTGGAGGCATTAACGTCTTCGGCTGTCTAATAGCAGTAAGTTGCTGCATTTGCACAACTTGGCTGAATGCTGAAATGCTGTGGGTGAGATTTACGTGGTATAGAGAAAATGCTTCTTCCCGTGTATGACATGGCGGAAATGATTTGATTGATTGATATGTGGGGTTTTTTGTCCCAAAACTACCATATGATTATGAGAGACACCGTAGTGGAGGGCTCCGGAAATTTCGACCACCTGGGGTTCTTTAACGTGCAACCAAATCGACATGGCGGAAATAAGTGCGCAATATTTTTTGAGTTCAGACGACATCTGGAGGGAGGCATCCTGCTTCCGCTACAGTTCTCGAGGCTTATGAGCTCTTCGGAAGGCCTAAACAGATTCGTAGGCAAATGTTCCGTGCGGCTTAGAAAGTTCTCTTGTTTGCTGATGATAATTGGTGAAGTACCGGTAGGCAATAACGCAAGGTTCCTTCGATATCCGCTTTCACAAGCAGGACCATTTATCGGCACTTGCATCCCTATCGTGTTACCGCCATGAATTTGAAGAGTTGTGATGCTGCCGCTATTCTCGCTCGAAGTGTCATCACCTGAAAAGAGCAGGAAATACTTATGTCGATGACTATTCCAAGAAATCACTGAGACTGCGTAGATAGGTCAGGGGCCGGCCACCGAGAGGGAGCAGATACTTGGTCATTTTGTTTCTCGTGAAAGCGATGGCTCTGCTCTTTACTGGAGAAAAGTGCATGCCCGGCGAAACCAAATGCGTGGAGAGGTTCTGTAAAGCTTTTTGAAGGCGTTGTTTGGTAACAAAACGCGAACTTGAAGCCCTCCAGATACAGATACCATCGGCGTAAAGTGTGATGTCCACTCCTCGCGGCAATATCCTTGTTATATGTATCAGGGCGACGTTGAAAAGGAGTGGACTGAGCACTGCATCCTGGGTTACGCCCTCAATATAATTGTCTATCACTGGCATTATTACTCGTGTCGATCTTATTTCAAGCGTCGGCGTCACTCCTCATAGCATCCACCATATCAAAAATAGCTCTGCAACGCACTTTCTTCGCCTGGCTGCCACTCCACGTTGATTGTTGAATTCACGTGAGGGAAGATTGTGGGTGTGCTTGCCACTTAATTTCAGCCGGCTTACCCCCTGTGTAAAGACGCAGAAAACTTTATGCAGACCCTAAAAACTTTTTCCCACTTGTTTGCATCACTACCTGCGGTGAAGCAAGGTCTGTGCTGTGTACGGTCAACAAACGTAAGGACATCTGCTGAATAAGGTTAAGGAGAGGCCTGCAGCTGTTGGTAATGCTAAGTAATCTAGTCCAGAGCAGGACGACAGCTTCAGACATTATGTATAGTTTGCGGGCCAGCGAAGCAGGTAAATAGAATAACAAGGTCATTTGCAAAGGTACTGTTGTTGTGCGCTGTCCAGTGCCGTCGCTGGGTTGCACTCCGTTCTCTGCCCATTTATCGCGTTCTTTAGGCGCCATCGAAAGCTTGGAGTTCTTCTCAGCTCTTCAAAAGCTTTTCTTTTTTTCCGTTTGCATTAGTTCCTCTTTTACCTGCCCCGTCACGAGATTGTTGTTGTAAGCGAACCCCTTGCTCCCAGAAACTTCCTACTACCCTCCTTCCCGCGCACTCCACATTGTCTGTAGATGCATGGCTACCATCTGCAGTCGCCGCCTCGGAGGAGCCGCAGAACAGAGCAGGACGCCGTGCGCGTAAACGTAAAAGCAGCTCCAAAACATCCACGGGTCCTGGGGCTCCAGGGAGACAACATCTCTCCTCCTTGGGGGGTCAGCCTTCTTCCCTGCGCGCGAAACAACTTGAAACCGGTTTTCCAGGAGCCCACGGGGGCCCGGTGGATAGAAAGAAGAGTCAGGCAGGTAAGAAGCCCACCTGGGGAGGAGGAAATAAAAAATAACACCTGCACGACAGGTCCCGCCGTACACGAGGAAGCCATGCGCCGAGCCGAGATTCGAAGGAAGCCGCGCTGTTGTGTACTTCCAAAGCGTCACGCGCAGGGGCGCTGCCTGTTTCTCCCGCCATTTTGACGTCACAAACCACGTGAGAGAAAGAAGGCGAATCGCTGCGGCCAAGTCTGCGAGCCGACACGCCGGGTCCTCCTGGAAATTTTGCGGAAAGGGAAACATTGGAGAGGGCAAAAAACGCGGCAACGTTACGTACTTGCGCGAGGCTGTGCGGCTTCCTCGCGAGTGGTCCCAGCTAGTGCATGTAGCGCGCGTACGAGCGCACGGCTTCTATCTTGGTGCGTGTCGCGTGCTCCTCTCCGACGGCGCTGCGCCTCACCGAACGTTTGTGCGTTCTGCGCGTTCTTTTTAAAGAGCGCGAGGATTGTTTTCGAGCAAGTGGGACCGAGTTTCTGCCGCTCTTTCTTCGTTGATCTGTCTCCTCGAGGATTTTCCGTGCGGTGTTGCCACCTCCTAAGCAACCTGATCGAAACTGCTGCACCTGCCCGGCTGAGCGTTTACGGCAACTGCTCGTGGAGGGACTAGGACGGCGCGTTTCCTGCTTGTCAGTTGTGCTGTTGACTCGCTGCATCCTGAAGTTTCCACGATGAACCTAGGTGCCTCTGGATATGAGCCCCATTGCGGCACAGCGCACCACTTTCGTTCAGCGACAGCCTCAGGTAAGCTGCTGGTGTTGCTGCATGAATTCGGTGTAACCAAAGAGAACTATCGCCCATCAAGAGCCAGGTTTCTATCCAGGTTTTCCTTTTCTAAGTAAAATTATTGATGACACCAACTCTAACTTTTGTCCTCGCCAGAATGTGATGTGCCCCAAAGTATGAGAATCACCACTCACTGAAGAGTTCCAATCCATAGGATGTAGTTTCTATCTTAAACGGGTAGGAACCTTTAACTCGAGACGGAGAAGCCTCACTTCGTCTTGAGTTGGACTTCTTACGCGTTTAGTGCATCTGTGTACCACTCATCCCTTTTCCGCGTAAGGTTGGCCGAGTTTTTTCGGCGGTCACCTGTCTATGTCGAAAGTTACGGCAAGCGTTTTTCTAATGTGGACAGCGAGTTCTTTAAAATGTGGATGTAATGTAGCTTCCTACGTATACTTTAGCTTTCTTCACTTGCTTGCCTTAAATGTATTTTCATGTTCATTGTATCTCTTGTGCGTGTGGTGCTGCAGGGTTCCTGTAAATATTTAACGCGTTTTGTCTGCAGACGTACATACGTTCGAAGCCAAGCTTTCTAATGGCAGGTGATAACCGTACAGCCGCCCGGGTTAGGTGCTTCTCCTATGCCCGCGGGCGGCGTCTTGCCGCTGTGATGCCTACCTGTCCGGAAACCGGTTTTCGGCTCGGCAGTGGAGAGAAGCCGCTCCTCCGTCTCAGGTGGCATGTGACGGGGGGCTAGTGCTGTTTTTCGGCGCTTTGTATGCCCCTTGCTTTATATATCTGGTCCGTTCTTTGTGAAACCTCGCTGTTAGTGCGTTAAAGCTGTTTTCGAAGACTAGCCCCACAACGTTCGTATAATTAACGCGTTGTGGTCAGCGCAAACAACAAGTGTCGAGTCCTCAACCCCTGTAGATCAGCGCTGTTTTGTTCATATTTAGTCGGTTGTTAGAAAAAGCAAATTAATTGGGTAGTTGAGAACAAATAAAAGACTGATTGCTCGGTTCGCTCGATATTTCTACGTTCGCTGCGCTGTGCTTCTAATCGCTTTAATTTAACGAATGCTGTTATCGCGGTTGCTGTTATCATACCAGTCTCTCTCCCACAGTGGCGCTACCCCAGTGCATCGTATAGCTTCTGTCAAGGATTGCTCCGTGGTACTCTACTTGGATATTTTATATGAACTGCATTGTGGCAATGAGTGTCCTATAAAATGAATGTCCTATATAATAAGCGCACCTCAAAAGGTATGAACGTTCCAGGGTACTCTTTTGCTGGGAATATCTTCTCGCTACTTCGACATGACGTGTATCTTTAAACGAAACTCTTTGACTGCATTGATGTGTTCCCGTGCGTCATCAGCGAGATAGGGAACGAAAGCTAGACCACTGAGACAGTTACAGTTGTCTGAGATATGATCATATTTATCCTTGTGAATGGGTTGCAAAATACGTCGGCGTTTTATTTATTATAGTATCGAACTCATTTAAGAAAGATGCATTAGGCAGCACAATCAAATGTCTGCTAGTTCAAGCTAATGCTGGTCTTTGATTGCCATGTTAAGCAGATATACCTTTACTTCTCGCGTTATTCTACAGCTTCGGCACGTGTTGTGCCAAAGATGAATCTCTTTTGGAAAGCCGACAGTCTTCGAAAGCTGCAGCACGTGGTTGTCGGAGTCTTCCAGCTAAAAAGATGCATCAGCGCTACTTCCCAAAAAGCGAATAAAGAAAGTGCGTTGGACTCGCCGTGGTTGTTTAAAGGTTACAAGTGTTGCTCTGCTGAGCTCCAGGGCACGCTGGTACGATTCCCGACCACAGCGCCTACATATCAATTGGGGCGAAATGTAAAAACACCCGTGTACCTATATCGAGGTGCATGCTACAAGGAGCCCCGGTCAAACTTAATCAGGCGTCCCCGACTGTGCCCCGCCGCGATTGTCTAGTAAGGTACTCGGCTGCTGACCCGCAGGTCGCGGGATCGAATCCCGGCTGAGGCGGCTGCATTTTCGATGGAGGCGAACATGTTGTAAGCCCATGTGCTCAGATTTGGGTGCACGTTAAGGAACCCCAGGTTGGAGTCCTCCACTACGGCCTCTCTCATAATCACATGGCGGTTTTGGGACGGTAAACCCCACATATCAATCATCGATCCCCGACTGTGGCTCTTCTAACATGGGAGGGGGGGGGGGCTCTCCATGGAAATATTTACATTTTATGTGTACATGCAGACGTGCATTCTTGGACACGCACGAATGTATGTGCATAATGTGGGGGGCTCGGAAGCCTGACCCCTATTGGCTGTCCCCCCTGCCTCATAATAATATGGTGGCTTCGGCAGGTAAAAGCCACAACAAGAGAACATCGTTATTTAAAGAGCAAACGCCAATAATCCGAGTACACGAAAGCAAGCAAGGCTTAGCGATCAGGAAGGTCAGAAGTTTCAGGAGTTCGAGCAGTGCACCGGAATAAATGAGTTATGAAGGAAGGTGGTATAGACAAAAATACACGTGGCAATAGTTCATGCTGTCATTTGCCGATCGTGTCCAAAGGGGCGCCAACCTCGTTGTCGACACTTCTGAGCCGATGTGTAGTGAGTGACGTCAACGAAGCGATTTCCCTGCCGGTTGCTGCTTTGGCCGGTGTCGGAAGCAGCAGCAGGTGGCCCGCGTTGCCGACAGCAGCTGCGTTGCCTGCTGCATTGTGTTTCCACTGGCGTCATGGACGAGTAGTCGTTGGCTGGCCCTTTACACGCCGGTGACTCATGTCCTGTACGCACGAGAGCTGTGCACACGCATACACTCGATAGCAAAGTGCAGATGCTGCCGGGGAAGCGCGTTGCGGAGCGGAGGCGCAACCTTGGCGAGGATTTCATTTCGCGGATTCATTCGGGTCGTTTACGTCACCTTAGCTAGCGCAAATTGTTTTTTTTGTTTGTCCACTTAGTCACTGCGGAAAGGCTCAACGCGTAATTTTCATCGCCTTAATGACCGCCGGCCTGACGTCCGTGTGTGCGCCGATTTCATTATTCGTTCGCATTCATTCGAGCGTGAGGGGAGCTGTACAAGGGGCCACATGGTCCAGCGACTCATAATTTCTCGTAATTTTCCGATAAGCGATAGCGCCGTATCGGCGGCATTGGATTTAATAAACCAACACTCCAACAATTGTGTTGTTTTAATCAAATGTATCGTTTCCTACTGACCCGCCGGTCGCGGCATCGAATCCCAGCTGCGGCGGCTGCATTTTTGGGAGGCGAAAATGCTAGCCCGTGTGCTCATATTTGGGTTCACGGAAATTTCGACCAGATGGTCGAAATTTCTGGAGCTTTCTACTACGGCGTTTCTCAACCTCATGGTGGTTTTGGCACGTTAAACCCCACATCTCATCATCAAATACATTGTTTCGAAATGCAGCCCCAGATTTTGCCAGCCTCGTATACAGCTGATCACAAAAACATCGCGGTACACAACGCGTCAATTTCCGGTAATGTCTGGTGACTTAATATTAATCACTTGGGTTCGTACCAATACCATGCTATGATTATGAGGCGCTGAGGTATATTGAAAGCGTACGCGCACCCAGTGATCCAATAAAGGCGTGAGAAAAGGCCATAGAGTATTTGCGTAGTGGTGGACATTGGATTAATTTCGCCTGCCTGGGGTTTCTTTACGCTCAACTAAACATATGCACGCGGGTCTTCTCTGCATTTCGCCCCCATCGAAACGCAGCCTCAGCGGCCCGCAAAATATCCCACGCAATGGAGCTTAGCAGCGCGGGGTTAACATTATGGGGGACTGAACAAAATGTGTTGCTGGTCTATAGTTGATTCATTCTAGTAGCAAAACACACCGCTAACTTCTTACGGGACAAGGGACAAGCTCATGTCCTATGTCTCTCTCATTGCATCGCAAAAAAAAAAAATGTTCGCTATGTTTTATAACTTAACAGAACGGGTGCCTTTCCCCCTTTCTCAAGCGAAGGGTAGCAGATATGTCTGACCTCGCCCTGCCCTTCCCTCACTTTTACTTGTCTCGCTCACGCTCTCTATTCAGGTCACAAAACCCCGAACTTCGCATTGAAAGACAGGTAGTTGCACTTATTTATTTATTAAGAGTATTTATTGCCATATTTTAAGCGCTTTTATTTTGCTGTTATTGTTTTTATCAAATCCTCTGCTCCGCAAAACTTTGCGGACGACATGTCTTTTCGCTGAGAGTGCACCGATAGGTCAAGGCACTTTTTTAGGGGGGAGGGGGGTAGGTGCTTAAAAGCTGCCCAGCCGATATGCAATTCGCGATCATCATTGCCATCATCACTTGCGGTTTGGCGGCAAACGAGCATTGTACCCGCTGTGTTAAAGACTTGGTATTCAGTCTCAAGTGTCAATTTCGGGGCCGCAATATGCCACCTCCTTTCGAGTGTCCCTTCGGAATTCGTGCTTGCCCAATTGTTTACTCTCATTCCATGACGAGCTTCTGTCGGCACACGCGCGGTTTCTGTCGCTGCTCCCGCTGGCATCGTCCGCGCGTCAGAAGCTCGTTTGCTCCCGCGGCGCCTGTCGTAATCCAGTCCACCGTATGGATGACAACGCCAGTCGAAACAATGGACCGCCGCTGCTATCCGAGCCGCGCGCCTGCCAACGGAGTCGATGCATTCGCAGACACAACAGTGACGTCGGAGCTAGGCGCGACGGCGACAAAATGCGCGGCTCACCTGCCCTTCGGAGGACGGCGCCGCGCTGTCAGGGGACGCTTGCTTGCCCCACGGCCGCGGTTTCCCATTCCGACGCGGTCCACCTCAGCAACTGCTCACCACGTGATCTCGGAGTCGTATTGCGATATTTATAACGACGCGCTGCTGCGGAGATCGCTATGAACAGCTGCTTAGGCCAAGGTCTATAGGCAGACAACTTTCTTAGCGTAGGGAATCTTCTGGCTTTTTTTTGTAGGCGATGTTCCGTTCACACACAACACACATATACAAGCCACACACACACACAATATATATATATATATATATATATATATATATATATATATATATATATATATATATATATGCGATCGATACATTTGATCGCATCTTTGATAAAGGCCGGTCCCTCCCTTTATATCAACCACGTGTGTGTGTGTGTGTGTGTGTGTGTGTGTGTGTGTGTGTGTGTGTGTGTGTGTGTGTGTGTGTGTGTGCGTGTGTGTGTGTAAAATGTTCATATTTCGGGGACCTTCCCTCACCACCCACTCGGTTAAGGCAATGAATTAATGGATTGATATGTGAGATTTAACGTCCCAAAACCACCATACGATTATGGGAGACGCTGTAGTGGAGGGCTCAAAGAATTTCGGCCGCCTGGGGTTCTTTAACATGCACCGAAATCTGATCAAACGGGCCTACAGCGTTTTCGCCTTCATGGAAATTGTAGCCGCCGCAGCCGAGAATCGATCCCGCGATTCGCGGGTCAGCAGCCGAGTACATAGCCACTAGACCACTGCGGCGGAACAGAAAACTGAATTCATGGTTTAGATTTTTTTTCACGCCGTGTTGATTATTGCTAGAATTAGCTCCCCTCGAACGCATAGCGGTGACATTGCCTGCGTTATCGCTTGCGTTACTGTGGCGCTCGCGGCTCGCAATACTGTCCCTCCTCCAAGAAACCAAGAGGGACATCATTTATTTAATGCGTGGGAAATATTGGAGCTAAGCAACGGGAGAACTGTTTTTTTCACCTCTTTTTTTCTTCTCTGAGATGTAAATGCCTCGCACTGTAGTCGGCATTCAGCAGCCTAAATTGTCGCTAATGGCCATTTGTCACTTTGTAGAAGCTTATCCGCCAAAAGAAAGAAAAAAAATGAAATACAGCAGCGTTTCAAACACCGCCGTCGGCAGCATTAACACAGTAGACGTGACACGTATATAGTCGCGCCTTATCATATTAGACCGCGCTAGGTTTATCAATTAAGATTGCGCAACCAGAAACAACGCTCGTTTTGTTGCACGTTATTTGCACTTAGGCATGACGGAACAAAACATACGAGCGCGCATTCTCACGAAAGCGACCGTATAGTAACTCTCAAGTAAAAAGAAAAAAAAAAGCTTCGAATTTTTTTCTCCCCCACCTCCACCCTTTTTTTTCTCGCTCAAATGAGCTCGCACTAGATGTTGCGTCTTTTGTATCGTGAGCACAGACATTTTCTGACCCAGTGACACGAATTGTAGGAGCCACAATTTTTTTTTTCGCTACTCGTCGTGCTCGCTTGGTCTGCAAAGAAGAGCGAGAGAACGAAAGGCGTTGTCAGGAGCGGGTCTAAATGGAGCCACGCCGGAGAGAAATGAATTCCAGGTCCGTCCTTGGTCTCGCAGCACGTCGCGCGTCCTGCACATAGTCGTCAACGGGCCCCCGTAAGTCGTGAACTGCGCATGAAAGAAACGAGAACGGAGGCCCCGCTGGCGTCTGAACTTGTCGGGACGCCGGGACCCTTCAAACCCTCGCTCGGGTCGCGCACGGTCAGTGCTGTGGGAGGCTCCGCACGACCACGCCTGTGGACAAGCTCGCGTGTCTTCCATGGCAACTCTCGACAACGCTCGCGAGTCGCAAAGTTGCCCGAATCGCCATAGCAGAACGGGAGAAACAGTGACTACGCACAAACTGTGACCAAACAGTGTAGCTGATATGCGTTGAAAAATGTGCTGCATTGATGCGAAAGTTTCCCGTACATTCCGCTTGTGACACTGCAGCTTCCGTGATTACGCAATGCCCGCGTGATCGTCATAAAATCACGGCCAATGGGTTTGGCGACCTCAGTTCAGTCGCCGAGACCCCCTTCAGTGAACAAAAAAAAAACAACAATAGAAAAAACAGGAGTTGAATTCACGCAACTCTATCGGCATGTTCTGCTTCGCGAGTGGCTGAAATATTCTCTTACGAAAACATCAAGTGAGAGGACGTTTTGGAGAATACGACTTATGGAGCCCAACGCCTAATTGCGCGGCGTTGCATGTTGTATAGGTCGAGTCTGAGCGCAGATCGCTTTGCGATATCTGCGCATAAGAGCTGTGATTCGGCGTGTGTCGCCTCGTGTGAAATGTAGTACGTGACTTTGTTATAGCTTACTCGAGATGAAGCCAGAGCGTTTAATCGTTTCTGAATACTTTCGAGCTGGGTATACCGACATTAGAGCGTTCCAGCCATAATGACTCGCAGCCCAGAGCGCAAGCGCCCGTGACTAATCAGCTGTGTTTTGATAGCTCTTTTATGTAAGTTTAACTACGACTTAATGGCATGCTATGGCCGCAAGTAACACAAACACACGTAAAGTAACGCATGAGAACAAGGGCCCTGTGCTTGCCCTTGTGTGTTCCTTTACTTGTGCTTATGTTATTTGCGGCTAAAGCATGTCATTAAGCAAGTACCAACTTGGCCAACAATCAGTATTGTTACAACTACGACTGTGTGTAGTTCATCCTTAAACAGCGCGAAGAAACAGGGACGAAGAAGAGATATACGTGGAATGGGCGGTTTCTAACAGCTATAGTTTTATTCGTGCAACCTCAGACTTGTTATCCTAAGATGTCTGAGCTATTGCTTCTCGCGCTATTGCAGCAAATCTTATTTCTATAGCGGCACCGGCACACCACCGAAGCCTGCTCGCGTCTGACGATGAGCTTTGCGGGCTTCCGTTGTCAGTTCGAATGTTACTCGAGGATATTTTTTTTTTCAATTTTATCAGGACATTTTTCCACGCAAAGCGTACCTCAGGCCACCACCATGCCTTCCAATATATTTAAGAAGAGCGTGAATGCTTGTGACATGTATGCTCACAGAAGCAAGCAACTCTCGACCGAGCAACGACACTCTAAAATCTACGACCTTGCCGTGTCTTTTTCTTCGCTAGGGCATAGATAAGCCACGCGCAAAGGTTCTCCCGAAAGCTGGACCTTGTGGCAGCGCCTGCCGCAGGTATTGGGAGGCGACGTCCACTTCGTGACGTCTCCGGTGCAAGTGGGGCCGCGAAGGGAGCCGCCGTGCCGTCGAACGATTACGAAGCATTACGTCCCGCCGCGGGCTGGAATTCGGCCGGAGGGGGGGGGGGGGCGCAAACACCGTCCCGTTCCCTCCGCGCTCGAGCTTACGCAAAGCGGGACGTCCACTGTGGTCCTCTGTAATCGTGATGGACGCGTGCCAAGTCACACAGGCTCGCAGCGGCCCCCGATATCTAAGTTCAACAGGTGTCGGAATCGGCCACCTTGGATGAAACGCAACTCAGCCATTATGTTTTAGAGCGGTCAAAAGCAGCTTAGCGGCTTCAGGGCTTCTGTTATCGTAAAGGAATTCGCCCCGACGCTTCTCAATATCTTGCAGTTATGGTTCATTGGCCATTATGTAATGCGGCTATGACGTCGACTTGCATGCATATATATATATATATATATATATATATATATATATATATATATATATATATATATATATATATATATATATATATATATATATATATATATATATATAAGACGGCTCGCGGTTGTGCTGGTCGGGACAAGTGCGCGTAAGCGCCTGGTTAGAACGTCTTCTCTCCACCAGTGTGCACGATGAAACTCGCTGCGGTGCCTGTCAAGAGGTATATGGCTGTTTTTCCACTTATTGAGCTCGGATGCAAAGCCAGATAGTTTTCTAACATTCAGCTTTGCGTCGGACCAATATACCTTGACGAGGATGACAAAAAAAAAACATACAGGAAAGGACGAATTTCTGTATCTACAAACATTTCACTGCTCAAGCCGAGTTACTTTCCCGCAGACCATGCATTTTGCCAGTCGATATTCTGTTTTAGTCTTCCGTAGTGCGCTGGTGAAAAAAAAAATGCAGTTTTCAACTCGTCCGCTAGCCGATACAAAGTTTTCTTTTTCTTTTTATAAGAATGCACCGATTCCGACGTTGAGTCATCGAAGTCATAGTCCCAGAACATTCCCCATCACACACAAAGCGACTGAGCTCCTCAAGGCGCTTTCTCGCATCTGTGCCCTTTTGAAAGAAGCCTCCCCCCCCCCTCCCGATTCTTCGGGGAAAAAATAAGGGCGCATGACAAAAGCGGTGGCATTGTTGATGCCGCGCCTTTCGACCTCCACCCCGCGTTCCTCTTTATAAATTCGGCTGTTCCGACAGCGGAAGGCGCATTTTCGCTGGCATGCGAAAGGAGTTTGTGAATTTCCTTATAATTTTTCTTTCGATTTTTTTTCTTCTATTTCTTCTTTTTATCGGAATCAGCCGCACTTCTTCCGAAATCTGAAATGCTGCGTCGCGTCCGTTGTGCAACGCACGCCACCGACGCGTGCACTGATGGAGCGTCGGGTATCCATGCATATGGCGCGAACCCAAGGCTGTGTACATTCCTTTGGCCTCAGAAGGTGGTGGTGTCTGAGTGGGGAGGAGGAGGAGGGGGGGAGATGTCCTACAGGAATGCGCACTTCTGAGGCGCCCAGAGGCGCCCGCCGTGTGCATGCACGCAGTCGAGCGACCACGTGCGGCGGAACGTTTTGATGGTCGCAAAAAAAGGGAGGAGGGGGGGAGAAGTCACGTTGCAGCATCCGCGCGGACGTTCCACAGGGCGAATGTTCCTTATTTTACGCAAGGGGGGTGGAAACAAACGACGCGGAGAGGAGGAGCGATCGGTGAAGCTGTGGCGATTTCCGCGAAGGGAACCAGTTCCGGAGGACCGTTGCGAAACGACGAAGGCGCCTTAGCGGCTGCACCACATAGTTCGGGAGGCCAGTCTGGCCACGAGCCCGTGCCACCGGTGGGGTCGCCTCGGTGACCTCACGCGGCCCCAGGGGGCCTGCTTTCGCGACGTGTCCGCGGTGCCCTGGTCGTTGGGACCTTTTCGGGGAAAACCATGGAAGCATTTTTTTCATTTTAAGCACTGATGCGCGTGACACTAAGAAGTTATCGTGGTGTTCGATTAGGACGGCCACCCCCCCCCCCCCTTGTTACTACTACAATTACTACTAAATTTACCTAATAAATGAGAAAAAGAAAACATTCGTCACATCTAGTACGACCTATTCCGAAATCATAAGTATGATAACAATAACCTTATTACAAAAAAATGAGAAAAATGTACAAAAGACTTAACCGCTTTGACACCAAATGCCCTAACACTGTAGTATACCCGTGTCAGGCTGTCGATATCTCTCTTCCACGTACTACTAAAATATTACAACTGCTATGAATGTGCCATTGCAGAAACATTTTTTTTAAAGAAAAGAGATACATTACTGACAGATTGCCCTGCCACAGAATCAACGCTGTTACAGCTGCATCAGCAGCGTTGCGGTATTGTGGCATTTCATATGGTCAGGCCTCTTGCACCTGCCCATTCTGTCACGTTTGCCCTAATTACGCCTACCCTATTTTCTCCATCACTGTAATTACCTTTTATTAGTAACCCATAGCACAACTATGAAAGAACTCCAGTTCTAAGCATAACCTACTCAGGGGGGGGGAGAAAGGAAGACATAAAACGTGGAGGGGCTAAACACGGTAACAGTTCGTTTGGCTGCTATAACTTGCCAACTTTGGGATATTCACTTTCGCAGTGTGCTCTGTTTAAAGCACTCCGCTGCATTTCTGTCTCTCGACATGCCATTCCAGTGCCATCACCTTCAGTCCTATCGCTTCTTGCGTAGTCCCTACACTTTCTTGCCAAGCCTGCTACAAAGCCTGTTCTAGACTTTATAAAAACACTGGACTAGAAACTAGACGGTAGGGTACTGTGCTAAGTGGCTACTGTACATACGCACCACCTCTTCTTGTCCCCATCATCACCCTTCATCCCTCTTTCCTTCCCCTTTCCCTTATCCCCTGTGTAGAGTAGCAGGCTAGAGCGAACTAGCTCAGGCCGACCTTACTGCCTTCTAATAAATTATCTCTCTCTCTCTTGAATGTTATACGCCAAGTTGCAGTTTTATGAACGACTACTGGTACACTGATGGCCTAGTTTTCTAAATGTGAACGGTAGAATGTCGTCCCTGAGTGCGTTCATTATGTGCGTCCGCCCTTTTATAGGCGCTTGTCTCGCACCAGTCACCAATAACACTTAGGGGCATTGTGTATAATGAGGAAGTACCTTTCCTGCATGCCTGAATGCACCAGAACGCCTCTTCTAAAGCCAGCGCCTTCTCAAACAGCACATGAGCTCCTTCATGATACTTTCACAGGGACTTGAAGGCGGAAGAATTAATTGGTGGTTGCCTGCGCTGTCGTACTTCCTTCCGCCTGCGTGATCATAATTAATGCTTGCGCAGAAAGGTTCACTGCTTTCTCTCATTGATCTCGGCCGATTCTATATCGACAATTACCGCTTTCTCGAAGATCGACCCGCACTTATAATTTGCCTCTCTGAGATTTTGCGAAACGAGACCGGGCGAAGCCATGGGTGGTCGGGAGTTGACGGAAGCATCAGGCGGCGAAAGTGAGCTGGTTGAGTGCGAGGAGGCACCTGTGACCGGGTCGGTGCACAATGGTTCCCTCCGCGTGGGTGCCTGTTGCAATACGAAACGTTTTGTTTGAGGCTCATATACTTCCACAAATAAGAGCTGACAAGACGCAAGTCTCGTGCCCGAGACCTGGGAAGGTGAACCCGCGGCTGCATTATTCTGACGAGGAATCTTGGAGGCTGAGCACTGGACAAACATTACAGCAAGCCGTCAAACTTTAGCTTTATAACCATCGTCGCATCGCTGGTGCCAGGATGCGCAACCGTTTCAAATTTCGTGCGCGAAATGCTTGTCAGGTCTTTTGAACGCGGACGCCTCGCGAACGCCGTGGATTGTTTGGCTCTGCATAGGCCGTCTCGGCGGACAGGGAGGCCTGCCAATGGCGCGTTTGTCAACACGCTTGCAACTCCCCCATAGACTATGTAGAAACAGCACCGTACATTGCGCACGCTTCAGGGTCCGCGGGGTCAGCGATTGTTCAGTGCTCGTTGCTGACTGCGCAACAGGCACGGCGATCGGGGGCGCTCGGCTCTGAATGAGAGTGGACGAATGAATGTGCGCTTTCCGTGGTCACGACCTAAAGCAATATACTTTGGCAACGAGTGGCCACTCGAGCCTTTTCGCGGCCGCGCAAGGAAGGGTCTGACCAACTGCTAGATAACGTATCTATGCTCGCTTCTACTCGTTAGTCAACACATGTAATTGCCGCCTCAGGAGGACTACGAAGACTCAAGACGACGTTTAATGCGTGACTACAAGAATGAGTAAAGTCTTACTAGAAATCGTTGTCTTTCTGCATTTGTTTTGCGCAAAGGGTCTACTACATTCATGTGGTTTAGATTTACTGGGCGTGTATTCTCTATGTGAAAGCTTGGGTTTGTAGCCTAGTTGTAAGGGCACTCGTTTTCGAAGCATGAGGGTACGGTTTCAAATCCTATAGCATCGTGAAGAAAAATTTTGTTGTTTTATTTATGCTGCAGACATTATTAGGTCTGACCGGCCACTCGTGGCGCTGAAAGCAGCGCAGCAGCTTGGCAGCAGGGTGTCCGCTCTTTACGTAAGTTTCTCTATAGTCACGGGAGGTCTTGATAGTCGCCCGCAGAGCGACGCAAGCTTTCGTGGCCTTTCCATTAAACCCTTGAGGAAGAGGACATACATACAAGTATTTAGTGTAAAGTTTCGTTATCACACTCTGTCGTTGCTGCATTGATATGCTTAACTGTTGCGGTATGCACAAATGGGGCGAGGACTAACCGGAAGAACGCTTCGTGGTTGTAACTGTGTCCCTTTCGTAACGCCTCCCTTCCCTGTCGACGCCTGTGTCCGGGCGCAACTGGCGAGATCTATATAGTGGGGCGCGCGAATTCCACAGCACAATCGAGCACCGGCTTTACGCATGCAGTGGCTTGGTTACATCTTGACAAAAGGCTTTGCGTCGTGCGGTCTGTGCGCGTTTTTTGTGTGTTTGTTTTGTAACGTTTCCTTTTCCATTCTTGTATTATCATGCGTCGTCAAGATTGAACGATTCCGGAGCGATAACGGTGTTACGGCGAGCCAACGAAGAAAGGGCGAAAAAGAACGGAGAATAAATGGGTCGTTAAGTGCAAAATGGGCATCCGTGGCCATATCGTCAGTGTGCTTTTTCATCGAGTAAATAAATAGTAAGGCGGCCGTGCTCGAGCGATGCGGATGCATAAGCAGCTGTGCTGTGTAATAGCTGAGCACTTGACAGCAGCGAATGTTCAGGCAATGCTGATAGCCTCGGCCGCGCAGCTCCTCAGTCGGTGCCTCTCGGGAGACACCGACATCTTGTCTCGGGCCTTTTGCAAACGCTGTTCGCCGCCGCTGGGGCGGTTCGTCAGTGACGCCCTTGGCGGAAACACCCGAATCCATTATCCAGTCCTGTCGCACGTAAAACGCCTTGAACAATGCTGGGCTCTGTGCGGCTGGCTATCGCGGTGGCGAGACGGCGAAAACGCAGCGCGTGCCGTTTGTAGGTTTTAATTCGCGTCTTGTCGCGCGCCTCCCTCGCGTGCGTTGCAGCGTCTGCGCTCGCCTCGATGAGGATGACTCAACCGTAGGGCGTGTGCGCGCTGCTTGCGTCACAGGCCCTTATAGAAGACGCGCGTGTTTCAAGTCCTGTTCTAGGTGTTTTCCATTTATAATTCTTCTACGGCCTCCAAACCGGTAAACGAGCCTCCATTACAGCGTATCTTTGCGTGCTGTTATGCCTGTCCGTGGATGCCCCCGCATCAAACCGAGCGCTGATAGGAGGGGCGGAGGCAGGCCAGGGGCGTAGCCAGGGGGTGGCACACCGGGCATGTGCTTCCCCCCCCCCGAAATTTTTTTCACCATGGCATAGAGAGCTGATTGATATGTGGCGTTTAACGTCACAAAACCACCATATGTATATGAGAAACGCCGTAGTGGAGGGCTCTGAGGTTCTTTAACCACCTGAGGTTCTTTAACGCGCGCACAAATCGATGGCATAGAAAGCAGATATGGCAATTTTAAGGGTTGCCCCCCCCCCCGCCCCTCAAAAAAAAATTCTGGCTATACGTGCCTGAAGTAGACCCCTACATTTCTTGTTCCTTCGTGGTCTCGGACTTGCGGTTCCGCAGACTGCGTAAACACCTATTTGCTCCTAACCAGAGCCGCACAACAGCGCGGAGAACATAGAGGGGTTCCAGACTTCCTGCGTTCGCAAGTTGGCGCATGGAAACATGAGAGACTGCATGATACCAGCACGGGCTCTTGCTACGAGTCCGTAATTTTTTCTTTTTGTTAGTTTGGAAGTCCGAAATGAGATGGGAAGAAACAGAGATGATGGAAACACTTATTGGAACGATGACAAGTAAGAGGGTATAAGTGGTTTTTTGCGAATGATATAAACTTCAGTAGAAAGCAGCGCCCCGTGTTATTACTGAAAGCTTTCGGGATAGCATAAACGTTTGACTTACTTTCATGGACACGCGAGAAAAATTAGTGCGTCAAGTATTCTTAGTTAGACCATACTTTATTCAAATAATGAACGGTTGTTAACCTCTATGTGCAATGTATACATGCAATGATGTCTGTTAAAAATTGGCTAATTATGTGTGGCTTGTGTCTTAATACTTTTTTCTTCAAGCTGAGTTTGTGCTGTTGAAAGTGTACCTTCTCAAAGGCTCAAGATGCACCAAGAATTGTACGTGTAGCAAAACAATTATACATTCATAGTAATGCACGTTGGTAATTGGATGCGTAAGGTGGAGGGGGGGGGGGGCTCGACAGCTGAAGTATAGAGATGGTATGCGACTCGTCCTGATCGTCTTCGCACGGCTGATAATACAGCGATACCCCTATAGCGAAAGCAGTGCCAATGAGGCTTTGACTTTTTCGACCAAGTCGGGCACTCGCTCGCTGGCACAACGTTCCGCACTTGCTTGCGTCTGCGTGATCAAGGACACTGACTATCCGTGTGCGGATCACGCAATATCCAGTCCTTTCCGCCGTGCATTCGCGCCCACTGACATACATCTTCGACCTCGGAGAGCATGCTGCTCGAAAACAATGGAACGGGCCGATTTAATTTGCGCTTCTTTTATTCATTTTCCCGGCACCACCGCGGAAGAGGGGGATTCGCACGCACGACGACATGCGCAGTCGAGAGGGTGCCACCCCTGGACGCTGCGCTGCGAGAAGCGACGCGGTGCGCCGGAAGCGAGCGAGCCGAACCATTCGAAACACGCATTCTGATCACGGCTGAGCTCTGGCCACCGGCTGCAATGTCCAGCGCGGTAATTAGAGTAAGTGAGAGAGGCATCGCGTCGGGGCGACTGAGTGCGCGCTTTGCCGAGCACCACCATGCATAAGTGACGTTCGAGCCACTTCGTCCGGGAAGCGCGTGGTGTGCAAGCCTCTCGCAGATTCGCTCGTCGTCATTCTTTTGTTGCGCTCCGTAATAGTTACTACCAGTATCCTTTTGGGCCTGCGTACGTTGCTGCTCGAGTGGCGCTGGAAGGCCGCAGTACACTCACGGTTTTCTTTCGATCTCGCGCTGCCGTGTCGGGAATGATGCGCGTGGCCTTTGGGTGAACCCTTGACGCTGGGCGTTTTCGCGCCTGCCTATTGATTGCGGTTCTGTTCCGCGCTGCGGTTACGGCTGAAAGCTTCCATAAAATACTCCTCTTTTTTTTCAGTTGCCGGAAGAGAGAGAGAGACAAACCGCATAAATTGACCAGCGCCTTCTGAACGTATCGCCGCGCATCTCGAACCCTTCATGGTGCGCACCATTCATTCATAGTGTCTCTCTTGTTCGTCCTCGACTTACGGCTCGCGCGCCGTCCACAAAAGAGCTCAATGGCCGAGAGTGCGCACGGAGGGAACAAAGCCCCCGGCGCCACCTGCGGGGCGTCATGGCCCACTGACTTTCACCAAGAGCGCCCAGCGGCGAAGAGTTGCGCTGCCGAAACAAAGCGCTGCCACCGCATGCGAATCAGGGGCCCACCTCCTCCGGCGACGACCTGGCGTCTTCTGTCCACAATGGCGGCTCCTCCGCAGAAGGGGGTCGCGTTGGGAAGCCGGGTTCGCGCAGAACGCAACGCTCTCCTCCCTCCGCTGCCTTCACGAATACTGCCACCGGCGTCAGTGGCCGGCGGCGTGCATTCGAGCCCAGATTTGATATTCGGACAATATTTGTGCCCTTAGCCAAAATGGGTGTGTAACGATGTCAACTATAGGCTTGGACATTAAATTTGCCAGGCTGTTCACCCCCCATTATTTTACTAAGCACAATGCCTGCAAACGCGCAGTTAGTTTCACTGCAAATCGGCCAATGTGAGACTGTTTTCACGCTATCTCGCTAAAATTTAGGGCGTTGACCTCACACCGCCAAACGATGTATTTAACAATACAGGCGCATGGTGCAGCCACATAGCGGGGCACTCATGTTCACTGTTCCAATGGCCTTAAAGACACCTCGTAAGTGCGGATTTTCACTACTAAACTAGCGTTAGACATGTTTAGAAAAGGCACTCTGCCAGTATAGCAAGCATAATGTACTATCAAAGCGGCCTTGTGGATTAGGCCCCTGTTCTCCGGTATCTAATGCTGGATAATGTATACGATTCCTGGATTCAGACGTCCGCGTGGTTTCCTTCGCATTATTATTCCTCCCGGCGGGACGCATCGAAGCGACTTGTTCAATTCAAAGACCAGGACAGCTCTTGCACGATTCCGCACTTTGGAAGACGCTGCAGAAAGCGGTGTGTTTCGTGGTCCCCACCGCCACCGCTGCAGAGATTACGCGGTTTGCCTCCCTTGCCCAGCGGATGTATTCTGACCGTGAAAGAACGAGTTGGCGGCGCTTTCAGCGGACGCTGCAGACATGGAGGGAAGTGGTGCCGCTGCGGCGTCATCACAGCTCAGCTCAGACTTCCTGCACTCACGTTAAGTAACCCACTGCTGGCTGCATCAAGAGCTGCTTACATGCACTTGGCTTTCGCGAGGTCAGCGTTGTGTGCGTGCATTAACGCACAAACAGGCAAGCGAGTCGGCAACAAGGCCGTCTTGCTCCGGTCACACGATTGGAAAGGGACTTTCTCACAGTGTTACGGTAGACCACACTATCGCGCTTTTTGTGTTGGTGTATATTACGGGCACATGCACTGTGAGATGTAGTGTTTTGCTTCATGCGGTGTAGTTGCGCGTGCCACATTGCCAGCGGTCTCAAGTTCTGGAAGGTGGTATCTCTCTTTGAACAGAACTGTAAAGTGCCAACCAGTACCGCGATATACACTGCAGCTTCCGCACGAGATAATGTGCTGCCCACGTGTGTTGTAGTCTATAGAATGTTTGGGCAAATGGCGTGGTGGATAAACTGGGGAAGAGCCAAGCAGCGTCGGCTAAGCTGGATGACGTGACTACCAGAAAGCAGAGAAGGCGCAGATATTGGAGGGGATCGCAGAGTCTCCGACGGAGGCTTGGCCAAGCCGCAGACATGATGGATGCCCGTCCTGGCGGTCTATTACAAGTGCCACGATCTCCACTGCGTGCGCGGTGCCTGCTCTGTGCACGTACTTAGTTAACTATAGCATCCATCTATCATGAGACGTGGCTGCATGTTCCAAGACGTATGTCGCCCAAGTGGCTGTGCGACGTACCACCCGCGCGAACATCCGTTGCTTCCAAACTGCATGCGCGTCTGCGTTCCTTCATACTCTCCGAACCTCCTTGGCAGTGCCTCGTAATAAGTCATGTGGTTTTCTAGAAGATTTATTTTGCCCGGCCCTTCCCTCTGAAAATCGTGCTGCATTCTCCTGGTCGCGTGCGTCTGCGAATCTAATGCATTGTCTAGCAATGCCGAGGGTTGTTTGTTCTCTCTCTCTTTCAGCGCAGCAGATCACAGCGCGTTTCGTAACACTGTGCGAGGCTCTCACGTGTCTTTGGTCGATGCACTGGGGGCCTTGCAAGTGTGGGCCAGTCTCACGTGACATGAAATAATATAAGCCACATGTCGCCGATTGTTTTTTCCTGATCTACGAGAGATCCAGGACAGACTTCACAAAGCTTTTCATTTGCGGGAAAAATTTATTCGTAAACGTGGCTGGCCACCTAATACTGTATTTCCCATTATGAGGACAACGTATAGTTAACCCATTTCTCTCTACTTTCATCGCCTGGTTGGCATCTATTCTTTACTAACAGCTTTTGGGTACGAAATTACTTATAAATACCAATTATAAAATGTCATTGTCATGTCTTTTCACCTGTAAGAAATGTTCGTCATTGGCCGACTGTCTTCCTTAGATGTGATTCGCTATCATGATTAGCCGCTTTTTTGTTGCTGCTCATCTTTTTGCGACGGGCAACATTGTAATTGATCTCGACGAACATTTTTGCGAATACGGACCCTTACATAAAGAGCGATCAATTTTCTTACCACTGAGGTCAAAGCAGTGACATAGTATAAACATAAAAAAGTGCAGCATTGACTCGTCTAATGCAAACGCTGAGTGTTTCTACAGCAAAAAAAAAAAGGCATATCCACGAAGTGAATGATGATGAGTGGATGAAGCAGTGGGGTCGTTCGGTGTTACCGTAAATCACCCGCGACATTGACCGCTCACGCATGCAAATGAGTGCCAAGCGGTGTACAGTTATTTTTCTTGGCCATAAGTGGTATGTTGCGTTGAGTTTTAAATTCCGTTTCGCCTTCATTATTACTGCTTTGTGGTATCGGATTTAGCCTGAAGTTGGCGAAGACAACGTCTAAGCACGTTCCCGAGGTGGTTGTTGGTTGTTTCCAGTAATACGAAATGCATCGTTACATATCGCGAAGTCATCTACTGCTCAAGCCTGTCGTTGTCTATGACTATCATCGTAATCGTAATCGTCATGGCGTATAGTGGGTACTTTGCATGTGCTGTGGCGTGATGGCAGAAAGAGAGAATGTGTGGTCTGTTCATCGTCGTCATCAGCATCATCATCATCAACAGCAGCGGCTACGGCGCACAACGCCGATTCCTTAGCTAAGTCGTCAATCAGCGAACCAATTCTACCACTCTGTCCATCATCCGCTGATGTGAGTGCTGCTCGATTTCGCAGACGTACGCTTATGCAAGTCTTTAAAGGTTCAGCACTAACAAACTCTACAGATTATCGACATTTATTATATCCCTGGCGAAGAGACTTTTGCCGCACTCGAAAACAAGAAGTAGCTATCACAAGGCTGCGTTGCCGAGTACCAAATCTAAATATCTATAAACACAGGTTTGCTCAGGCACCTTCGCCACTGTGTGCGTTCTGTGATGAACTGGAAACAATAGACCATTTCTTTTTGACCTGCAGGCGGTTTAACACATTACGAAAAACCCTATTAGAAATACCTTTACGTGGTATTGGTATGGACTTATCTCTGCCTGTCATTTTGTCTTTTGGAGCTTCCATTTCTGGTTTCTCTAATGCGACAGTATGCGCGGCCGTCCGGGACTATATTGATGAAACTAATAGGTTGACTAATTAACCAGTTACATTATCCTAACAGGTTCACATAATTATACACGTATAAAATCTGATTATTGCTCTATTCTGAGAATAAATTCGTTTATGTAAATATTTGTATGCATTACATTTAGCACCACACTTTCCTAGGCTATCGGTAATCTTTCTGTTAAACCTCCATCATTCCAAATATGAACAGTAAATGTTGAAACCACTCGATTCTTGGCTGATCCCCCACAGTGGGTATGCGCCACTAACAATAGGAAAACAACAACAACGCCAACGAGGCTCGATCGTGAGGAGATTCGCCCCTGAAAGTAAGTGCGTCCTACATGAAAGATACCCAGTTTAGCCGAAGCGCATTTCGCGTGCTGCTCTCGCTGCGATGTCCGCGAATTATTAAGCGCCTTGCGAGGACAGAAAACGACTCGAGCGCAACTCGTATCGTAATTGGCCGACAGCGCAGACTCCCACCGGTTAAGGCACGAACACACTAGCGGCGCCACGCTCTGCCGCGCGCCGCGCGCCGCTCGCGAGACACCGCTTTTCTCTCTTTCTCCCGCCGAGCGTCGAGGAATATCTGCCGCCGACTCAATCGCTCCTTGCGCTATTTCTGCCGCCGCCGCCCAAGCAAAGCGCCAATCAGCGACGTGCGTGGTAGTCGCCATAGCAACGCACGAACCTTGTTTTCTTTTTTTTCCGGCTGTCATTTTTCTCACGCCATCGTTTTTTGAAGCACGCACCATGGACACCGAACGCTTTTTAGAGGAGATTAGACTCTACCCTTTCTTATACGACAAAACGATGCCTGATTACAAAGATAAGGAAGCAAAAATGAACAGATGGGATCTTATTGGATCTATGTTTTGATTGACAGGTAAGTGGCGATTGCGTGGCTCATTGCATGTTGAGCGCGAATGAATTGTATGTTTTATTCACTCACTTGTGCAGGAACACGGGCCATACTGAAGTTTAAAAATATTAGAGACAGGTGGATGAAGCTCGTGTCGGGAGTCGAGGCGAACACTCGGAGCGGTGCGCCAGGCAATAATGGCAAAATTAAGTGGCCCCTGTTCTCAATTATTGACAGCATGCTGAGGCAGACACCTCACTATGCGGAAAAGTAAGTGATCAATGACGTGCCGTTTCATATTGCAGCGCACGCAGGATACCTGTTTTATGCCTTCGGTATCTCTGTACCTCCAAAGTGGATGGACCCAATATCTTCGCGGCGCATTTTGAGAGCGGCGACGCAAAGCAACAGCAGACACGCCATCACGGTAACGTTGAGCGTTGCGCGGAGATCGTCGTCACTTGCCATTATTCGCACGATTGCACCGTAAAGTCGGAGAGCTCAGAACCAACGCTTCCTAGTACGGGAGGCGTTGTCAGAACAGACGACGAAAAAGCGTGCGAAATCTCGCGAGCTGCGAGACCGCTCGAGACTGTTGTCACGTGACTCCCGCAGATGTGGCCAGCGTGCCGCTTTTCACCGCTCGGCGGCGAAGACGCGCGTCATGCCGCGGCGGCACGCTTCCCGCTAGTGTGCTCGTACCCTTAGACGGGCACTGCGCAGAGAACGGGATCTGCGCCGCCCTGTCGTCCTTCGTGAGTGCTAAGAAACCCGGAGCACGCGGCCAATGCGAGCAGTAGAAAATATACATATGCTGTCCTTCGCAGCGGTGCCGGAGGCGCAATCCTCACGGCCATCTCATTCAAAACAGTGGTCGCTAAGTGCAAAAAGGGACGCGAAGTGCGGTTACCATGCAGTTACTGCCGTTTCCTCGGACCGCGTTCTTTTTTTTTTTCGCCGCTCGGGAACGTGGGCACGTGTTGCGCGGTTCACGAAACTTGCCCCGGGAATGGTGCCGACACGTGAAGGCGTGTTGTGGTCCATATGGTTGGTTTGGCTGTATAGATGAGTTGGTTTTCTATCGTAGTTGTGGAATGCATTTCGCTGACACCGTGTTAACGCAGCAGAAAATCGAGAATCGCGAGCTAGTGCACACCGAATCGTATTGTATATATATTTACTTGCCTTGGCAGCTTTGTCGCGCTGCTGAGATTTGGTTCGGCCGAGGCATGGTGTCGCAATGCAGATAACACCCGTGCGGTGATATTTATGTCCATGATAAAGAACCGAGGGGACTCGCTCGCTGGATTCCGTGCCGACCGGTTTTGCCCTCGCGATCTCCGACGTCAGCGTAGCTCTGGCCGACTGGGCTCGCCCTACGTCATCTCCTGACGCCGAAGACCTTCGACGACAGTGTAACTCTGACCGACTGGACTTGCTCTACGCCATCTACTGACGCCGACAAGAGCTCTCGCAAGTGATGCCCCGTCCTCGGACTCCTGTGACCGTGTTTCCATCTTTCCTATCTCTCCTATCCCCTCGATATGTCGTCGCTCTCTGGCTTACCACCTCATGCATCTTTCTCTCTCTCTCTACACCTATATTCCTATTCTTTTAATTCCTCCTCACCCCCATCTTTTGTGAGCTACTGTTGAGGTGTCGCCCGCTGAAGCAGACAGTTACGGGGCTCACTTTTCTCTTCCTTTCTCTCTTAGAACCACTTTGTGTGTGTGTGTGTGTGTGTGTGTGTGTGTGTGTGTGTGTGTGTGTGTGTGTGTGTGTGTGAATAAACCGAGGCAATGCAAATTACTTCGGCTTTCCCTCGATATGGTGCACCTCATAACCATATCGTTGTTTTCGACACGTAAAACAGATTAGTTCATAAAGTAACGGCGTGCATTGACTGATTGATATGTGGGGTTTAACGTCCCAAAAACCACCATATGAGTATGAGAGGCGTCGTAGTGGAGGGCTCCGGAAATTTCGACCACCTGGTGTTCTTTAACGTGCACCCAAATTCAGAGCACACTGGGCCTACAAAATTTCCACCTTTATCGGAAATGCAGCCGCCGCAGCCGAGATCACTAACGGCGCGTTAACGGTGCCACTCAGTCAAGTGTGAGACGACCGGTTCCGCTGTCGTTGCTCATGTTTTCCTCAAGTGATCGGCGTGGACATCACTCAAAAGGGGGAAAGAAATAAGTCAGCTAATGCGGACACTTGTTGGTAGATATACTTTTGTGCAAACAGAGGCACACAAGATAAGATAGGACGACACAAGCGCTGTCTCGTGCACCAATTAAATATTTTATTGAACGCTAAATATGGATAAAGCCTTCTCACAACAAACAAATAGATAATAATAATAATAATAATAATAATAATAATAATAATAATAATAATAATAATAATAATAATAATACCATGTGCGGTGTTCCGAAAACCACGATACGATTATGAGAGATGCCGTAGTGGAGAGCCGCGGAAGTTTTGCCCATCTGTGTTCTTTACGTGCATTGGCATCGCACGGCAAACAAACAAAC
This sequence comes from Rhipicephalus annulatus, assembly GCA_013436015.1. Classification (NCBI taxonomy): domain Eukaryota; kingdom Metazoa; phylum Arthropoda; class Arachnida; order Ixodida; family Ixodidae; genus Rhipicephalus; species Rhipicephalus annulatus. The sequence continues at coordinate 52,735 of WOVY01013482.1, forward strand.
AAACAAACAAACAAACAAACAACGAATAAATAAATAAAAGTGCCAATTTAGCAATACTGATACAACAGACACATATCCACACAGTTTTCTTTCTTCGTATATACCGTCTTTTTCGTCTGCTGGGAATCACTCACTCACTGTGCCGAAACGACACCATCGCGGCGGTCTCCTCGTACAGCGTGCCGCCGTTCAGTATACACTACACGACGTCGCCTCCATGCCAACTCGTTAGCAACGCCAGCAGCGGAGAGCCTGCAGCCGCTGCCACGCGTGGAATTGGAACATTCCTCGCGATCGGTGCAGCGTGAAGCCGGCACGCATCCGCGCTGCTTATAGCTAGCTGGGTCGCGTGGCCTGCGGGCCGAAACAAAGGCGAAAACAACGCGGAAAAAAAAAATAAGAGCGAGGACCGAAGCGGACAATGCACTCGAGCATTTATCCCGGCCGGTTCTCCGCGCCCGGCAGTTTTGCCGCTGTTCGCATTCGTATTCGCGAACATCAGGGGGCTCCCGCCTCTTGGAAGAAAATCTCATCCGGTCTCTGAATTTATCACGTTCCTCTCACTCTTCCGCCCAATGCCTGCGGTGCTCCGCAGCGTCATCGCTTGAGAGCACCGAACGGCCCACATTTCAAGGGAGCCGTTGCACCGGCGTGTATACTTGTAATTTAAGGATCCGTTCAAAAGCCCCGCACGTTTCCTCATCGAAGTGCAGCTTATTTCGCTCCGTATTCGTGAACGTACATGCAACCAAGCAGGTTGGGGTCACCGAAGAACAATATTGACCAACTAATGTAAATTTTCCGAGTATGCAGTCATATCGAAGGTGCTATAGTGAACTCAGCGGCTTTCTTTTTTTTTTTCCCGTGAGAATCCTATAGTGTAACACATCGATGTGTTCACTTTCTGGCGCTTTTTTTAGAAGCAGGTAAGCTTAAGGAGATTGTCCGGCACCGTGCTCCAGAAAAGGGCATATTTTTCGCCCACGAGCAAACTGAGAACGACCCCGATGTCGTAGCTTTGCCCTCGTCTATGTATGCATGTGGACACCTAAGTAAAGTGCGGTTGGTGAAAGCGGAAACGAAGCAGAGGAAATCCGGGGTTTATCCCCCCAGCATGGAGAGTGAACGCGTCAGCGGTTTCGGAACCACCTCGTAGTTTCGCTCGATGGGGCGAGAAGGTGGGGGCTAGCGCTATATACCTGCGCGTCCTTCCTCCGTCCCATGCCGGGACCTTTAAATCGCACTTCCTGGCAGAGAGCTCCTGTTTGTTCAGCCACTTCCGGCACGGGAGAGAGCCTACTTCCGCAGCCACTACGGACCCGCCTTGTTCGCCCCCCTCCTCACACACACACTTCGGCGAGTGCGTTGCATGCTTGTCGCGGGTCTCGTCGAGGGTACTGTCGCCACGGCTGCGCTTATCGCGCCCGATAACCAGCGTCCCGTCGGCGGGCAGCCGCGTCTTATCGGCGGCTTTTAGTCGGGCTTTGTATTTGAGATCGCCTCTGGTCCGTAATGCATGGTCATAGAGTATTCTATGGTATGGCGACGTAAAAGAATAGAATATGTACGCGGGGACTTTGGAAGCAAGCTGGGTGTATGCGGAATGGAACAGCACGCTTACAAAGGTAACAATTGTAAAGTGCGACAAGAAAAAAAAAGGAGCGTTGCCGCTACAGTGATAGCAAATAGAAGAGGAGAGATGACGCCTGAGCTCACGAGAGACCGCGGGAGGCTGTTAATCTGCGCTTATCACCAAGTGCCTGGCGCGGCATATACGCTGCGTTGTAAGCGATATGTATCGGTGTTTTTTTTTTCTGTTCTAGGCAGATATTTAGCATATTATGTTTCGGTAGAACGTGAAGACTGAGTGATTTGCGTTGGCACACGGCGTTTGCACGACGGCTGGGAGGAGATGGGCGCGGACTCCCGAAGGAGCGTTCACTCGGAACGGTGTAAACCTGCAGTGTGCGCCGCGTGGAAATGTCAGTCGGTCCTTGCACTCGAAGCACACAGCAGCTCGTCTATCTCTCTACTTACCCTCACCCCACACGCACAGAGTTATGTGAGCGCTGCTGTAACCGGCGTGGTCCTGTGAGCACGCTTGTACTCGCCAATGATAGAAAAAGAAAAGCAATAAAAAAATAATGCACCTGTCCTTTGGTGCAGTGCTTTCCACCAGTTCTAGTAAGATATAGAAAAGGGAAAAGTGGCGGTTGTTTTTTATTACGGTGGTGTGTTGCTCTTGATTAATGGATCTGAGATGGGAGCAGATTGAAATACCGACACGCCCTCAATGTCCGTCGTGGGTGCAGTATATACGACGCGAAGCGAGAGTACTATCGTAGACACAAGCCTCCCTATTAAACTTTTGTTGAGTGAGTGAATCGGCCGTGGTGGTCTAGTGGCTAAGGTACTCGGCTGCTGACCCACAGGTCGCGGGTTCGAATCCCGGCTGCGGCGGCTGCATTTTTGATGGAGGCGAAGATGCTTGAGGGCCGCGTGCTTAGATTTAGGTGCACGTCAAAGATCTCCAGGCGGTCGAAATTTCTGGAGACTTCCATTACGGCGTCTAATATAATCGTAGGATGGTTGTGGGACGTTAAAGGGACACTAAAGTCAAATGGGAATTTACGTGAAAGTGAAAGCTCAATGTATACCAACGTCTAAAACGGCAATATTATCGACAGCAGTGATTGATTGATTTGTGGGGTTTAACGTCCCAAAACCACCATATGATTATGAGAGACGCCGTAGTGGAAGGCTCCGGAAATTTTGACCACCTGGGGTTCTTTTACGTGCATCCAAATCTGAGCACACGGGCCTCCGACATTTCCGCCTCCATCGGAAATGCAGCCGCCGCAGCCGGGATTTGAACCCACGACCTGCGGGTCAGCAGCCGAGTACCTTAGCCACTAGACCACCGCGGCGGGGCGAAAAGTGCTTTAAACATCGACAGCAGTGTCTTACTTACCAAGAAATTAAGCTAAAAATGCACGAGAACACATGCGCCGCAGTAGGAAATTCGCAAAATGATCCCCATGAGTTACAGCCTGCAATCAATCACTAGTAATTCAACTTGCTGCACTAAATAAAGAACCTTCCGTCCGTCAAGAGATGTAATCAAATGCTGCTTGTTCGTTTCTGTTTGACTCATGAAAAAAAAAAAAACAGTGCCGGGCGTTACTATGGAGAATGGCGGGAGTGCGTCAATTTTCGCCTGGTTAAACAGCTTCAATTTTCGCCTGGTTAAACAGGACAGCTCCTGCCATTTAGGGGGTCCACTTGAAACAACCACGTCTGCCATCTTGGAGCCAGTGGAAGGAAATTGTTGAAAGGCCGTTGTTGCTGCTGTGGCTCCCGCTGCTTTCGTTCTGCTGCTACTATAGTGTCGGCGGCCGCGCAGTAAAGCCAGGCAACGTTGTTTACGGCAACAGTGACGTGCGACGTTCTGCTTGAGGCGGGTAATTTGAAGTGCGCTATCCTGATGCGGACCACTAAAGCGTGATTTTACATCACAATAAGCACTTTCTTGGCACAAAAGTAACACTAGGAGGTTACTTAACCGCTATTTCAACAATCAACGTCAACATAATGGTAGCATTTAGTGTCTCTTTAAACCCCAACAATTATTATTAACATATAGTTAGTATCGTTTCTTAAAAACAGTCATGCGATAAACATGTCGCATACAGCTAATGGCAAGAAATGGACATATATTGTGTTCAGTGATAGGCTACAAGCGACCCGCTTATCATCCCCAAATTGTTAAAGAAATTTCATCAAGGTTGCTGGGTGAGCATCCTTTATCGAAGACGGCCGGGCAGTGGCAAACACTTACGAATGAAAAACTTTGTGAGTGATTCAAGCCCGTTATTTGGGGGCTCGTGCATTTCGGCAGTGTAAATCATCAGCTTATGACACAATAGTTATAGTAAAATAATTGTTGCAAGACTGCACCATTTTTGATGGAGCCATCCGCTTTACGTCAGAGCACCAGTCTCCTGTGGCATGACGTGTGGCCCACGAGGCATGATTGTAGCGTGCGGCGCATCTAGATCTGTGGGAGAATCCCCACTATTTTTAACCACGCCCCGTCGATAAGTGCGGCTCGCGAATATCCTCACTGAACAGTTGTGACCACAGCGCGTCTGACCGCCTCCTTGAGCACCGCGCGCATGTCGTGTATACCGCTTTGAGGTCCGCTGGCAGCGCCGAGGTGTTGTTAGGACGGCGCGTCTGTAGGGCGGCCCGTTTGTTTCTCTGTGGAATTTGCGCTCACGTTATCGCGAGCCGCTTTCGCCGGCGCTTCCACTGCGTCCGACCAGCGGGCGACACGGAAAAGCGAGCCGGTCTGGCCGCGCCCTGCGCTTGTAAACCCGGAGAGGGCAGCGAGGCCCCCTTACTGCCGGACAAACCGGACGGGCTCGTGGACGCCAGGCTGCGTCGGGCTTTCCTAGTGGGCAGACAATGTGCGGGCCGCGTGGAACTCTTGCCCCAGTTAACGGACGTCTGGCGAGCTTGCTTTGTGTCGCAAAGAGCATTGTTGACCAAGGGAGCGATTTTGAGTGCCGAGGCGAATGTGGCACAGTGGAATGACTCGACTTTATTAAATTAGTTTTAAAGTTTATTTAATCTTCACCGGCACGACATTATGTATCATGTTATTCGTATAGCACATGCCCAGATGGAAACGCATCGCACGTTTCACCAAGGACAGCCAGCCACACGAATTCCGCGGTTTCGCTCCCTTCAATGACGAGCGGCGCGCCAAGGACCGCGGCCAGCTCGACCCACGAGGCGACCCAACGAGCAGGCAAAATTGACCCCCTTCGGGGCCCATGCGGCAGTCAATGCGATGCGAGCGATTCGAGGCCTGGTACGTCGACCCTTCCGGCAGGAGGCGTCGCTGCCGCGGCGGTCATCCATTTTTGCCCCAGGGCAGAAGATCGGCCGCGCGGCTTCGGCTGCCATTACAGGGCCCCTCGCGGCTACCATCCTAGCCAAATGAGATTGGGCCGGTCGATGAGTCCCTCGCGTCTTCCCCTGCTCTGGAATTCGATAATGGCGTCGCCGACAGGTTGGGGGCCAGCAACGGCGCTGGAGGCCCCTCGACGACTTCACGAGGCGCTCTCGCCACCGTGCATCCATTAGAGATGCGCACCAGCTACATACCACTTGAGTACGTGCGGTTTGCTTGTAACCTCAGTTTGTGCGAGAAATACCCAAGAGAGCGAAGCAAAAGCTCACGGCTGAATTCCTTGTTTGATATGTCGGGTGACACGAGTCTTATTGACTCGAGAGTTCCCACTGGTCGGCCCGTATGGGGACATTCCTCTGAACGTTTTTGAGCAGATCGAACGGCTTTTTGACGATTGAGGCTGTACATGCTTTCGCATATGCGCTGACTCGCGCCATTTTATCGCACGTAGTACGTGCTGGACACAGATTGCGGACAGTACGAGCAATGTACTATTCTTTATACCTTCACTAGGACCTGCTGTCTTGTTGAGAATATTTGCCTCGATGCAAAGAGGAAGGCACAAAATGGTTGGTATGCGAGGTTTAACGCCCCAAAACCACCATATGATTTTGAGAGATGCCATAGTGAAGGGCTCCGGAAATTTCGACCACCTGGGATTCTTTAACGTGCGCCCAAATCTGAGCACATGGGCCTAAAGAATTTCCGCCTCCATCGGAAATACAGCCGAAGGCACAAAATCAAACTACTTTAAATGCCGAAAATCTTTGGAACAGCATCTACTTGCTGATATGAATTATCTTTTATCCCGCGTAACAAGTAACGAGACGAAACGTTGAGCATGATGAGTGATTGCGCCGTCCATTTATATTAAGCTATCTTCAGATGTGTGTACTCGCACCGTTCATTCGGTGCGTGTAAGCGGTCAAGACTCCGTGAAGGGAAAGTGCGATGGACGAGCAGAGCGGCCCTTGCTCTCCAACGTTCACACGGAGCTAAGGCATGCGGAGGAACGTCCGGTGCCGTTCCGGAGAACGTATGAAGCGGGATCAGCGGCTTGAAGCTATAGGTAACGTCATCGTATACAGTTGCGTGCAGGATGCGTTGATTGCTGCAAGTTGGGCAAGAGCGCGCCGCACAAGAATGCCCGGTTCACGAGCGGCGGCGGTTCCGTGAACTTGTACCGCTCAAGCCGGTCTAATTGCACCGCCCGCCCCACACAAGGCGAAAGATCGATAGCGGGGCACGGGAAGGGCAATTGAAGTTTCTCTTCCAGCGTGAGTGTATACGAACCTGGTGGCCGCACATGCGTTCCAATGTCCGTCCGCCGCTGCAGATTGTGATATGGCACAACGACGCCGCAGCAGCTTCTCGCGTCGCGGCATTCCGGCCAGCGGGCCGCATGCACATTTCTCTCCCCATCGCCAACACACTCATCGCACGGTGTGATTCATGGCAGGGACGTGGTCGGCATGCGGCGGGGTTTCTCGGATTCTGTTATCTTCGCTGTGTGGACCCAATAAGTGCCTATCGTCACTCTGCGTGCATCAACAAGCGCTGCTTATTTTCACGTAGCGCTCGCAGGGGCCGTGCATTCATGCGCCAGTTTCCTCCCGCTGCGTGACTAAATTGACAAAAGCAATAGGCGCTCTTACTTCTGGATTGATTGTCGCGATGATATGTAACCTCTAGAATCCTTAACTTAAGCGGCACCTCGTTTGTGACAAACTGTCGCTACACTCGTTCTTTTTGTGTAACGCGTACTGACATTTAAACACAAGTGCTTTCAAAAATGTGTCTTCAGGCCCTTTCCATGCGTTTGTTGCGGCACGTGAGCTAGAAGAAGTATGGAGCACTATAAGCTAAGCCTGTGTTCGGACCTGCAGCGAAGGCTGTCTTGACAAGGGCAGCTCTCACGAGGAACCAGTCGCCGAGCCTTCGCCGGCGACGCTGTTGTCCTTGGGGTGGCACGCGCAGGCTTGTGCTTCTCGCAGCGGCACCTCAAGGACTTGTAGCGTTTACCGCTTCTACAGCAACGGGCTTCGTCCAACAGCAGGCAGCGCTCTCCGCCGGGTGTCATACGTTACACGCCCTCTGCTTGCTCACCGGTTATTGCCTAGTCCCACTTCCCGGGCGAACGTCCACTCCAGGAGTCTTTCCGCATGCGTGCGCAGTCGTCGTATATGGGCGCGCACCTTCTGTTGATGCCGCTCGAAAGACACGTTTCGTGTTTTGAACTGCCGCAACGAAAACAGAAACGGCATTCAAAGCTTTCTACTCCTGTCCCTCCGTGACCGCTCTGGTGTACGCCATCACAATGACACCTAGACGCTGCAATAGCCGCTCGATTGGTGCACCGAGTGGCTGCGTTCGTTCCCACAGAGCCTTTTTGGGTGCGCCGTGCAGCGAGCTCGTTCTGAAAGTTTACTTCGAAACGCGAAGGTAAATCAACGCGCCACGCCCATCGTCGATTGCTCTACGCTAGGCCAGCATTTCCAATGCCCCACTAGGAGGAAATGGGTCGAACGGCGATTGAAATTCAAAGCAGTGAGACAGTCGTGAAAATAAGGCGCTCGCGCATATATTTCGCATTTCCCGGCTGCCAACAAAATTGAAACTGCTGTTTTCCACAGATAAGCAGCCCGTTACTGCTCGTGAAAGCGCAGCGATGATTTTTATTGTTCGCATGCGTGCTATATAAAACGATTATTGGACTTGATTCTTATCGTTTATCGCTTTGGATTACACATATCGCAGCGGTAATAAGAGCAGCACAGCAATCGGTGAATCATTCACGAAGAGCACATGAGTTTCGGATATTATACTATGGTGTAACTTTCGAGCTTATTCCTCGCAGTGCGCAATAACGGGGAAGCGCACTCAAGCACACCGGATTTCATTTCTGTTTTACTTGTTAATAAAATTATTCTTATATCAGACTCTGGTTTCCTTCTACACCCTAAAAAAAATAAGTATGCGAGCTACTTTTTTCAGTGTGCCGGTACGTGCACATGTCAGAAGTCTACGAAAAGGCGAGTGGGCGGAGTTGAGGAATGGGTATACCAGCGCTGCTAGTACGGGGCACACTAACGTGTATTTTTTTTTTCGGGCACATGGTATTGGTGGCGTGCGATGAAAGCCTTCCCGTTGGTGGCTTCACAATGGCTGTCGGTGGAATCGTGTCGTTGCCAGACAATGGTTTCTTCTCGGAGCAGTAGACTGCGGTCACGCTTGTCGCTGCGAGGCAGCAGAGACGGCTGCGGACAGCGGCGACCGTCTGGGAAAGCGGGCAGCAGTGTACGCCGTGACTCGCACGACCGTGAGCCCGATCGAAGAAAGCGCAGCCGAGACTCCGCAAAAGCCTGCTGCCTAACGAGCCGGCGTGATTGCATTGGCGGTGAGCTTCTTAGCGGAAACAAAAGAGACTGACGGCAGATTTGGCTAGACGCGCGCGCAGGTAGGACTCGGCCGAAACAGCGTCGCCCCTTATCCCAAAGTCGAGACACTGTCGAGAAGTGGGCAGTGGATCATCTCTCCGAAATGCAACGAGAGTTTGTAAGGTTTATGTGAGAAGTGTCACGTGAGCTACTTTGAACTGGTATATGGTGACTTACCTATATCCCGCAAGGGCATACAACGAGGGTATACATACGAAACAGGGGGCCATATTCACCGGTCGGTGGCGCAGTGTCTCAGTCGCAACGGGGCAACAGTGGAACCTTCCTGAATGGGTAGCATTCAGTTCACTGGCAATAAAAGGTTTAAAAGATTGAAGCACGGTCACATGTTGTCACAGTAGCGCATGACCAACGCCACAGAGTAAGCGCCGATATGTTTGCACAACAAAGTGCACCTGTCTGCTCAAGGACGTGTTTTTTTTTTCTTTTTTTGGGGAGGGGGAGGGGGGGAAATGGGCGTGCGCTACATCGTTCATAAGCGCGACCAACATGTCCTATTCGAGTTACCCGCATCGCGTAAAGGTTGTCGAAAGAATTTATACAAGAAGCTGAGGTGCACGCGAAAGTGGTGGGTCGTTTGCTCGGTCACTTCCGGAGGCATTTTTTTGTGCGACGTGATTATGGTTGGCTGCCCAGCGTTAGGGTGAGCATGAATACTTCCGTGTCAAGTAAGAAATCATCCACTTTTCTTGGAACGAAACGCTGCAGCAAAAATTGGCTGCTGCTGTCAAACGAGTGACGCAAAAAGCGAGTCGCGAATACCGAGCGCAGAAGGCAGGCAAAACACTCTATAGTTCACTTTGTCACAAGCGAGTGCTTTGACAGAACGTTTCCTTATTTGCGAGCGATGGCAGTTAAGGAACATGAGACAAAATCGACAATAGGGCAAATAGTCACTGCGTAACGATCGCTTGAAAAGGTATTTCGTAGATGTATGGCAACCCGAGAAACATGAGAAACAGGTTGTGTTCCCGAAAAAAAAAATCGCCCCCTCCCCCCCCCTCCCCCCCCCAAAAAAAAAGGCTCTGCGTACACTTTCGAAGTTAAGATTGGCGCTCTTCGTTGAAAGGTCGGGAATGATAGTCTAGAATAGCATTTCCTGTATTCATTCTACTGGAAGGATCTCTGGCGTGGCGATCATCCAGCTGGCATGGAAGTGAGATGTGTATGATGATCGCGGCGTACAATGTTCTGTCAACTTAGCTCGCTGCGTGCACTTTACAAGCTGCCTTTATCGGCTTAAATATACATTCGATACGATATTCCTAAATGCATACACAAAATCGTTCCGAAAATATTACGATGAACAGCTAGCGACGTCTCTGGGATGTGCACCGACCCTCGTTCCCGTGTGGACTGTGGATCGCCTTGCTCGGAGCCGCTTGCCCGACTCTTGTGGTCATCGGTGAAGGAGCCGTGAGTAAACTGCGTGACATCCGAGGGCCTTCTGCATTTCGGCTAAACTAACAGTTCAGTGGCTGAGAGAGCGGTGCGTCGCTTCTCGGGGCCCCCGTCCTCGTCGAATCTGTCGGCCGTCGTCATCTCGCCTGTCTCGGCGGTGACGCGAGGCCGCGCTTCCTTCTAACGGAGCTTCGTGGGCCGCTTTTCATTTATTTCTTTCGCCACGACCTTCGTTGTCCGTTTATTCTCATGGGCCGCGCTGTATAGGTACGTGGACGGCGATGACCGCTTCCGAGAGTCGCCAGCTACGAGAACGTTGCAACACAAATGCGCGGCCTGACGTCATCCCTGCATATTGAGGTTAGCGACAGACGAGACTATCGAGACAGTATATGGCCATGGAAGCGTCTGCGCGCGTTCCATCGCTTTGTGGACACCATCGGAGCCACATCTACGCGACGTCATCACTGAATATGCGAACGAATGCCCGGATGCTCTAGTAGTATGCTAGGAAACGTTCGAATATAATAATAATAATAATAATAATAATAGTAATAATAATGTTGATGATGATGATTCTGTGAGCGCATGAGGTAGATGGGGTCAAGGGGTGGGATAGCGCGATTATGCTGTAGCATATCCTGAGGCGTAGACAAGATCGATCATGGGACTGTAGTCCTGCGACTGATCTCGTCTGCGTCGTATTTCGCAATGAGCACGCTGTGATAGGCCCGAGGCGAGGAGCTCCTGCGTGGCGACCCGGCGTTGCTTCTCTTTTACGACTATACGATACCGGGGTGCCGCCGATCGTATATATATATATATATATATATATATATATATATATATATATATATATATATACAGCGTCCTATACACGACCGGTCGCTGATGAAGCTGGACCGCGCCTGTTCTACGTTTATACAATGCACCTTTATGCCTTGAGGCCCCATGGCAGCCTGCTGCTGCAGCGGACGTAAGCTTCGTTCACGCACTCCGGATACTGGTCCGAATGTCGGAAGATGAACGGGGATTCGGACGAACGCTCGCCTCGTTCTCACTTCGATGTCAGCGCGAGGAACTGCGTTACTGCGATTTCGCTGCATTTCGTTCACCTCTTTTGTCATGTATGTCACAGTGTGTCGCCCGCCGCCCAGTACACTGCGCTCATCAACCTCAATCGTATATCAGGTGAACGCTTACACGCATTGCGAAAGAAAGAAAGAAAAAAAGAAAGAGAGAAAGAAAGAATCACAAACTCGGGGAAACAGTGTATCGCGGACGCTTCCCGGAACAATAAACCCCGAGTAGCAAGGGGTGGGGGACGACGCTTCACTCTGAGCCACGGCGCGAATTTGTGTAGAAGAGCGCGGCTCGAGTCCGTTAGGCCTCGTTACTCACTCTTCGCCGGTCGCGGCGTATAGTGTCTCTGAGGCGTCCGCTGGCTGTCTGAGTGCGGCGCGCGAGCGGTGGTCGGAGTCGCCGGCTGCGTGGGGCCACTGGACCGTTGGCCGCAGTCAGACGTAGCTCCGGCGAGACATCCGCCTCAACAGATCGCCCTATTCTGTGGAAGCACTGAGGCGCATCGGCAGTCTACACTTGGGCAGCTTCTTGCAGGTTTCTGCAGCATGCGTGAAAGGACGCTCATTGACAGTGGATTCCCTCAGCCCAGATGAGGGATCAGCGTGAACTTACGGCTTTGACGTACGCACTTGCCGCTTTTCACAGCCCGACGGAGTCTTTGAACATTTATTGCTGTCATCAAGTATATAACCTGCGCGGGTTTCGAGTTGTGCTTCTTCTTTGCGTTGCACATATGCTGTCCAGTTAATTTGCCTGGTGTAAGTGTTTTTCGGTAAAGTAAACAACAAGCCGTTGCTGGCTTTATAAAGCTACGTAAGGAGGATCCCTCGCTCAGTGAATGACATCATGTGGTATACTTGTAGAGTCAGTACTTGCGCGTCATTGTATGCCGCGCCTGAAACATCCCTATCGTGTCTGGCACCAGTATAGTACATAATACTGCAGATTTAGTTTTCGGTGACAGATTGCGTGCGATTCATACATCACACATGGAGTTTTGCTCTATGGATTTGTTGGTGGCAGAAAAATGTCAATGTTAAGCGTTCTCAGGCTCTCACTCTCTTTCTCTCCTGTCTACGCAAAAAAAAAAGTATTTATGGAAGGCTGAACGAATGCATATATAGTGCAGATATTAAAATTATTTATGGAAGGCTGAACGAATGCATATATAGTGCAGAAATTCGCGTTTGCATGCTCATTTCCCAAATCTGACATTCGTTCGTTTGTCTAACGCTGTTAAAAAAAAAAAAAAAAACATTCCAGACACGGACGTTTAAGCCGCTCGGCTGTCGAGTTCGTGTTGTGCGTGGTGGTTTCCGGTGGCGATGAAAGCAGCAGTGCAGCAGCGCATACCTATATTAACTGGGACAAAACGGGCTACTTGTTGCGTTGTAATTGTGGTATAGAGACACGAGGGCCAGAAAAAGCAGGCAACAAGCGGTGGTTTTCACCCTCAGCATTTATTTCCGTTCGTGTGACTGTGCATATGTACACAGCAGACAACCTGTACACGCTCTTTAGCGGTACGAAGGCAGGCGATCGGCCTGCATCGGATCGGGTGTTGTGGTGTACAGACCAGGAACAAAGCCACCGCTGCTCCGGAGACCTCCCGTACGCGTCCGTCCGATAACAGGTCTTGCGCTCGAAACCGGTTCGGAGTGCGTTGCTCGTGGCACGCGCGTCTTTGCGGCAGAGCGCGCGAGGAAACATCGGCCTCGAAAGATGGCGACCAAACCAACTAGCCGCTCGGGTCAAGCGGAGAAAGTTTTGCCCACAGAGTCCCTGCCGCCCTTTTGTCTCGTAAATTATGCGCTCGTGTAAGCCGCTATGCACGAAGTCGGTGGACTCATTGTGACCTGGTGGAGGATGCGTCGGTTCTTTCATTCGCCGCCACTAATTTGAAAGACGTCCTCTCGCTGCTCTCGGCGATTTTAAGCAAGTCTTCTGGCGCTGCGTTTGGGTGACATTCCTGGTAGCCTGACGAAACTTCGCCTTGTCTTCCACCGAGGGGAAAAGAGCGCGGCTGTGTACGGAGGCCACGGCTCACGCAGGGCTCGCCTAGTAGCTCGACCATGTCGTCGTGCGTGACGCGGGAGCTCCCACGGACCTTTCACCGGCAGCATAGTCGAGGGTGTTGGGCGCGCCTGCGCATATTTGAGCTGAAGCATTTCCGTTCATCATGCGTCAGCCGTGGTTGGGGGGGGGGGGGGCTTTTTTTTTCTTTTTCTCTAGCATAGAGAGAGAGAGCAGTCATGCGTGGTGCGTTTTCCGAAGCTGTTAAATGCCAAATATTCGCGGGAAGCGTCCAGGGTCTTCTGGTCGTCCTCGCGTGTGCCACGCGCAGTACTAGACGTGCTAATGCAGCGATGCACGCGCGAGTGCCGCCCAATAAAGCAATCAAAGGCGACAGCGAGCCGTAGTGCCAATTTCCGACAGCTTGGCAGTCGTCGTGATGGATGCCACCGGTATGAGAGCACCGGGCTCGGTTGTCGCCCGAAGGCGGAAAGCCCCGCGGGGCGACGCCCGCATTGTTGCTCGGGCACTTTACGACTGCTGTGTGTCAGCTTCCCATTCTCACGGCACCAACGGGAAATGCGGCCGGCGCATGCGGAACCCGCGGCTGTGTAACGTTGCTGGACCAATGGTCGCATATTTGGTGCATCCGCTCCGTCGGAGCTGCGCAGTGGCCGTATGGCTGCTGTGAAAGTATTTTCTCCGCACCGCAGATGGCTGCGACTATCCGTCTTTGAGGTGACACCCAATCAGCGACACACTTGGCGTTTGTGGACGTCGGCAGCTATAGCAACAAGTGCGGACATTGGGCTGCCCGATTTCTCCCCGACGAATCCTAATTAATGGAACTGCACGCAATACGAAACTAAGCAACACGAAATGCGAGTTAGCTTGCAAGTCGTACAGTTAAATATTACGTTTGCCAACACAAAATGCTAACGTTGGTAATGCGCCCTACGTTACGATTCAGAAAGGTCGCCCTCGCGCGTGGGAATCGCCGACGTTTATGAGTTGGCCAACAGCCGTAAACCAAGCGAACCGTGCAGTTAGCTACCGACACGCGAACCGACGAAGCGAAGTGTAACTACGGTCGACTGACGTCGGCGGAGTTGCGTGTGCTCACTCGTTGCACCTGGCGTTTCTGATCATCGCCGCGTATCAATCGAACGTTGTACGCCGTGAGCGTAGCGTTAGTGCCTTGTCGCTTGAGCAGGCATGACGTGCAGCTAGAGAGAGTCAGTTCACTAAACGTACGTTATATAAGTGAAATGTGAATTGTGTGCGGCAACACAGGATACAGAGAAGTGAGCTTCTTTACTCACACCTAATCATGATGTTCGCACTTTATAGCAGGCCTTGTTGTGGGCAAGTAACGTACTGAGTTTTGTTGGTCTGTCAGTAAGTGGTGCTGCGGAAGCACATAAAATGACCTTCTCTCAATGTCCTCGCAGGGCCCGTGAGAAGCTGCGCCCCAGGAGCCTGAGCGACGAGGGCGGCCATGGCGCCGGCCAAGGGCGTGTCTGCGAGCGCCACCAGCCTGGCGCACAGCATGATGATGCCCCGCTGCACTATGTCGATCACCCGCACCAAGGGGCTGCTCAACATGCCGGGCCAGAACAACTGCTTCCTCAACAGCGCCGTACAGGTATACGCTTATGCACGGGCACTCTCTTTCGGACACGTGTTCCCGTTCCGACCTAAGTATATAGACTACTTACTATATATACTTACGTTGGAACAGCGAGTGTACGTCAGATGCGCAGCCAAGCTCGCGTTTGGAGCAGAACGCGATGAGACAATGAGTATAATAGAGTGCTTGGAGCCTTCCGTGTCGTAATTATCTGTTCCCGCGGTGTTCCAATCGCGCGAATCTCGGGTTCACTGCTTTTACATGCATTCATAATTAAAGGAAAGGGTTCCACCTCCATGTGTCGCTGCCTGAATTATGATAATATTCAGACTTATGGCGTTAATATTATGTGTAAATAACTCAAGAGTTCAATTCGTTACAGGCTGGTCGCCTCTGGGATTCGGAATGTGTACAGGCGAATCTTCATGTTTATTCTCTTCATGTTTATTTTTTATTTATTTACAGATACTGCAATCCACATAGGGGAGTTTAGCAGGGTGGAAATACATAGTTATGGTAAAAAAAACAACAACTCAGGTAGCAAAACAACAAAGGGCAGCAAACATTGCTTCACAGAATACAAGGATATTGGTTTTGAAAAGAAAAATACATTATTTGTGCTATTGTACATACATATACAGAACGCATACGGAACATCAACTACATAAAAAAGGGCAAAAAAGAAATACATATGTGAATGAGATCATGTTCACATGTTCACTGGAACTCGCGAGGTCTCTGGCTTCAAGTTAAATTGTGTTGACCTCCTTGAGCGAAGAAACGTGGACGGAGCAGGAGAATGAACGCAGTGGCTGAGTAGCCGCGAGAAGGGTGTATGTGCCTCGCCATAAAGGGTATCACAAAATGAGTAAGATGAATGAGAGGGCACCGTTCATGGTCTCGCGTAAAAGTCACGAGGTGCTCACAGTTAGCAGCACGCGAATGATCGAGGCCTCAGAGCGTTCGCGTGTTGCACATAACCTGTTGAGTAAACGCCTCAGACGCCATTAGGGTCGCGCTCCCAATACTGAGGTCGGTGCGTTATAACGGAGGGGGAGGCGCATTGCCAGATCGATAATTGCTGAAATAAACAGATTAACGAATTCGCGTTGGCACCTTTCCTATATAGAGCGCCAAATTGTTAGGCGAAAACGTGCTTTTTGGGAAGTGCTTTTCGTCGGGCATATGATTCGCTGTGAACCTAGCCATGGAACCTTTTCTGCCAAGCCACTGGCGAAGGCTGTGCTCCTGGGCACCCCACCACGCCCACTTGCTTCGTATAGTGGTAGCGGACATCTAAGACCCGAATTCACGAAGATATACACATTCGCAAGACAAAAGTTTTGCCAAGCTTGACACTGGACGGATTATCACTGAAGCCGCCCAACGGACGGCAAATATACAGGGTGTCCCACGGAACTTTAGCCAGAGTTTAAACATATGTCGGAACACTTACGTAATTACGACGTGAACAAATGCATGTTGCTCACCGTTGCCTAGAGTTATTCAGACTATTTTTTGTGTTCTCCAATATTGTTTAATTGGATCTGTTTAATTAACTAGCTTTTGAAGGAACGAAGATGGATAAAGAATTTCAATGAAAAAGTTGTAGATCGGTTTGCAAAGCGTCCAAATAGATAGTTTTCAACTTTATATCTGTTAAGTATTAGTGTTTCTCTGCTAACTACAAATGCCCGCGAAATACAAAAATACCACGTGACAAACCCGCTCGCGCGTCAGGGCGCACAATGATTCTAGTGCTCCCTAACGTTCCGCGTACGAACGACCATAGCTTTTGCCCAATTGTGCTGTCTCGGCAGGGCCGCAACGATGGTGTTGGCTTTACGATGAACACGTTTTGCTATTGGCCACAAAAACGATAACCGCTGTGACTGCTTATCGCTGTTATGAACCAGTGCGAGAGAAGCGTGTCGTTTACAACTTCGTTGTTTCCTACAAAAATAAAATCTCACTGAGTCGGACTGATCTTCTACACCTTATTACGTCACGACGTGTCTCGCATATATCTGTGTAACCCTGAAGGAGGGGAGAAAAAAAAGAGAGGCTTTGCCCTGACCTGCTTCGCGAGGGGACGGCGATCGCGGACCAATGTCTAATTAGTATCGGCTCTGTCTCGCAATTGCGCGCCTATTGCGTACACGCACTTAATTGCGTGGCAGGCGCGTTGCAGCATTATAAAAATAAAGCGCAGAGATGGCATGCATGGCCGCTTTCTCAGTCACTCGACGTGAGAGACCCATTGAAGGAGCGCGCGAACAGGCTGCCAAGAATGTTTCCGCGCAAGACTTCCCCCTAAACTTGGCCCGCGGTGAAGAGTTTCTCGTCTACGCGACCCATTATCTCATTTTTTCTTCCTCTTCTTTCCGTCCGCCGTACGCGGTTTGTTGTACTGCGCTTTCGAGTTTGCCAGGACTGTTGAGCAGTCGCGAAAAAGGCGACAGCGTTCCAAGACGCAGGCGGTAAAAACTATATGTGTGTTTTCCATTGAATGGCCGTTTATCTCATTCTTGACACGAGTTGGCATAGAATAGTTTACGAGAATAAAAAGCAAAGCAGGGAGTGATAGCCACACGTTCTTTGAATATACGCTCGAGCGTTTTTCAAGTGTGTATAGCACCTTAGGGGTCTGGCTCGTCGTCCGTCCTGTCATAATTATCAATCGATAAATATGAGTGGCTGTGCTCTAAGGATGCCAGATGATTAACATAGCGAGTATTGGGATTTATATAGCCAATGTGGCCTAAATACGAGAGAAGAAGTTGATAATAACCCCTGACGACAAACAGAAATTCAGGTGCTAATGTTTCGGCGCGACACACTGGCGTCCGTTTTTGCGCGCATCGACAACAGCCAAATGTCTGTGGACACTATTCTGTCAAGTGCCCGAGAGAAGACATTGCAACAGAAGGCGACAAAAGCTCTGTTGAAATTCCTACGCGACAAGGACTTGAACGAGCGACTGTAACTGCAATGTCACACGCCGCGAAAGACAAGACTGGACTGTGACTGAGTGTGCGCGCGTGTGCTGCCGAATGTGCTGTGCTTATCTCTTTTTCCTCTCTGCTCTCTATCTTTCATCTCCCCCATCCCCATCCCATGTGCAGGGTAGCAAACCAGCTGCCTATAGGCTGGTTAACCTCCCTGCCGTTCTTTTCCTCCTATTTTCCTTCCTTCAAAAATGCAACTTCATTTTGATTAATGAATTTATGATGGCGAAATCAAGGGTTCAGAGAGAGTAACCTCAAAAATGACTTAATGTTTCATTCTAAGCGCGGTTATCTGGCTCCAGTTGTTTCCCTGCTGTCTTGAAATTATCAACAGTGTATTCTTGCGGAGCCGCAATATTCGAGCGAACAAGAACTTCGCCTAGCATTGCGCAAAGTTTTCGGTCAGCTGTGTAGCGGTGGTGGCCCGATGCACGAGACCGTACGAGTCTCGTAGTATAATGGCGCTTGCAGCTTCGAAGACTGCACGGTTACCACGATCTGACCTGACGCACGCAATGCCGCCATAGGAGAAAGAGCCAGCACGAAGACCCCGCTGCAGCCCGGCGACCCAGTGCTGGCAAGGCGGTCCCCACCTGTCGCCGCCGCGGTCTCCGCCCCGGCGTCTCCGCACCGCGTGTCCTTCGAGACGCCCGCCGGAAGCCGGGGAGGGCTTTTAAAGGGACGGGAAAGAAACGGTGCGCAAGAAAGCGGCCGTCGCCGCCGCTCCTTCCCACGGAGCACGCAGCTGTTCTGCACCCTGGAAAAGCGTCAGTGGGAAAGAGAGCGCTCCTTGCTTCTCGTCCAATTTCTTTCTGGCGCTCGTGCTGCTCAGCCGCGCTCACGGTCGCCTTTCTCAGAAGGCATCGGAAGAAAGCTGAGCATCAATGCGTCGACCGACCGTCGCGCGGGGCCCGAACGATTTGTGCGTCGAAGCAGATGTCGTTGGTTTTTTCTGGTTCGCTCTCTTTTAGCTTTTCCCTATATGCTAGGTACACTATACAAGCACTATATGTGCACGCGTATCTATGTTCCAAGCTGCGCAGGCAGTTGCGATGACTTGGAGGCTGAGCAGGTAGTTCCTGGCACATTCAAATGTTGCATCACAAGTTTTTGAAGAACTTAAAGACGTTATTCTTGGTTTCACTTAGAGTAATGGTAACGTGCAAGTCGTACGCGCAGGGTTACAGAGTGCAGAGACTTACTATTTTTAAATATATTTTTTTTCTCTTTGCGGCTTAGTGCTGCAGTGACAGTGACGCTGCTTTTTTTTTTCGTTTGCATTTCCATTTTGATTGTCGATAAAGCCTGCGTAATTATTCGACGTGGCCACACGAAACGCCAGAAAAATTGATAAGCATAAACTTTGCCATCACATCGTTACAGCGCTTTCAGGGCCGAATATTGCAGGCCTGCAGGTGCGCTCGGCCCGTGCTCTCGGCTTTCCGTGGTGTGAGCTCCCTCCCACAGGCTGTCATCCTACGGCCGTCCACTGAGGACGTCGTGTAGGAGGCCATCCATCACGCTCAGGGCCGGCCAGCGGCCCACTGCCAAATGCCCGCAGATTGGCAAACTGGCCGGTACGCTGCCGCAATCACCGCGCGTACGCTTCGGTGTCAGTGTTGGCAACAGTAGTGCAGGCTTAGACAGACTTTGGCAGTACTATACTCAATAGTTCATACACTAAAACATCGATATAGCGAAATCGATAAAATAGGCAATTTCTTTATATCGAAACTTCGTTAAAACGAAATTCGACGGAAATTATAATCACAAAAGGTAATGTTTGAGCAAGGCGGCAGTATAAACTAATTTCAATGACGCGATAAATATTAATCTTTTTTAGTCCTCAGATCCGGCAATCACGGTTGATGCTGTGCCGGCGAATACCTCGTCACAGAGGCTGAACGTCAAGCGCGAATCTGAAACAAATTCAGGCCAG
Source organism: Rhipicephalus annulatus (assembly GCA_013436015.1). Lineage (NCBI taxonomy): Eukaryota > Metazoa > Arthropoda > Arachnida > Ixodida > Ixodidae > Rhipicephalus > Rhipicephalus annulatus. The sequence goes on from WOVY01013482.1 coordinate 72,245, forward strand.
ACACACTGCATGGTAATACGGAATAAGCGAAGCTATCGTTCCCGTTCTGCCGCCGCAACTTGTCATCAATATCTCAGGTATTGCCCGAGTAGTGCGAAGACGACGCTGTCACGTTCACCGAACCGAATCACTTGCTTTCCTGTACTCTCTGCGATGAAGGCTCAATGTCGATAACCATCGTACGCCACAAAACCAGGAGCTGCGTTCTATTATCGCACAAAATCAACGCTACAACCAGAGTCAATCACTTTAGAGCAGAAGTTTCACTTCATCCTTGGCCTTCCTCAGCAGCAGTACCGAAACTTCATTATATCGAGGTTCAAAAAACGTGATGCTCTCTGGAGATAAAGCTGGCACAAGAGATATACTTCACTATGTCGAGAATTTTGTTGTATTAGAGTTTGTTATGTCGAGGTTTAACTGTATGCGTTGCATGACAAGTCATGACATTTTTTACATCACGCCTCACACGCTCTGTGGTTGATTTAACATTCAATGACAGGCTGCACCATTGGCGGCAGACCAAATGTTTTAGCCTTTATAACGGCAGTTCATTGCGAAAATCGTGTTATGCATTGAAAGTAAATTTTCACTCTTTATTAATGCGTAAGTTGTGTGTGCTGTTCTTCGAAACGTTATTACGAGCGTAGGTAACAGCCGGTGTGAAGACAGTTGTGATAACGCACTCAGCCAATAATGTTGGTCCATGCCGACCGATGCGAACGAACGGATAGCTTTGTTATCAAGCCCCGGACTCAATGTTCGTGGCCGAATATGTTTAGTTCGAAAGAAAAGATGGTCGATCGCGGTGTCAACATATCATCTAAGGCGACCATCAACAGGCAAGTAGCACATAAAAGAAAGCAGCGTTTTGGATTTGGCGCCAGAACCTGATATCACACATGCAGAGTGCAAGTTCGTTCGCTAGAAGTGTTCGCGTTGGCGGATGATTGTCAATCAGGGTATTGAACGTGACAATAAAAATGGCCTATAACTAACAGAACTCATAAACGTTTTTTTTTAAATTCAGTACAGGCCTCAATGCGCAAAAAAAAAAACTTTTACGCTGGAATTGTTCGTCAGAACATTGTTTCAGTCGATGCTATACCATTGGCTAAAAATAAAAAGACCGACCGATGGCGAATGACACTGTGAACGAAACGTACTGCAGTTTATTTATTTATTCACATCTTCTTACTCTTGAATTTTGCGTAAGACTTCAGACAACCATGACCCTTGGTATACGATAAGCAAATGCTGCCATCCGATGGGAACGAGCACTTCATAAACCAAAAAAACTTCGTAAACTCGGTCCCTTACGCTAAACTTATTTCATCGGATCACGGGCTGCTTCAATGCCCTCAGTTTTTTTTTTTTCATTACGAACACAAGTGAAACCAACTGCTTACAACAGCCAACGAATTCGTAGATCAGAGAACATCTTTCGAGTTCATCATCATCATCAGCAGCAGCAGCCTATGCTAAGGCTTCTGGTCTTCAATTAACGCTGTCTGCGCAAGCTGATCTGACATTACGTAAAAATTAGTTGAGCACAACCTCTTCGCATGTAGGCTGCTGCTTTGTATTTTTTTTGCGCTACGCTTTCGAAGTTCGTCTTCCTAAAGACAACGCCGCCCACAATATCAGCGTGTCCAGATGGCAGCGTGCATATTAGACTGAGGCTATGCGGAGTAGGAGGAGATGCCGCTTCTTCAGCGGGCATATGGACGGCCGGCCGGTGGTTCGAGGGTCGCCACCAAGAGGGCACGCTTCAAGATGGCGACCGAGACGCTGCTCCTGGCGTGGCCATTCTTCCCCGGCCTGCAAAGTGGAAAGTAGAGGAAGAGGAGGGCAGAAAACAGGTCCGCCGCCAGCAGGTTGCTTTTGCATCTATTTTGTGGTAGCCGCACGGTTGGAAGAAAGAAGGCGCCTTTCCCCCCTCCCTGGCATCAACCTCAGCGTCTTGGAGCGGCGGCGAGGAGAAGCTTTTTCGACTGCTGCGGCGCCGAGCAGGCCTCAGGTGACTGACGACGGGTTACCGCAGCGAGGGACCATCCAACAAATGCGCCGATGTTCGATGCACGAACGAGGCCTGGTGGTCAGCGCGAAATGCGGAGAGCGCAGTCAGCCATGTCGTGGTCGGCTTCGCTTCAGGAATCAACTTTCGACAACGCAGCTGATCTAGTTATGCTACATCTTATATTCGCGTGAAGCGGGACACATCCTTCGTACCTTCGTGTTCATGCCTCTTCGGCTAACTTTCATGATTCGCAAACAAAATTAGTTTTGAGTAAAAATAACTTCATAGCGATATTCCAGATGATTATCCGCAGGGCCCTCGTTAACATGTATGCTCTCCTTATAGAGACACCCAAAAACAAAAGAAAAGTGATTTTTTAAAATTTTGTTAAATTGCTCTGTCATGTTTCTAAAATCAACACGCTTTTCGCAAGAAGATGAGTATCAAGCGAGAAAACGCGCAAAAAGAGTGCGGGTGGCAACGCCACTTTAGAATTCCCGCTCCGAGTCCCGACGTCGTATATCTTGCATTGCTAAAAATGAAGTACATTGTCCTCTGAGGGGAGCATAGATCTAACATACCAAGTTTTAGGTAATTACCTGAGCCAATGTCACCGAAATACAAATAATACACATTGAAATGCGTGACGTCAAGCGTGGATTTTGCGGAGCGAAATTTAAAAATGAAATTTTTGTCCTCGATTTCGCCTTTATTATAAACCTATAATATGGTGAAATTCACGACACGAAGAGTTTTTAGAGCACGATTTATCAATCTAAAACGATTCATTGTTCGACTTTAGCGTCAATTTAGATTACAGTGTTCTCGGGAGTTTTTCCGAATGCACTGCGACAATAGTTACATCCAGATAAATTTATTTAGGGTGGGCATTTCCCACATTCAAAAAAAAAAAGGAAGCTTATGTCGTGCACGTTCATGAGACGCGCGCGAATCCAGCTGACAACACCTGTGGGCCTGAGCCCCGTTTTTGTGCCGAGAGTGACAATAGATAGGGACGCACCATGCGTGACCACGGAGGCTAGGTGAGGTGGTCTCGAACCCACCTGCGCGCACGCAGCGTGAAACGCGCGCGGCCATGCGCCTACCCGCGTCTCGGGCAGCCACAGGAAAGGGGAGGATCACGAAAAGCCATTGCGAGCACGGCGCACTGGAATCGGAATACAGCCCGGCAAAAGTGGCCGCCCTGTGCTTCGTGGCCGAACCGGGGCCGATGACGGTCCCTGTCGGGTGGGTGGAAACAGGCGCGCTTCTTACACAGGCCTGGCTTGATTGAGACATCAGCCGCCAACGACCGCCCCCCCCCCCCTCTCTCTCTCACCGTGTCTCGCCCCTGGTGGTCTTTCCGCGGCGCGTCTGTCCAGCACTGGTGGTCTTATTACGAGCCGACGATGATGAAGCAAGAAAGCTGGGGAAAAAAGCGCCACTGCCTCGAAAACTTTGTGTGGCCGACGATACATTCGACGCACGGACAGATTAGAAGCGCCATGTTGGACTGCATACGCTCACACAGTGCTTTTCAACCTCTCTCTCTCTTTTTTTCCCTTTACCGGTACTGGTCTCATGGAGACGTGGTATTGTAGCGGACTGGCCGCCCACTCTCTGACGACCATATAGGTGATCGTAAGCTTTTCCGAGAACGCACTTCATCAGTAAATCGCTCTCTCTTCCCACGTTTCTACGGAAACTCCACACGGTCACACTCTGCAGGTCTCCGGAAAATATGGGCGGAACTGAGAAACCTTACTGTTTTCTTTTGGCGGATGAATGCGCCAAAAAAGTGCTACTCAGGATCTTTGTGACACTATAGATCTTGGAAAATATACTGTTGTGGTTATACAAGGGAAAGGAAACGTGGGACAAATTCCCTACCACCCCTCCTACCATAATGTTGATGCTCGCGCATGTACGCGTGTAAATAACGATACTAATGCATACATAGAGAGATGGGCGACACATCCTAATGAAAGAAAATATGTTGAATATTCAAACTAACAAACTTTGCGAGTTCCAGTAAACTTGGAAATCTAGACGAGCTCTCAGTAAGACAAACCCTCTTTAACTTTACATATACCACAGGAAACACAACTATTGACAAAAGCGACCAAGTAAAATACTTAGGCATTACACTCTCATCGAACCTCAACTGGCAACCACACATTTTAGCCTGATGTTGTAAAGCAGAAAGGAAATTATCCTTTCTGGGGAGAAAATTGCGCCCTGCACCACCACGCCTTAAACTTAATGCAAACAAAACACTAATTAGATCATGTTTAGAGTACGCCGATGTTATCTGGAGTCCACATCAAAAGAACCTCATTGATAAAAAGAAAGAATACAAAAATTGGGAGTTAGGTTTGTATATTCAGACTTCTCAAGGCAATCCAGTTCTACAGGCTTGCTCGCAAGGGCAAACTCAAAACCTCTTTCGCAACGCAGAATCACATCGCGACTAAGATTTCTTTACCAATTATATCATGGTACAATTCTGCATATCACGTTCTCATTACCTGCTAGACCCGCTTAAACACTCATTGCGACTTAGCCATTCTAAAACAATCCACCAACCTTTCAGTCGTGTTAACACTCACAAACATTCCCTTTTCCGTCAGCTATCCACCACTGGAACAGACTAGATAATAAATTATATTGTGTGCGGTAACACCATTCAATCATTTATAACTTAATGAGGTGGGTCCAATTTGAATTATGAGCTGTTGACATTGTATCTTTTTCTTGTTATTTCGTGTGTGTATTTATTTCTATGTTTAATATGTATTTTCTTGTCCCCACTCCTGCACTGGCTGTACAAAGCCTGCAGTATGTTCAAATAAAATAATATATAAAGAAAAACCCACGGCAGCTTTACGACATGGGGCCCCTTCGATCGCACTCGTGGCGTACAGAGCGTACGCGAAACCGAAACCGGGCGAAAAAGCATGCGTGTGGCCACGCGTTTTGAAGCGACGTTGCTGCTTACGTCACTGAGAGGCAGACACGCTGCGCTGCTCCGTCTTTTCCACGGAGTCTTTTCCATTTTCCTTTGCTGCCCTCTACCGTTTTGATGGGGACTGGGACAAACGAAAGCCTCCGAAATCACAAGGCGTTTCGCGACAATACCGCTAGGGAAAGTGCGCATACGTCGCGGAGAAGAAAAAAAAAAGTACACTGGTGATTGAACCGCCTAAAATGAGATACGCACGCTGATGAGCAGCCGAGCGTATTTATCCGCTGATCGCTGACGTATGCAGTGGCGCCTTCTAGAGGGCGGGTGTGGCAATGCGTGCGTTCTGCATTTGGTTTCGGTTTCGTGTGCGCCGAGATTGCGGTGCCGCAGATCCGTCGTTAATCACATGTTTTCATATCCAATGGTTGATAGATTTTGCAAAAAAATTACTTTAATTTCCTCCCTTAATATCCTGTGACAGTGGTAATTTTGTTAGGCTAAATTCAATGAAGATATATTTATTTACAGACTAATGACAGTGTGAGTCATGTAGTCGCCAACACTGAAGGCCTGTCTTTAGCAGAGCCACCTGTTAATTCCACCTGTTAATTCACAGGCGCAACAAATTAGTTGCGCCTGTGAGATGTGATGAATAAGCCAGTAAATAACCACTTATTATCCTTGCATAACTTAGTTTTTAGCAGGACATGATGAGTACTAAGTATAGGCGAAAATAAAGGTTAATACACTGTGTCGTGCATGTCTTCCTTAATCTCCAGTATCCACCTTGCCCTGTCAAAAAAAAAAGGGGGGGGGGGTACACCAAGTCAGAACAATTACTTTGTCTTTATAGATCTGGAATGTATTTACACACAACATTGTGCATATATGCTATATGAATGGTGTGGGAGTTGGGGAAATGGTGCAAAGCCAGTATGAAGGTTGCTGTTCATGCTGGATGCTTGACTTTAGTCATCCTCATATCATAGAAAGTATAGATTAGAACTAACTTTATTCTAGGTCTAATTAAGTTTACATCATAAAGATAAGCTGTAGGCAACATTTGTATCCACCAGAAACTGTTGCTTACTTGTGCTAGCCAGCAAGCTACAAACAAGAAAGCATTGTGCTGTGAGTATGCTTTTAGAGTTTGACCGCCAACTTGTCATTAAATGCACATGGCTTCTTTACACACTGAAGTAACGAACCTGCATTATTACCTGTCACCAACCTTTATTGCCTATAGAATATACAAGGAACACTCTACTTCTATTGAGTTTCTCACTTAATCTTACACTGTCACTCTCATGTTATTGCAGCTGAGCTTCAGGATTTTTTTTCTCATGCTTGCAGGTCTTGTGGCACTTGGATATATTTCGAAGAAGCTTCAGAGACCTGAGTGGACATATCTGCATGTCAGACTCATGCATTTTCTGTGCGCTGAAGGTAAGCAGGCTTGGTTAATTGTAAAACAATGCTTGAAACCTGTACTAACAGTTCACTGCCATGTTTGTAGGACAGTGATAACAAAGATGAATTATGATTGAGTTAAGGAGCCAAAAGGGCTTATATTCATAGGGGCAGCCCTGACAAAGTAAAGTCTGTGCGTCGAAACATTGGTTACAGTCCCCTGTTCACTGATTTCTCACGTACTTACGGTTGTATTTTAATGAATAGGCTTACTAGTTTGACTCTTTGTTGAGCTGGATTGCGGGTTCAAGTGTCTACAAATCAAATGTGTATCAAGTAAGCCATGCTGTAGAATTTAATTCATATGTTCTTTTTTTTTTAGTGGGTGGTGTATTGTCACTACCAGAAAGATTGCAACTTATAGCCAAACTTTTTTTTTTAAATATGCATTTCATTGTTTCAGGAACTTTTTGCCCAGTTCCAGTACAGTCAAGAATCTGCCCTTCCACCTGATGCTTTACGGCGGGCATTGGCAGAGACCTTCTTTGACCAGAGGAGATTTCAACTGGGGTATATGGATGATGCTGCTGAATGTTTTGTAAGTTTATCACTTCAGAGATACACCATTTCTAGTGTTGACAGTGACATGCTACCTGTCATTTTTTTTCCCTATTCCTTACTCAGAAAACAAGCAAACACATGAGAGTAATCATTACATAGCCACTCATATTCTACACATTGTGGTAAAGTCTGTTCCGTCTCATTTGTCTCTCTGCAATGCAAAAGCTACCAGCATTGCCACTGGGGAAAAAGCAAAGGATTTAGCATAATACCACTATAATCTGCAATGGTCTCTGGAGCATTGACTTTGTGGTGAATTTCAATCCACGTGGTAAATTTCGTTCAGACCTACATTTTTACTCATATGATGGACACAGTACATAGACCAAACACAGAAAGAACAATTGCAACAGGGCACTGAAAAACCCACTCACTCAAGCACGCATGCATGCACAGGCGTGCACACTTGCACACACACACATGCATGAGCATGCACACATATGCATGCACGCACACACGTGCACACAGAGAGGAGAGAGAGAGAGAATGTTTACTTTTTTTAGTGTTAATTTTGTGTATGCTTTCATGTGGCTCTTTTCGAAATTAGGTATATATAGTTAATAGTCCACGCTTACACCTTGTCATTGGGTTTTTGTTTTGTATAATTAATCAGTCCTACTGAGCATCATATTAGAGCTCACATTAGTAGATTTTTTTTTTTTCAAGTGACCAGTGGATTTTCGTGAGTGTGAAAGTAGGCTGAATTTGCCTATGACATTGTGATATCCACCACTTATAAGTCATCCTTGTACTTGTGATATCACACATATGGTACTCACAGCTAGGAGAATTTTCGAGGTTATACAGACCAATCAGCACACAGTAGCCAAACGGCACTTATTGTGATTGGAAACATCAGTCTGATTCTGGCAGGGTAGTCGTGAGACGGTGAAAAGCAGCCAGTAGTGTGGTCTTGTTCATCAAAGCCACCAGGCTAAAAATTGTGCAGTCATAAAAGCTGAAACCAAAGCAGCTTTTGGCACACAAGCAGCTGTTATGAGCTAGAAAGCTGGCTTTGTGAATGTGTCCATTCTAAAGACTCTCTTGAAAATTTGAGAAGGTGAAAGGTATTCAAGTACAGGCACATGGCTAGGAAATAGAACATAAACACAAGAATTTAGCTTAGGATAATTTTATTGCCATGGTACTTGCCTTCATATTTCGTAATTTCTGTAGAACAATTTTGGGGCACGAATAGTTTGAAACTTGAGGAACATAGTTCAAGTGAGTTTACTTCCGGAGTGACAAGTGTTGTAACTGTTAAGGACGCCTTTATCATGATGTTATTTCAACCAGACAATAATAGGACTGTTTGCCTTTAAAGGGTGTTTGGATTGATCAACTGCTAATATAAATGGGAACATTGGCATGTTACTCCGACTGTAAATACTGCAGGAAATGTTGGAGGAAAAAATCTATCATGCATATGATTATAAGAGCACATAAACACATGCATACACGTATTCCTGCAAAAATCATCAACATGGACAAGCTATCTTTCAATTTATTACTATAAGAAAAAGTAAGCGATTATACTGCTAAAACCAAAAGAAAGCATATAGTCCTAACAACAACACCATAAAACAGCAATGAAAAGAAAAACAATCAATAGTGATGCTAACAGGAAGTGATGCCAAGCAGAATGAACAAAAGACCAGTGAAATATGAAAATAAAAAAAAATGTTATCCATGGCCATTGAGAATAACAACTTTGCCATCTGAGAATAAAATCATGCAGTCTTAAAAAAAAAAAAACTGGAAATGCTCAATATTACTCAACGTTCATTCACAACCGAACATTTGCCTATTACTGTTTCAAATGATAATTAAGGGTATTCTGTTTTCTAGGAAAACATTCTTCAACGGATTCATTTCCACATTGCCAGTCAGGAGGTTGAAGATATGTGCAATGTTGCACACTGCATTCCTCACCAGAAGTTTGCTATGACGCTTGTTGAGCAGGTAAGCACATTACGATTTCCTTTTTTGTTTTTAACGGTGCATGCATATTTATTCTACAATGCCAACACTGAGTGTGTATCCTTGATTTCCATTTCAGACTGTATGTCATGTTTGTGGAGCATCATCAGAGCCTCTGCCATTTACTCAGATGGTTCACTACGTCTCGGCCTCTGCTTTATGGTAAGGCTTCGGTGGAGAATGCATCCAAAAATCTTGTGTTTGCACAGGCATTCGAGATTTTGTTGTTTAAATTTGTGTCGCATCTACAATTTCAGCCTGCAGGCATCACTTGTAGATAGTAAGGAACAAAAGCCAGTGTCCTTTGGAGAGCTGCTGCGAAGAGCAGGAGGAATGGGTGACATCAGAGACTGCCCAGTAAGAAAAATGCTTGTTAGTTAGCATGCATGCTACCAGTTTTGTCACAGTCATCATGTGAGAAATTATAAGTGTGGAAATGCTTATATGCGTGTTGCATGTTTTATTCACTTTTTGTTCTTTCATGAAAATACAGAGCTCATGTGGTGCCAAAATCCAGATATGCAAGACACTTATGAACCGACCAGATATAGGTAAGAGGAATAAATTGCAGTTCTATGTTTGTTTTCACTGTTATGAATTGTGCCATTGTGCGAATGCTAAACTATAAGAGAATTTTTTTAACTTACGTTTTTTCTCTCCTTCTTCTCTTACAGTGAGCCTTGGTCTGGTTTGGGATTCTGAGAGACCAAGTGTAGACCACATTGTAGATGTTCTCGACAGCATTGGGATGACTGTAAATATGGATGAGGTAATCTGAGATGTTTTATTTCTTTATATGTATGAACATATAGTGCTCAAAATACTCATAATCAGCTGGTGTATCTTTTTCCATTCATCCGTAAAAGGTTGTTTAAAGTTGCACAACGCCAATGCAACTTTTGTCTGCCTTATGGATTTAAGTAAATGGGTAAGGCAGACAAAAGTTGCATTCATGTTATACAGCTTTGGGAGATGATTAAAAAAGAGTCTTGGGCCACTGTGGAAAAAAAAGCAAATATAGCTACAGTTTTTCTAAAAATATATATTAACCGATTTGGTTTTGTAGAAAAGATGCTTGCCACCTTTTGATGAAAATTAGTAGATGAGAGAATGTTTTAATGATTTTGGATTTTAATGTGTCAGATATTTTTCTTTGAGAATACACAAAAATTTGAAAGTAAGAATACTTTACTAAGATTACCATGCTAAAAAAAATTAAAAACAGCATTTACATTGTTATGTTGTATAGCTTGATGAAAACTATAAAGACCAAGACCCAATAGCTAGTACTTGATGCCAATCAATATGCTGTACATTAAAGGCTGAGAAAGCTCTCTTGAAGTTGCCACAAGCAAATTTACAAAACATGTAGGTGCTTCAGCTGTTTGCAGTGTAAGTTGTAATAGTGTAATAGAAACACTTTTGTACGATGGTTTTCCATTTGTTTTGTGAAGTAAGGCATGATGATCAGCAATCATTGCAGTATTCATTATGCATGCAGCAATAATGGTGCTTGCTGGAACCCAAGCTGTAGCGATTTCTTTCTGCACGCATATGCTTATATACTCTGTAATCAAAGCTGCAATAACTATACTTTAACCAAACACTTCAAGTCATTCATAGCATTCATTCATCACCAGTAATTCATCTTTGGTTACATGTATGAAAACTGGTCACAATTTAGATGAGTTTGGCTTTCTAGGTGCTGAAGTACAATACGTCCGAAGCGCTGTGATGACCCTTTCTCTCTAGTTCCAGTGATGTAAAGCTAACATTTGAATATCTTTTTCAGATGTTTCACAAAGTTGTAGATACCAGGTGGGCCAGCACAGTGACTCATCACCTCGTAGGCATAGTGACATACTACGGCAAACATTACTCTACATTTTTCTTCCACACAAAGCTGTGTGTTTGGATATACTTTGATGATGCCACCGTGAGAGAGGCAAGTATAGAAGTTCTTACACTATCTACATTTTTGTTTCCTAGCATTCAGCTCTTAGAAGCACAGCTAAGTAAGTACTTTCATCATCCATTTGTCAATGTTAAACTGATAAGAATACATGCATATATTATAAATAATTGTGCATGTCTAAGGCAGTTATGCTTGAGAAAGACCTAACTAAAGGAAAGGTCTGGGTACCGCACCACACAGTTATTGCAGTTGGATCGTTCATTAATTTTAACAGCCAGTGCTTACCAAAGCAGAAAAGTCTTAATTGACAATTCTAAATAAATGTTCACATTTGTCTTTATTGAAAAGCCACATTAACTTTTTACAGCAAAACTTGCTTTTAAAGTTTCCTTTTCTGATAATTTATTTCATGTGTTTTAACACGTTTTCATGACTTTTACTCTGTTACCTTGATTGGTTCTCGTGTTCTGCCATTTAAGTTTACTCTTGGTTTGATTATAGCTTGATTGTCTATACTGGTGATTGAGAAGGTATGTAAAACCTGGCATTTCAAACTGCATGCAGTTTGAAAGTTGCTGCATAATTGCTTTGTTTTTGTGTTTGGTCATGTATTGTTTACAACATGAATTGTTTGAAAATTATGACAAGATGTAATTAGGTAGTAGAGAGTATTCAATTGGCAAAGATTAAAAATTTTCTGGTAACAAATGAAATGCTCATGCACCATTTGTGCTTCAAACAGGCCAACAAAAGCTTTAGATAAAACATATTTTGCTTGCTTGCTAGGTGACAATAGAGCTTGTATGGATGCGTATTTTTTCTTCCCCTTCAGATTGGCCCCCATTGGCAGCAAGTGGTGGACAAATGTCACAGAGGGCACTTTCAGCCTCTACTCCTGCTTTATGCAAACCCCAACGGAACTCCAGTGTCTACAGCCACTGCACCAACTTCTGTGATACACTACATATCTGAACACAAAAGTGAGCATAAAAAATGTTTCATTACTTATTATTTGACTGAAATGCAATCCAGACAAAAATAGAAAAAATACAATTTTTGTAAATGTTCGTTAAATTTAGCCTTTACTGAATGAAATATACATGGTTTGAAAAACAATTAGCCAATAAGCTCAAAAAAGTTTTATCGCTTCAAAATTTCAGGTAGTCATTATTTCCTTTCTGACGCTCAATAGTATGAAGGTTGTTCATAAACATTGTACTATAGCTGTGAAGCAACAAACATTAAGCAGTGAGACTTTATTGAAAGTTTGCTTTCTGTGTGCAAAATTTTTTGTTGCTGTGCAAATAGGCAGAATGTACCTACAACCCTGAGCATAAATATTTAAGCCAGTGGATGCACACATACTTAAAAATAAGTCAACCTGTTGTACACTACCTTTACCCTTTTTATTACCTGTTTTTTATTGCACAGGTGCGTGTTTTGCTCGTTCAGTGATGTTCTAGTCTACCAAGAGATTTGCTATCTAAAGCAAAAATATATATTAACTTTCAAAAACATTTCCTCTGTATGTTAACGAGAGGCACAATTCTTTGGCTATGTTTCATAGATCCAAATTATCTTTTTGACTATTTCTTGCTAGACTATGCTTGTATATAGGTCACACTGTGAACATCTACAATCAAGTAGTAGTAGTATAAAAATATTCTGTGTGTACAGCACAACATAATTTGTGTGCATACGTTTTGCCACACATTTTGTAAAAAAAAATGGAAATTTGGTGCCCACATTGTCAGTTATGTTTGTTACTGTTTATTAAACTTTCTGGTGGTGAATATACGCTTATAGACTAAACAACATGCAGTCCAATAACAACTTCTTGCACTTGCATGCTGCCTGATTGATTGTGGAAATAGCTAACCACTGTCATGTTTATGTATAGCTATTGGTATATACAGTTAATCAACACTGAAGGGTTGGTGTTGCGGCTGCTGACAAAGCGCTCGGCTACTTGTCAAGTTAGGAAACCAATCAGTTTTCTGTGGAAGTCCAAACAAGTACTTACAGTGTGGCTATTTAATTTTTTATATAGTACTGGCAAACTAATGAAGAGCCACTTCTTCAGGTCATTACAAGTAGAAATTATGCCATGTTTTCTCAAAACCTCACCACGCAGCTTCCTTCATTCTTTCCACAATTTATGAAATGTGCAGCCATTTTACATTGAATAACTTTTGTGCTTTCGTCCAAATTTAAATAAAGCATTTCTCGGAAAAGGTGTTCGGTAGAAAGAAACTTGATCATCATTTGCTACCCATACGAGCTAATGGTTTTTGATATCCTGTTTACATGTCATAATGTAAATAATTATAAATAAAGTGTGCTCCTAGACCATGTACTTTTACTGTTTTAATTTAGTACATTAATACTAGCTGCATTTGCTCTAACTTGGTTCCACAAAAAAAGTAATAGCCTACCTTGTGTTGCACATATAAAGCTAAACTTAGAGAAGACCTCAACTCCTCAGCAAATTGATATGGCAGACACTGTGGTGTTTATCTTTTTGAAAATATACGTCAGGCTAACAGTAGCATAACAATTATATAAAGCATATTCTATAATTTACCTCCAGCGAAGTTACATGGATAGTTCAGTTAACCTCATGCATATAATTAAAAAAAGTACTCTACCTTCTCTGTATCTACAGAAAAACAAATGGACTTGAAGCGATCCACAAGTGAAAAGCACAGATATGGCCAGCAAAATGGAAAAAACAGTGAACAGCTGCCTGCAGGCATGCACATCGCCAGTGATGCATCATGGAGTCGTGGCAGCTACCTGACCAACAAGAAAGGGATCAGCATAGGAGGCCGCTCAGCAGTGCAGGAGCCTTTGCCCATCTCAGACATGGCTTTTGCGCACTGTGCAAAACCAAGGGCACGGACTTACTCGGACACATCCATCATGTCGGAGCGCCCTTATGAGCAACATGGCAGTGGGTCAGACCTGGAAACTCAGCACGTGCACACAATTGAAGGTGCACGCCATGTGGCCAGACAGGCAGGAAGAGATAACACCTCAGACATAGACATCAACGGCACATATATCAGCAGGCAGGCAGTGGAGAGTGTACTAAGCCTTCAACACAAGCAAAGGCAACGAACACTGCATGGGGCCAACACACCCGTTGTACCTGGCAGCCGAAATAGCAGCAGCAGTCTTGAATCATTTGAGAACTCACTGCACATGAGGGAGAAGGCATCTGACTGCGTTGATGGCGCATGCCGGAGAAGAGATTCGGGTAACTGGAGTGGAGATAGAAACAGTGCCAGCTCGGCCAGCAGCACCTCCTTGGATGGGTCCTACTACTGTGCCTCAGGTGTAAGGAGGTGAGCAATGATGGAAGCTGTTGCAGTGCAGTTGACTGAAATATTGCTCATAAAAAAAATATTCTGCTTCTTTGCTTGGCTGCCACCCACATAAAACTTTGGAAGTGTAGAAACAGTTAGGTTGTGTTCTTGCGGGAGAGTTCATTGAATGTATGGATACTGTCCTTGTGCAGCAAGGCATTCTTAGATATTTTTATAAATCTCTTTTGTATACGTACAATTACAGAGCTCAGCTGCAATGATATGAAATAAACATAAAGTACCCTTTCTTAGGCAGACAAAGAAAAAAAAGCTTTGTGTAGATGTTCGTTCAATACAGTAAACGTAATGAAAGTTGTTTCCATTTTCTAACAACTTTGCACGCACCATAGATGCACTGTCAACAGTTAAGAAATGTGGTGTATTGGTCGATCTCTTGGTTGCAAGGTTAGGCAGGTCATTTATGGAAGGTGCATTTCTGTAGCTATTGTAATAAGCATTATGCAAGTCTTTAAAGGGGTATTGACACCCTTTTTCGAAGGCAAGTTTACCATACAAATCTCCTGCATGCAGAGACGACTCTGAACATATGTGTGACGCTCAGAAAATGCTGATAATGTTTTATTTTGATAATAAAGTCACTCTTTTCATGGCGTACTTATCGACATTGACAGTAACATGACGTCAGGCTACAGTACTAATTCTTGTGACTTCACGCTACAGTCTGGCTAGTTGTGATGACGTCAGGTACTGAAACTTCCAAGATAACTGCTTGTGAATCACTGAAATATTCAAAATGGCCATTTGTGCATCACTAACGGAACCATGGGGCGGTACGGTCATGGAAACATCACCATATCTTGTGCGAGCATGTGACGAGAAGCTTGTACCTTGTTGTGATGTCAGGGTACAGTAGGAACCGAAACTAGCTTTTAAAAACATTCTGTAATTGCTTTGTCAGGGTGCACTCATGCATAAGGCTTGGCCTTTCATTTGACGCAAGAAAACAAGAAATGAAAATTTTCATGTCAGTGTCAGTGCTCCTTTAATTGATTTCTGTGCCACTGAATTTCATTAGCACCAGGAATAATAATAATACACACACACTTCACGTTCTTGCACAAAGTTAACTGAAGGTCATTGCGTTATACAAGAGCTATCACCAAGTTGCTGAAATGATACTACATTTCTTGTCTGGTGTGCTAATTCAAATTATTTGTGTAAGCATTTATCTTGATCCCTGAGTGGAGCATCAGTTTCAGTGAGAGTAAATGACTAGATGCCTTCAGAACTGATAATATGTGACTGTGGACGGGACGCTACATGGTTGGTTACCTAAGTCAAGAATGGGATTGTGATCTAGATAACTATATAATGTGCTTGTACTTTGCAAATACTATTGTTTTTTGTCTTGATAGTTGATTTGATGACTAATGTGCAGTGTTTGTTTAGGTTGCAAATGCATATCTGTTTCCTCTTTCTTTCACACAGAGCTTGTGGAAGCCCTGGCAGGCCAGTGAACAACTTTTCCAAGCACGAATATTCGAACATAGGGATGCTTGTGGACAAAGGCTATGACTCTTATTCCCTGTCAAGCACAGACAGCTACCCATCTGCAGGAATGCCAGGGTCTCCAGCCAAGGCAGACCCACGGCTGCAACAAATACCAGAGGCTGTACACATTTCCAACAGGCTTGAGCGGGCCATTCACCACTCTCTGCTGCAAGGAAGCGACTCAGCCTCAGATTCTGTTTTTGATGATGTCTTCACCAGTGGGAAAGGGGAGGGTGAGTATCATATGCCTTTACACATTTGAAATTTATAGTAGACGAGCAGTGGAAAATCATTTTTTACTCGATAATCAGGCGATGGGAAATATGCTAACCACCTGCCATATATGTACAAAACAGGGCTATTGGAAGCTATTTTTATGTTACAGCATTGTGTCACAACTTTACATAATCTTTAATATAAAAACAAAGTTAGAGAATTGACATACACTCAGAACTTTTTTTTCTTCATTGATTAAAAGATATTTTTTTTGCAGTACATAAACAATTGTTATGCTCAGAAATTGTAAATCTTTAAAGGAAACATGAGCATGCCTCATGAAAAAAAAAAAAAACCTTCATTTGGTACACTTAGTTAGCACACATTGTTTAGCAGCACTTTGCAAGCATTCCACAATGCTTTGTGTGCACTGAGCCTACTTGAGCCACGCCATCTGCTTGATCGTTTTAAACTTCAATATGTAAATCAGAGGCTTTACAAGATTGGTATGTAAATAAAAAGGCTTTCTTATTTGGCATTTTCAGCATGTTATAAACACATGCAAGCTCTGCAGCATGCGTGCAACAGAGAGCCAGATATGGTAGTATGTATATGTACTGGAGTGTGCCAATTAAGGAGAATAAGGAAAAGCAAAAGACAGTAACTATGACTTTTCTACTTGCTCTCTGAGCTGCAGGAAGTCATTCAGATTGTTATGCAGCTTTTGCTATAGTAAGAAAAAAAAAACTTGTTTTCTTTGGAATCTGTACTGAGCCATCAAATTCCAACAGGAGAGTTACCAAAGTATCTTGTTAAAAAAAAGAAGAAAAAAAATATTGCTGAGTGTTTATGTGTACATTTGTAGCCATATCTTGCAAAAAAACACACACACACATCTGTAGGTTCCTGTGTCCTCTTTTGTAATAAGTCACGAGTTTGCGGGAAACTTTGCTGTCTGGAAGGATGTGGCATAAATAGTTAATGATTGAGTGCTGACAACGTGAATTGAAAATAAGAGATATTTGCTGCACACTTTGGTGATTTGTGAACAAGGTTCCCATATATGTAGGAGCCAATATATATATTTTTTAATTTCTTGTTGTGATAGATGTGAAATTTTTAGTTACTCACCGATTGTTCCATGTGTAAAGTAAAAACAAATTTAAGGAGTATATATTTATGTTTTCTACTATTATTTTGATTCATTACACAGAAGAGGAATCACAAGACTGTGACAAGTTGTGCTCGCAAGCTGAGATGTGCTTGAAGATGTCATACGAAAAGGAGCAAGCAGGAGACCTTAAAATGGCCATTTTCTTCAGTGATTCAGCAGCAGGTGAGTTCAAAAGAAGTGAAACAATAAATAGTATTTTTCCCATTTAAGCATAGCACTTAAATTCTTCTAATGACCCTCATATTAAACATTATAGCCATTCTTACTTTCACTTCATGAAATTTCATTTTTATAGGCATCGGCTGTTAATATTTTCTCTGTGACAGTGTTTTCATTCGCATATGAGGGCTAAGATTATGCTAATCTTTCTTCCACAGCTAAAGCAAGAGCCGCCATGGATGCTCCTTATGGCAATGCTCAGTCACTGATTGCAGCGAAGATGAAGCACAGCATGAGTGTGATGCGCTCATCCAACCTATCCAAGCGATTGAAGGAAGCAGAAGAACGACGCCGAGGGAAGGAGTCCAATGGCTATGATGCTCACCACAGCCGTCAAGGAAGCAGAGATAGCACTCACAGCCGCCACACTCGCCAGGGCAGCAGGGACAGTGCATGCACAGTCATTGATCTGTCAGAGCCAGTGAAAAGCATAGAAATATATGCAACTCTGCCAAAAAAGAGCTCCAAAAAGAAAAGTGCACTGTTTGCTCAGTCTTCTCTTCGTCTAAAAGATGGAGTGGAAAATTACAAGGATTTCCTGGCAGAGCAGTGGCACACCAGCAGTCAGGATGATATGGCCATTAAAATGATGTCTGATGGAGAATACACACTTAATCCTAAGACTAAAATGAGAAATGGAGTGGGCAGCCATGGTGAGACCAATGGCACAAAGATGAAAGACCCTGAATTCAGTGACTATTCTAGCGAATGGGAGCAGTCCAAGAAGCCTTCCTTACATCGAACACTCTCCAACCCGACAGGCATGAAGAACCATGATGCTGAAGATGGCGGTAATGCTTCGGCATCAATGAAGAAGCAGCACAGGATTCGGAGAAAGTTGATGGGTGGTTTCATGCGCCGCAAAAACAGGAGTCTCCCCGATCTACGTGAAGGCAAAGATGCACCGCAGGCTGAATCAAGGGCACTTGATGACACCGTAATTTTTGATGCTAAGAATGAATGTGGCATCAAGCAAGAGTCCTCTAATGAAGATGAAGCTCGTGAAGATCACTCAGCCACAATCAAACGACGTGGCTTCCACCAGCCTCACAGAGCTTTTGTTAGCAGAAACTATGCACAGCGACCACTTTTGACCAAGGTTGACCCTCCTCAAGTTGACGGTGTGACTTCCTCTGCCTCGCTACATCAGAAGAACACTGCCTGTGGGCAGCAAGACGATTCATCTAAGCAGACACCATGTTGGCCACAGCCACGACAGCAGCCATCTGAAGGGGTCATCACTTCCACTATGCTGCACCACAGGAACACTGCTTTTGAGCAACAAGACCTTTCAGCTATACAGGTACCTTGTTGGCCACAGACTCGACAGAAACCACCTGAAAAGCTTGGAAACAAAACTGTTGGGGTTGACATAGGTGGTTTTAGTGATTCTCATATGCCAAACACAGCTGTAAACCTGCCCAATGGGTTCAATCTAAACCAAGGCATGGCTTTGGAACCAAACAGCTTCTTGACAGAACTGCACATCAAGAGAACACAAATCTTGAAATCACTGCCCAAGCCGACCGAAAATGTTCGAAAACACCAAGGTGGTGAGCCAGCAACACCAGTGAAGCTCGAACAGCATTCCAGTTCTGCTCCAAGTGGAAATAACTGGTTGTGTGAACTTCAATCAAAACAGATGGCTATGCTCAAAAAAGGGGACCATGTGGATGATGTGAAGACTACACGTGACAAAGATACGATACCATCTGGTAAGCAGATTGTTACATAATTGCACAAATAGATTCTGACTAAAACATTTTATGCAATACTTAAACACTAGTAATGGTGTTTATTCTAAGTGTTAAGTTGTGATAAGGTCTACTGTGGGGAAGAATTAACTGCTACTGAGATATCTGGTCATTTCTGGTCATTCAAGTGTAGCTTTAAGATGGGAAAATTTATATTGTCCTTTTTTTTAGTCATGCTAAAGCACCTTATGCTATACTCGACCCAAGTTTATTTGTTGCTGGCTGGGGACATGCATGAATTCTTTCTTTTTTTATTCTTTCCTACACCATCCCTTGCGTAGGGTGGCAGTCCTCACTCACTCCCGGTTACTCTTCCTGTCTTCAGTTTGCCCTTTTCATTCTCATTCAACCAATTGAACTTAGCATGTTTTGCCATGCGTGCTTAAAGCTCACTTGGGCTACGACTCATTGCCATTTTCTCTGATATGTGTTGCTTTTATACTTCGTGTAGCAGCATATGCTAACAAGAGATAAGATGCCCCATGTTTGCATTGTGAAACCTGAAAATTGATTCGTTAATCCTAATTTGTGATGATTCTTTATAATCTACCTTTTGTTCCTTAATTCAGGAAAAGATGAAGCTGTTCGACAGCCACTGATGTATTGTGCTACCCAAGTTGCCAATAGAAATGTGAGTAAATTCAACAAATATACTCCACACCACATATAAAACACTTGATAATTGCACATTAAGGCATTTAGTAGAAAAAAACTGTGTGGAATACATGACAAAGTGCATTATAATAACAGGCAAAACCTGAAATTGTAGAAATAGTTGCAATAACTGTTACAAAATTGCTGGTGCTGTTCCCCATAAGCTCTTCACCCTGCTAGCATACAAGTTTATTACCCATTTCTTTGGCTGAAGAAAGATTGCAAAGTAGCTGGAGAACAGTGCTTTGTCACAAAATGTATTGTTTTGGCATGAAAAATAGCCGCTGAGATTTAGCAAGCATTGATTTGTTTTGCAGGGGTGCTTTAAAATGAATATTTTAAAACATCTCTGTGAAACAAATTAACACTTGCTACATCTCAGCTGGTTATGGAGGTACATGAAGATACCGCACGAAATAGCATAAGCTTAATTTACTCGAAATTGATATAAATTGATAATAAAAAGGTGAGGCTCCACATCCACACATATTTGGTGGAGTTGACACCTAAGTGGTGTAACTTGCAACTTCCTCATTCTTAATAGAATTAGAATTTCTGTAGTATTTCATGTGTGTGTGTGTATATATATATATATATTAACAGAAGAAGAATGAGGATGGCGTGGATCACATTCGGCAAGATTCTCAAACCATGAATGGTAATCTGCCACTAACCCTCAAGGGGAAGGTATATAACAGCTGCATCTCACCAGTACTTATGTAAGGAGCAGAAACCTGAAGGCTTACAAAGAGGGTTCAGCTTAAATTGAGGACGACACAGCGAGCAATAGATAGGAAAATGATAGGTGTAATGCAATAGAAAGGAAAATGATAGGTGTATCCTATTATTTCAGAGACAAGAGAGCACAGTGGGTCTGAAAATAAACCGGGGTTAAGGATATCATAGTTGAAATCACGAAGAAGAAATGGAGATGGGCCAGGCATGTAGCATGTAGGCAGGATAACCGCTGGTCATTAAGGGTAGCTGACTGGATTTTCATAGAAGGCAAACGCACGAAGGGGAGAAAAAAAGTTAGGTGGGCCGATGAGAGTAAAAGTTAGCAGGTACATCGTGGCAACAAAAAGCACAAGACCTGGTTGATTGGTGGATCATAGGAGAAGCATTTGCCCTGCAGTGGCCGTAGTCAGGATGATGATGATGATATATCAACAAGACTGCATTGAATTTTGGAATAATTGACAAAAGTTTGATTATATCAATATACATGTCATCTCATCTACTTGTAATGGCTTGGAATAAATCATGTTAGCAATGGTGCATAAATGTGCCAACTATTGCTTATATTTTTAATATTTTATAAATAAATTAAATCTCAGTAATTTGGCATAATTAAAAGTAATTACCTTTTTATGTCCTTTTAAGACACTGTCAGATTTACTTACATTAAGCAAGTAAGTACTGAAAGGTGCAACTATTACAGAGAAATAAAACTGTACAGCTTTGTTATAACAAAAAAAAAAAAGAAACACTTAGATGTTGCTATCTCATGAAGGGAAAGCTATGTGGACGGAGCTACTGTTCCTGTACTCCTGCTCCGAATGACGACCGTGTTCAAGTAATCCCACTGCACGCAATTTGATATATCTGCTTACACAGCCATTTGTGAGTCATATTTGACGAAAGCTCCTTCGGTGAGTCGTCAAAATCGCTGGAAGCTGACGTGCGCTCACCTAAAGACGAAGATGCTATTTTGACTGTGAGGAGCAACGTGCCAAGTTTTCAGACGCGCAAGAACACGAAATGACTTTGCAGAAAGCAACAAGAAATAATAATCTCCTCGGTGGGTGCAGCATCACTTTATAAACAGCATTCAGTAGAAAATAATGTTGTACTTTGATACTATTTTTATGCTGAAAACACAGGTGCATTCCTGGCACTATATTGTAAAGTGGTGGCACATGCCCACTTTTGCTCCGTAACCTTCCCTTTATTGCTACAGAAAGTTGTCTCCGAGCTTAGTGCATTCATTTCTTCAGTCACTGAAGTTGGTTCGATTGTGGAAGCACCCCATTACATTAGCGTTGTAAATGTGTGTTTTTTTAGGTGTGTGTGAATATCTTTCATATAGTGTTTGGCATTCGATTTGATTCGCCCTGAAATTTCACTTTTCGAACTTTCCAAAAACAAATACAGTCAACATCTAATTAAAAAATGACTCCTTTCAATTTTTAATGGGTGATTCCAAGAGAGATTGACACCGGTCAAAAAAATTTATATTTTAGATTTGATTGTGGAGCCCACTTTTTTTAGCCCGATTTCTCATGCGTTAATGGCCTAAGTGCATGATAAAAAAGCTCGAACTTCCACCCACAATATTGTTGCTGCAAATAAACTAATGTAATATGTTTTTAAATATTTTTTTCAATCATCTGTGAGGAAGTTTTTATCAGATTTTAAGACAAATTGATGCTGCGGCTTTTTAAATATTGATTTTTCAATAGTCTTTACTGTCGACGAATTTGAAAGTTTGAGACTATTTATAAAATTGTTTGTTCGAGGTACAGCAACAATATTGACAGGCAATATTGTAAGCATTATATTGTAATAGGTCACCGCGTTATGAAACACCGGCTGGCTTAGCTTAAGAGGGAAAAAATTTCAAATCAAGCAACTTTTAAAAAAATTTCACCTGTTCAGACATTTTTAGAAACATTTTGCTTCAGCATACAAGCTTCAAACAATGCTGCTTCACTCTTCATTATGTGAACATTTACTAGAAAAAAATTTCTTTCATCAAGCTAATATTTGTGTTTTTATATCGTCGTTAGCTTTTGAAATTGACAAGGGACGAAATCGGTCTCTCTCTACAAAATAGGTTCCATTTTTTTTTTCTCCTAAACTATGCAGTTAATAAAAAAACGAAGTTCACTTTCAGGCTACTGGGTGGTATGTGCACAAAATATAAAATAAACAATCAAATCTAAAACATCAACTTTTCGACCCATGTCGATCTCTCGTGGAATTGCTCCAATATGCTTCACTTCAGTACATTTTCGTATTGCGGCAAAGCTGGCTTTCAGGCTTCACTACGGTCTCAAATGTATTGACTCAGGAAAACACTGGTTCCAACATAGAGATGAAAGATGTGGCGGAGGCAGGGCCCTGATTAATGCTTTTTTGGATCTGAAACTTGGTCAGGAAGTTCGAAAAAGCGGATGCCTAAAACTTTCAACGTCCAAAATTTTAAATGTTCATGTATATGTTGACATCAATGGGGCATATTTGGAACTCCCAACTTGAAGGGAGCACTACCTTGTTTGTCATATCAGTTGGGCTTCCAGAAAAATTGAAAGAAGAGGAGAGGTTGACGGAATAGCATCTTTGTCTTTCACATGTAAAGTGTTATCAGCAACTATTTGGTTGCACGTACCAAATCATGTACTAATATAATTCGGCCTCTGCATTGCCTAATTCTGGATAAGACAATTACGAAAAGCACCCCACAAGCGCTTCATCAACCAAGAGAAAAGAAACACTTTCATATTGCTATCTCGTAAGAATATGCTTAAGAATCTTCTCCAACTTGTTTTTTTTTTTTTGCAATGTCGCTTCAAAGTACTTAAAAATTTATCTAAAAATATTTGATTTGATTCACACTTATAATATTTGAACTCACTTCATACCCAAAATTTTTCTGTTCATGCAGCTGTAGTTTTTCATTGTAACTGGTCATTCTCCACTCTATTGAGTAGTGGATGTAGGCACTAAAAAAGAAAAAGAAGTAACTTCAGCAGTACTAGTAAATCACGATTCTATTATATAGAAAAAGCCACTCTTATTTGATGGTTCACTTGTTGAGCTGTGGTAACGTCATCTTTACTAACAAATTCTATAGAGGGAAGGCAGCAATGCAATGCACTGCTGGAAGTATTTTAGAACTTGCTTGCTGAATTAGTGCATGTCTACAGTGGGAATCGTTGTGCATACAGGCGGACAAACACAAGAAGAAAAACATAGTAGATGAAAGAGTGCAAGCAGGGCATGCAATCTTATATCGTAACAGTTCAGAAAGCAACCCAGTCAAATCTCCTCATATGATTCGGCACATTTTATGACAAGAGTGGCATTCTGATAAATCACACAAGGGCAAGTTAATAGTTTGAAAAAACTGTTTTCTGAGCCATTTGCTTTCCATCACATGTTTGATTAGAAGTGCAAATTTTTGAGCTGTGACAAGGTAACCACTTAAAGCTTGAACATTTTTCACAACTCAGCTACAATGAACTTAGTGAACATTGGATGTGAGCTGTAACCAAGCCAAAATACACTAACTATTCCAACTTGCTTGGCACCCATGTGACAGCATGTGGAACTACGCAAAAGCACTAGTGCCCATTTGCTTAAAAAATTAACTTATTTTCCAAATTTTTTCCGTTCCTTTCCCGCTTTGGCATTCAAGGAATCCAGTCACATTACTCTAAATAGACGAAATGTGATGTTTCTCGCAAGTGTCTCTTTAAGACACCAGAACATTTTACAGGAATTCAATACTCTGCAAAAGTTCTGATACAAATAAATGAAGTCAGCAAAAACAGATTTTTTTTCCCTCAACAAGATCAATTCTTCTCTTACAAAAAAAAATTTTGATCCCTAGTGTACTGTTATATAACTCATATTTGAGATTTTTTTTCTTGTATTCCTCAGGAATATCTTGCTGAAAGCCAAGCCACACAATATCCTAATGGACTTATCCAAAGTTCTGACGAGCAGCATAACGAAAGTGCAGAAGAGCAGGAGGATATAAAACCCAAATCTGTCAAAGACCTTGCACTGAGATTTGAAAAGATCCTGCGTCCTACTCTGCCAGATCAAGAAGTGTCTATTGTACGTGAAGAGTTACAGCTATCTGCTGTCAAGGAACCTTCCTTCACTGCCAACAAGGGTGCCCCAGGTTCTGCAGGAAACTTGGTCACGCCTAGAGATTCTTCTTGTGAATCACAAGCAATGAGCGTCTCATCTTTGGCGATGCGCAGTGAGAGAACAAGTGCATCAGCAAGTCTGCAGACAGGCTCCGAGAACATGTGTCAGGGCCGACCTTTTGGTACATCACAATTCACACAGTCAGCTGCTGCTCCATGCCATAGAACAGCTAATTCTGCAAGCCATTCACAACAAATGACTCCAGCTGGGCAGACTTGCCAACCACAGAATCTTGCCAAATCATTGTGCTCTAGTGGCAGTCTTACACCATTACACCAAGCTCCAATATCACCACCTGCACCTTGTCCCATAAACTCTGTTCGCCACCACGCTTCATTTACTCGACCGCTTGTTCCACAGACATCATTCCAGAGCACGTCACCTGTCATAGGCACAATTAATGGGACAAGCAATCATCTGGCACCCAGTCATGGAGACTCCATTCTTGTGGCATCCAGCATAGGAGTATCCAGCCATGGGGCATCGAGCAGTGGAGGAGGCAGCTATGGAACAGCCAGTTATGAACAGAAACCTAGGCCTCCATCAGCACAGCAGCTATACGGGAAGGCTTTCCCAAATGTTAAATATGATCTTGCAGAGACAAGATTTTTTAGCATGGTTAGAGGACACCCAGCAATCCCAGTAGTTGGTGAAACAACACTGCATACCACTTCACCTGCCAACAATGATTCATCAAAGCGACCAACAAGACCTCCCGATTATGAAACTGCATTGCAGCGACTTGAAATGATAAAGGAGCAGCATCGCACAACATCTCCTGACACCTGTCAGTTTCCTGCAAAAACACCACCAGATGTGCTTCAAGGTCAGCAGCTACCTCAATCAGAAGTGGAGCTCGGCAAAATGCGCAAAACTGCACTAAAAAAGTGTGTCACTTTTTCGGATGAAGTAGTTTTAGTAGCTTGTGCAGAGGAAGAGGAAGATGACTATGTGCCCAATCCGCTTCTTGAACGGGTTTACCGGCAGCATGCAGCGAAGCAGGACTGCAGCAGAGAGTGTCACGAGACTTCACAGTTTGAGGACATAAGCTCTGTTCACTCGTCTGACTCATGTGATAGTGTTTGCCATGTGGACTCAGTTGTTAGGCCTCATGACAGCTCCCAAGTTCCTTGCAACCTGTGTCACAAGAAGTTTGTGTCTCCTCCGACAGTGTATTGTCCAGACTGTGCCTTTTACATGTCAAGGTTCCAAAAACGGACATAGCCTTTTTTTCCTGAACATTCTCCTCCGGACTTTTGCCCAGTCTGTGATATTTGTCAGGGTTAACTTGATTAAATGCCACTTGCTTAAGTATGTTGTACTTTTGCACTGTTAGTTCTACAATACAAATTGAAGTTCCATCTAATCCAACATCTAGCAAGTGGCTTTACCTT
This sequence comes from Rhipicephalus annulatus, assembly GCA_013436015.1. Lineage (NCBI taxonomy): Eukaryota > Metazoa > Arthropoda > Arachnida > Ixodida > Ixodidae > Rhipicephalus > Rhipicephalus annulatus. The sequence goes on from WOVY01013482.1 coordinate 98,388, forward strand.
CCATAAAATTAAGGTTGTGCCCAGATGCCAAGCAAACAATGGTGTCTTAAGTATTATATGTCCTGTTACATTTTTTTCATTGAATTCTTGTGTGCCCAGTATTGACTACACTGACAAGACAAAAATAGCACAAGTTATGTAATAATTCAATGCTTGAATGTATTTGTTCATATGCTGTGTACATTTGTTTATAAAGTATAGCAAATGTTATTTCACAACAAAGGCACAATAAATGTCTGTTGTGCACCTTGTGTTCAGAAACGTAGCTATTTATACAAATGAGAAAGCAGTACCTTGAAAATTTTGTGATAATTCGAACATTTTTATGTATCAGATGCTTCCACATTGTACAGTATTAGTTACATGAAAGCACCTATGCCTCATGATCTCAATTCACCTAATTCACTTTAACAATATAATATGTTATAGTAGGTGTTAAGCATAACACGTAGTATTTGTAAAAAGAGCCTCACTGAAACTTTCTTCAAACTTCGTTCTATAGCCTTGCTATTGTGTAAAATATGCATGCATTCTTCACATGAGCTAACAGAAAAGCTGTACTTTACAAATACAAAAACACCTTTTTATAAGCTTTTATGTGCCAAAGTTGAAATCAATTTGTAAATAAACATTACTTTTTATTGCAACAACTGTTGGTCTTGCTTTGTGGCTGAACTGTGTATATCTGACACTCGGAAGTGTTTCCAGAGAGATAAAAGGGATGTAGTGCAAGCCACTGCTACAAATCTTGCATAAGCAGGGCCCACAGATTTCTATTGTGCCATACAATAAATTGCCCGAAATGAATAAAAAGAAAAAAAACAAAGTACAATAGGGTACACATGACAAATTCATTTGAATGGTATGGCCATAAAATGTTTATCATCGGGTAGTAAAACTAGCTCCACAGTAGCTAATGCATCCACAGTTTAACAGTATCAATCAGCACCTATAGATAGAGACGTGCTATGTAAATTGCTAAACCTTTCAGCATTATGAGTGCAGCTTCAAAAAAATGAGCACATCTTGCACTATGTCGCACAAGGCAGAGTCACAGCAAAGCATTGTATTCAGTTTCATTGTATTCAGTTTCAGTTTATTTCGGACATAGTTACATGACATGAAATATGTCCACGAGGCAAGGCAAAAGAAGACTCGTATGTCTCCTGACGAGGCCTTCACCCCGGACTTACACGTCGGACAGCCAGGAGCAAAATCAGAGAAAATAAGTACAATGCTCATTGCACAACTTATATAAACAAAAAACGAACAGTAAAAAACACATTAGAACAAAATTTATACAAAGTTTACATTGTTCAGGTTTAACAGCTTTATAAAGTTACATAAATATGCAAAATTGCATATTTTCGTGTTCAAAGCAAAATAATTGTAATTTCAAGGAGGCAGGAAAAGTAGCTATACTTGTTTTTTTAAAACGAGACATACTTGAGTTCTGATTAGCCAATTCGATTAGGGATGGGTATGCATTCAGCAATGAAATAATCGGATAATCTATAGTTTTAGTATCATAATTAGTTCTTGGTCTTGATTCCGTCAAAGAAATAGTGCGAAGGTCATATGCCACTTGTCTGTTTAGATATTTGCTTGAGAACATGGTCGGTCATGTTTGAATTCGCGGAAAATCATTGCTGCCAAAGAAAGCTGATATAACTCTGAGAATGGTGGTACGTTCAGACTTTTATACAGAGAGTCAGTTTATGGGGGAGGATGGGAAGAAATCATTTTTAGGCTCCTTTTTTGTATAGAGGAAACACGTTCAGCATCCGTCTTGTTGCACGTACCCCAGACTAGGTGACAATACGTCAAGTGGGAATGAATAAAAGCGAAGTACAATTGTTTTCTAACATGCAATGGCAATAAATATTTTAGCCTGTATAACATAGCAAGAGATCTAGATAGCTTAGCACGAACATAATTTATGTGCTCAGACCAGCTGAGGTCAAACCTAAAAACGACTCCCAAGAAGCGGCAAGAGTTGACGAGCGTTAGTATATTGTTATTGATACTCAATTCTATGAAGAAGTGGTTTATTTTTTGGACGAAATATTACATACTGTGTTTTCTTTACACTTAAGTTTATTTCGTTCACATTAAGCCAGGTATGAAGTTTGTTTAGCCAGATATTAGCACGGTGCTCTAATAAATTTAGATCTGGACCAGAAGAGAAAACATTAGTGTCATCAGCGTACATGGCAATGGCGGGAGTAAAAGAAATGTTAGCAATATCATTAATATATAAAAGAATGAGTAAAGAACCCAAAATAGATCCCTGTGGGACCCCAAAGTTTATCTTACCTAAGTCTGACTTTAATTCCTGAAGCTGTGTATATTGTATTCTGCCTTCGAGGTAACTCTTTAATAATATAAGGGCCAGTCCACGGATACCATCTGTCGTTAGCTTATGAAACAAGATTTGGTGTTTGATCGAATCAAGGGCTCTTCGAAAGTCAAGAAAAATTCCAACTGAAAAATATCACTGTTCTAAATTACTAAGTATCTTTTCTTTTACCTGCAGTAGAGCAGATTCCACTGATTTTTCACATTGAAAGCCATACTGGTGTTTTGGGATAATATTTTTTACTTGAATAAAATCATACAATCGTTTAAAAATAATACGCTCTGCGATTTTTGAAAAAAGAGGCAGTACTGATATTGGTCGATAATTATTCAGGTCATTTTTACTGCCACTTTTATGAATGACAGTAACACGCGCAACCTTCATTTTCTCAGGGAAAACGCCAGTCTTCAACATTCTGTTGCAAATATTCTGTTGCTTGAGGGGCATCATGCTGGTCCTAGGTTGGCTAGGCTTTTGCCCTCTCACTTGTGTCCAATTTTGTTTCCAATTCCTTGCTATACTATATAGTAGACTCTCAGTAAATGGAAATCTGTTAAACAAAACTACTGCTTAAACGGAACTATTGCCTCTGCAATGCTTAGTTTAGGGCTTTCTATTCTGCACCAATGTTCACCTCTGAATAAACAGAACTCCTGGTAATTGGAACACATTTTCCCGGTCCCTTCAGGTTCTGTTTACTGAGAGTCTACTGTACTGCATTTGGCTATGCTTGCTCTTTCTTTCTAAATAATTCTTTAGTTGGTGTCTATCTCTTTCTCTCTGCCTGTCTATCTCTGCAGTTGTTTTCTCATCTTCTATCTTTGTCACTATTTCAGCTTTCTCTCTTTTTCTGTTCTTATGCATTCTTCCTTCCTCCATTCTCTACCCTTCACCCTCAAATCACTTTCCTACCCACTCACTATACTATACTAGGCTATACTGTCCAAGGCTAGGCTATGTTTATCCAGGCAAGCTAGGAGGCTCTGCTCTCCTAGCTTTCCTCGATAGCTGAGTTGTTACAATGCTCGCCTTCAAATTGTGAAGATGCGAGGTCAAATCGCGCCTTGCCAATGATTTTTTTGAGCCAAGCATTTCTCTTTTATCCTTCTCTCTCTCTCTGTACTCGTTCTTTAGCCTATTGGAGCTATTGCATCCTACTCCAGACAAATAGGCGCAGGAGTTCTGGGAGCAAAGAAGAAAATGAAGGAGATGAAAAGGGGGACGAAGTTCCTAAGCAGACAGGAGAATTCGCCTTTTAGATGTGCTTCCTGTAGGAATCTATAAATAGTGCCTTCTTCCTGCCGCATGTCTTTAGAAAGTAAAAATGGCATATACAACAATTTCAGTAGAAGAAGCACATGCGCCACTGTGAAAGCTAACAACTTGGAGTTTTTATTGCAAAGACGGGAATGACAAAAAATGAAATTGCAAAAAAGTGACACATGATTACATGAAGCACTGACACATTTTCGAGCATATTCAGGGTCCCATGCACTTCTTAGTATGGAGTGCATGGGACCCTGACATCCCTTCATCAGGGGATGAGTTATACCCCATATATATATATATATATATCGAAGGCATTATTAAAGGGGGGGGGAGATAGGTTTTTACAATGAACGCAAAACATTTCACATAGTTGAAAGCCAAAGCACAATCAGAGAAAGAGGCGCGATAGCAAGATGAGCATTGAATATTGGACGCGGAAATTGGTCTAAGGGCGCCATTTCTCAGCATGTTAAAGTGCGATTGAATTTCGTGGTATCTAAGAATGCGCCTCATGTCACCTTTGTGTATGCAAATTCATATCAATTCACATCTTACATATTCTTGACTGACCGCACATGAACGTCTATATGCACCAATGATTGAATACCGATATTTTGCTTGTTGTTATGTGAAATGTTTTGCGTTCATTGTGAAAACCTATCTCCCCCCCCCCCCTTTAATAATGCCTTCGATATATATCGAAGGCATTATTAAAGGGGGGGGGGGAGATAGGTTTTCACAATGAACGCAAAACATTTCACATAACAACAAGCAAAATATCGGTATTCAATCATTGGTGCATATAGACGTTCATGTGCGGTCAGTCAAGAATATGTAAGGTGTGAATTGATATGAATTTGCATACACAAAGGTGACATGAGGCGCATTCTTAGATACCACGAAATTCAATCGCACTTTAACATGCTGAGAAATGGCGCCCTTAGACCAATTTCCGCGTCCAATATTCAATGCTCATCTTGCTATCGCGCCTCTTTCTCTGATTGTGCTTTGGCTTTTAACATCTGATTGATAGATATGGGGGGTTTAGCATCCCAAAACCACCATATGATTATGAGAGACACGGCTTTTAACATCTACAGATACAACAATAGTTTGTTTAATGAATTTGTGATAGATGTTAGTCGTCGGGATGGAGATGTACCAAGCGTCAACGAGGATACATTCACATTGAACGGAGCTTCCACACACTGAAACATACATTCAGCAAACCCTCCTTTATTAATGTACACTAAACATTTATTTAGTACTGTAAAGGTGCATTTTACTTTCGTGCTATATGCCATTTCCTCTGACGAGGGATCAGCCATGTTTTTACAAGGAACGATTGCTGTTATATTTTTTAATAATAAGTATTACACTTTCTTGCATATATTCAGGCATGTGTGTATTATAATTAGCCTTATTTGATAATAGTCTGAATACTGTATCTGGAGCATGCAATTATTAATAAAATTGCTAGTGTTATTTTACCTGTTATTAATTATTATCCACTTCTCAACCCTTTTCTTCAATTATTCGTGGGGTTACGGGTGTAGTACACTGTTTGCATTCAGTGTATTTGTATTAAAATTTCTCAATGGGCCCCCAGATACCTGCACAAATACGCCAATACAAACGGTGTGAACAAAATTTTCTTTTGAAAGAACAGAATATGGGTAATTATAACATTAAACTAACCCTCTTTGCTTCCTTTCGAAATGGTCATAAGCTGTATATGATTGGTGTAAACAGTCTGTCATGCACACAGCACTAGACTGTTACGCGAGGCAGCAAATGACGAGAAAATGACACATCGCGTAATGACTCCTTATGTACGACCACATAGAAAAATAAGAGAATAAAGTATTTTCGATACGCCATATTGTTTGCCAATGGTTCTTCGGCATTTAAAATTTTCTGTGTGCCACAAAATCGCCTGCTTGTTACATGACGTCACGAAGCGGGAGAGCATCTCCTTCTAAATGTAATTCAGGTAGGCTAGCTGCCAGTCACGTAAGCAGTCGTTACATATAGAAGTTGGCAAGATAGATTATAAGCCTGATAAAATATTGCCACTTGCAGCATAACGAAATCATTAGTGCATATAGACGTGCATGGGCAGTCAGTCAAGAATATGCAAGATAAGCCTCATGGGAAGCTTAGGCCCGGCCACCTAAACCTGCTGGTTTCTTATAATAAAGTTTATTCCTCCTCCTCCTTCAGCAGCATAATGATGTTTAGTAGTTTCTGTGCGTACAAATCTCTGTGAGCTCATACTTGCTGAAAGGAAGAGGATTAGACAGAAATGAGCAGCGCTGCACGTGTGTGCTTCTTTGCTGTTCGAGATGTATTTTTAGCTGTAAAGAAAAATTCAAGTTGAGTAAAAAGCAATTAGCCTGACTCTTATCTAAGCCCCCACAGTGCTAAAAATTATTCTATTTGACTTTCTCTCTGGTCCGGTGGGTCAAGTTGTGGGGCAAGCTTACAAGCTGAGCTTCCTACTCAGCTCGAGTCCACTGCTTCATTCGTGGCCACTTTGCAAGTAGCCGTTATGGCTCCGTTACCATAAGCAAGCCTGATTAGGTTAATCATAGACTAAAGCAGAAACACCTTTTGGCATTTCAATAGGAAAAGCTTAAACATAAAAAAACGAGTCTTCACACTCATCGGCTCACAACAGCTTTAACAGAGCAGCGGCGATGATATATCCTTTAATAAAAAAGTTATTTTCCAGAAGCAGCAAATGCTTCGACCGGCCCATGAAAAATTTTCTCGTCTCTATCCTTAACTGCATCAGCAAGTCCCAGCAGAATAAAAGCATGAAAAAGTGATACAATATTATAGGGCCCCTGTTCAGCGCTTGCCTGATCTGCAATACTACAGCAGAAGACGCAAAAGCGTCGCATAGGCGACCCCCACCACAATAAGCTTATAAAAAAAATCACCACAGCGAAAATGTTGGCGAAATTTTGCTATGTTGTAATATTGCATTATAACATTTTCATTCTCCCATAAGAACTTAATTGAGTGATCACTGTTGTGACGGAAAACTTCGCCTTACTTGTTGTTTTCGCCAGCATGCAACCAAGAGTGATTATGGTGCACTGTCGAAAGTGGGGGGGGCTTGCGACTCCCTTGCCCCCCCCCCCCCCCCCCCTGGCTGATGCACCTATGAACCACGATTTCTTTTTCAGTTAAAGATGGAGCATTCACATATACATTGCCCCTTTTGTGATTCATGTAATCTATGGTGATGAGGCCAGCATCACACTATTTGAACTTCCGAAATGCCATTGAAGAACCTTGTTACTGCCTTGCAACAGCTTTGCACGTATGTAGAAGAGCTGTAAGAGGCAGTGACCTGCCTGGTAAATCTAGGCCTCCTTCATAACGGAGTGGCACTTTATAGAAAATTCACTGAGGATATCTGAAGGGAAGCTTCATGTGTGCCTAGTGGTGCACACCTCCTTCACAGGCTTTTCAGTGTTCTGGGTGCCACCTCGTCTTGTAGAGGCTTAGAAACATAACTTAGTCTGCTTTTCATCTTGGTCGGTACAGAACACACTAGACGATGAAGAAGAAAAAGAAACACAGACAGGCACTATCTCCATACCATACCATATACCTCTCCATACCAACTCTCTCAAGCTTCCATTTTTATTCATCTGCTTTTTTGACAACTTTTTTCATTAAAAAAAGCCATACTTGTATAGAATGATGCTAAGCTGAGGTTTTTTTTTTTAGTTCACTGCTTGTTGCCTTTCTTGTTGCAAAGCAACTTGGTTAGATGCTTTTCAGCAAGGTCTTAAAGTACGTTTTCTGGATTTCATGGATTCCCTTGAGCAGCAACGAAGCCTAACCCTCTTTTGTGATAGCAAGTGGCATCCACGATGCACTTGTGTTTCAGGTAGACCAAGGTAAAAGTGAACGATGCCAGAGTGTGTGGGTGTCAAGGAATAGCAAGCCTACTAATGTTCAAGGAATAGAGTCTGCAATATTTAGGCAGTTTAGTGGTGGGGGGTGAAATAATTAATTTATATTTAATTATTTTTAAAATACAGAGGAAAAAAAGTACAAGCAGGGTGAGCAAAATACATAGCAATAACAGAAAACAAGGTTGCAAAGAGTTTTTTACAAAATGTTTTTGGTTGTAAGACGAGAAAAACAACTTCGTCATGATACAACTCTAAGGAAGTAATAAAAGAACAACAGTATTTGCACAAATGGTCACGGGCGTTCGAGGAACACTTATGTTAGTTTATTTCAATTCTCTATAGTTTATGGAGAAAAGGAGTAGCGAAAAGTGTCAGTCCTTGCGAAGATTGGCTTTAGGGAATGAGGATAGTGGTGCCGAGTGGGTCTGCTTAAGAAGGGGAAAACGTAAGCTGCGGTGTCCAAGGATAGCCTGTGGTTTACCATGTCGGAAAGAAACTCTAGACGACTTTTTTTCCTCCGAGTTTGTAATAGTTCAATACTTACCATTTGCAGTTAGTAGTGCAGTGGGGGAGTCAGTTGACTTAAATTTACTATAAATGAATTGCTCTGCTTTTCTTTGAATTATTTATAGGTTTTGAATGTTAATTTTTGTGTGGGGATCCCAAACTATGAAGGCATACTCAAATTTTGCCTTATTAACGAAAAGTAGGACAGGAGTTTAACACTAGGCGGGGCAGTCTTGAGCTCGTGGTGGGAGGTAGGAAGGCTTCAGTCGACGATAGATTATGCACTGATGTCACATAGGATGTATGATAAGCTCAGGGGAATGCACATAGATGAAGGTGGCTCCAGAAGTCTGGGTAGCGATCACAAACGTATCAAGCTAAGTTTTGGAAGAGCAGTGAAAGTGGGAAGGAGACAAGATGAGCAACTACAGAAAAATTTTCATCCAGAAAGGCAAATTGAAATAGCCACTAAACAAATTGAGAAAGTAATCACGGAGGATAATAAGACAGTGTGGACATACACGAATCTAATAAGACTCTTTGAGCTAGAGCTTGCTAATACACGTGACAAGTCACCCCGGAAAAGAAGACACAAACCCAAAAGTTGGTGAATGAGGAAGTTAAGAGAGCCATAGCAAAACGTCAGGAAGCCTCTAGGGAACACAGACATGCTAAGCAGCGGGGTGAACCGACAGATGATGTTGAAAGAAAATGGGCAACCTTTTTAAGCTGTAGAAGGGATGCATCCCTTCTGATCAATGAAAAGATTAGAAGGAAGGGAGCTCAGTGGCTGGCAGAAGTACATAAAAAAGATAGAAAGGCAGCTGCGAAATTTTGGAACCATCTAAACTCCCTAAGAAATGAGACGAGCCTAGAGCAGAGTTTTATAACTACAGCCCAAGGTGCTAGGCTAGAAGGTGACGAAGCTATTGAATATTTAAGAACAAGGGTGACAGAAAAATTTCAACAAAGAAGTACTTTATGCACCACAATAGACAAGGACGAATCAAGAGGTGCAATGGCTCCATTTTCAAAACAAGAGTGGGAAAGGGCTGAGAAAAGGGTTCCTAGTAGTACATCAACAGGCCCAGATGGCATTCCAATTAGGCTGATAAAGACATTAGGTCCGAAGTCTAAGCAGGCTTTGAGAGAGGCAGCGAGCACAATAATAATTGATGGTGAAGTTCCCGATGGATAGAAACTTAGCAGGATGAGCATGATCTATAAGGGAAAGGGGGACAAAGCTGACATAAACAACTACCGTCCTATAACAGTGACCTCAGTGGTCTACAGGCTGGCGTTGCAGATTATAAAGGAAAGACTGCAGGCGTGGATAGAGGATGAGAGGGTGCTGGGGGAACTGCAGAATGGGTTTCGGAAACACAGGAGGTTGGAAGACAATCTGTTCTCACTGACGAAGTGCATCGAAATAGCAGAAAAGGAACACAGGCCCCTGTGGCTAGCATTTTTGGATATCAAGGGAGCGTACGATAGCGTGGTTCAAGAGGGATTGTGGGGAATACTGGACTCACTAGGCGTGGAACATGTAGTCACTAATCTTTTAAGGGGTATCTATAAAGGTAACAAGGTAGTTATAAAGTGGGAAAAACAGGTATCCAAGCCTGCAGAGGTAAAACGGGGGCTTAGGCAGGGGTGCCCCCTGTCACCCTCATTATTCATGATGTACCTACAAGGATTAGAGGCAAAATTAGAGGGAAGTGGACTGGGCTTCAACCTCTCTTTAGTCAAACAAGGAAAACTTATTGATCAGGCACTACCAGCATTAATGTACGCAGATGATATAGTGCTAACGGCCAACAACAAGGAAGATTTGCAGAGATTTATGGACATCTGCGGTAATGAGGGAGATAGGTTAGATTTTAGATTCAGTAAGGAAAAATCAGCAGTCATGATTTTCAATGACAACGAAGGTAGTGAGCTTAGAATACAGGAGGTCACGCTAGAGATAACAGATAAATACAAATATCTGGGCGTATGGATAAGCAATGGGGCCGAGTACCTAAGGGAACGCGAAATATACGCGACGAGTAAAGGTAACAGGAACGCAGCGGTAATGAAAAACAGGACACTATGGAATTACAATAGGTATGATGTTGTGAGAGGAATGTAGAAAGGGGTCATGGTTCCTGGTCTGACGTTCGGCAATGTGGTCTTGTGCATGAGATCAGAAGTTCAAGCAAGACTAGAAATTAAGCAACATGGAATAGGCAGGCTTGCCTTAGGAGCTCACGGGAATACACCAAATCAGGGAGTACAAGGTGATATGGGATGGACATCATTTGAGGGCAGGGAAGCTAGCAGCAAGATAAAATTTGAGAAGCGATTGAGAGATATGGGGGAGGAGCGTTGGGCTAGGAAGGAATTCAGCTACTTGTACATGAAGAATGTCGATACAAAATAGAGGAAGCGAACCGGAAAATTGACTAGTAAATACTTAGAAAACAGCAGGGGGCCAAACCAAAAAGAATTATCGGTTAAGAAAAAGGTGAAGGTAGCTGAGACCGATATGTGGAGAATTGGCATGATTAAGAAGTCCGCACTAGAGATCTATCGAACTTTTAAGCAGGGAATTGCCAAAGAAAGGATCTATGATAATACTCGGGGTAGTTATCTACTGTTTGAGGCCAGGACGAGAATGTTGCGAACCAAGACATATCGGGCCAAATACGAAGGGGTAGACACAGTATGCAGTGCGTGTGGAGAGGAAGAAGAAACTGCCAAATACTTGATAATGTTCTGTAAAGGGCTTCACCCTGCGCCATCATCCTGAACTATAGTTCAGGATGATGGCACAGAGTTTTTCAAAGCACTGGGGTTCAGGGACCGGGAGGGCAAAATAGACTTTAAGCGGGTAGACTTAACTAGAAGGAGGTTATCTGATTGGTGGCTAAAGTCAAGGCACGAGTGAAAATTAAACTCTTCACTGCAAAGTACGAATCCGCAAACTCACTTTTTAAGGAAAAAAAATAAATATAGTTTTTGGTTCATTAGGTATTACGGCTTGGTGGCGCTAGCCACCGCCCGATCTAAAGGGTACAGCCATATCCATCCATCCATCCATCCGGTGGCACAAACCCATAGATAGATATATATTGTGGGGTTTAACGTCCCAAAACCACCATATGATTATGAGAGACACCGTAGTGGAGGGCTCCGGAAATTTTGACCACCTGGGGTTCTTTAACGTGCACCCAAATCTGAGTACACGGGCCTACAACAATTCCGCCTCCATCACGTTGAAGAACGCCAGGTGATCAAGATTTCCGGAGCCCTCCACTACGGTGTCTCTCATAATCATATGGTGGTTTTGAGATGTTAAAGCCCACATACCAATCAATATTTGGCAAGCGTTACGCCTTTGATGCTTTCTATTAAGTACAGTTGAGCAGCAATGAGCAAAACTGCCGTGGGACAGCAGGTCTAACAAACCAACTACATGCGATGTGAAGTGCATGCAAAACCTTTTATTTATTAAATGACAATGCCTGTGTATATCTATCGAACGTTCATTCAGTGTCCATGTGCAACGTACCTGCAACCTTACTCTGCCGAGCTTTTCATAGTTGCGGGTACATCTAATCTTTGTATTTTGGATTTCTATGGATATCTAAGAGACAAACGAGAAACATACCATGAATGGCTACACAATATTTGTGGTTCACTGGAGCCGCCGCATTTTCGTATAGCACATGGCGGCTAGTCGTAGTGCAATTCGTGCATGTGTGCGCTCGGTGTTCGCTAGTCTAGTAAGTTTCTTTGAGGTGTACCTGAGTGAATGCTACATAAAATAATTATTTTTAGTCAGCGTTATCTCTGGAAACTGTTGCGAGTGATGTCCAGCATGTTCAAGTGGTCTTTATTGCTGTAGCTGTGTGCGATGTCTTGGATACATGAGCGCCGACCAAGGGACGGAGATTTTCTCAGCTTTGATTCCTTCATTTGAAGGTAAGTGTAGCACCTAGATGTCTCCAAGTATAAGTGAACGTTTGGTTGGAACTTTCATGGGCTTCGTTAATTACGCTGTAATGCTACCTGACTGTATGCAATGTTTATATAAGCGATCAGTTAGTGTATAAGTAGCCTTTGTCTCCAACAAATCTATGGTGCGCATGCCTCTATACAACAAATGTCAGTAATTACATATATTCAAGTGCATTCATTTGACATCAATTCGGAGTAGTTTAAGCAATTGATGTAAATAATCACCTCATAACTACAAAAAAATCCAAGTTGGAAATGGTGGTCATCAGTGGCGTAGCCAAGGTGTGACACTACCCCCCCCCCCCCCCATCTCCCACTCCGACTTTTTTTCCCCATGATATACAGGGCACAACATAACACTCATCGTCAGGGTCAACTTCTACTTCAGATCAAGGAGGTACCCTGCCCCCATTCCCATTGAAAATAATTTCTGCTATGCCCCTGGTTGAATTGTTTCATTTCTTGAGTGAATGTGGTGTATTTTCATTTTGTTTTTGCTTATTTGGTCTTCTCTCTCTCTCTATTTTTTGAAAAATGCCTGGCCTAGTGAAGCAAGACCAAGCATCGAGATGTGACGGTGGCTGCCCATGGGCTATAGAAGATTTAAAGAAGAGGATATAAAGAAGGCAAAAGACTAATAAGGAAAGCCATAAATATTTTGCTGAAACATCGCCTCCTTATTGCACCAGGATGGGCACCTTTTCCATAGGAACATCATACTTTCTGATTTAGAGTGCTCCCAATTTCTCGCCAGAATAACTATCATAGAAAAATTTCACCCTTCCGGCTGGAACGACTTGTATTTCCAGCGAGAACCGCTTTGATTTCTGGCTGGAAGGATTTCCATTTCCAGCTAGAATAGCTTCCATTTCCAGCCAGAATGATTTCTATTCCCGGCCAGAATGGCTTTCACTTCTGGCCAGAATGATTTTAATTTCCAGCCAGAATGGCTTCCATTTCCAGCCGGAAAAAAATCAGGCCGGAAACTATTTCCTGTCTCATAATCTGGCCAGGACTGGAAATATTTTCTAGCTGGTACCCCTGTCACATGTGGCAACTTAAGTGCACTTTGATCTAGCACACTTAGCTGCAAGGGTCATTTGAGCGCTGTCACATGAGCAAGTTTAGTGTCACTCACTACAAAGTACACCTGCTGACAAGTGCGTTCCCCAACCTAACTGCGCTGTGACAAAGTGTGTATCCTCGGTACCAGTGGCTTGCACAGAAATACGCTGTTGCCTAAAGCGGCGTTCATACAACTTTTAAACTATTAATTTTGTTATAAGGAATACTGCTAGCTAATAAAACAAGTCATAAATTAACAAAAATCCTTGCTACTCTCATCCTCGGGCAGTTTGCGGCCACGTCCGTTAGGGGGATGCGGCAGCACATGCTGCACAATGGCTGCACAGGAGTCGTTCTCTAGTCGTTTTCGATGGCAAGTGCCACTGGTGCTACTTCCACAAAGACAACGTGGTCTGACGATGAGACAGGGGTGTGAAATTAACAAATATATATTACGCTACAAACCCAAAAATTGCTACTGTAATCATTTCTAAAGTGCACTTCGCTTTCTCGTGTAGCAGCAAACTGCCAAAATGACACTTTGTGAGCGTAAGTACACTCGCTCATTGTGCACTTAAGTTGCCATGTGTGAAAGGGGCATAAAACAATTGAAGAAGCTTTATTACAGGTACACACTGTTTCCTTATTGCACTTGAAAAAATCCGTTTTATCAACAGCTTTCTAGCACTCTGTTAACACTGCAGCCAGAAATATTCCATGACCAATGCCTATATGCATTGATTGTTAAATGGCAGTCCATAAACATTGTAGTGTTACCTTTGTGCCAAGAAAGTCTCACATCACTGCTGCCATGCACAACGTTGCCCGGCCTTACTGCATGACCGCCAACACTAGTAGCAACAGAACGAAAGCAGCGATAAGCATAGCAGCAACAACGGCGATTCCATATTATCGTGTCATTCGATTCCAGATGGAAGACGTTATTGGTTCAAATGGGTGCCACTAGATGGTACGACCTGTCCAGTTTAAACAGGTGAAAATTGAACTTTTGAACCACTCGCACCATTACCCTTAGTAACGTTTGGTGGTTCCTTTTCCATGAATCAAACAGAAACAAACAAGCAGTGTTTTATTACGTCTCTTGATGCACGGAAGGTTCTTTATTTAGTGCAGCTAGTTCAATTACTAGCGATTAAGTGTAGGTGGTACCTCTGACGTCATAGGGATTATTTTACGAGTGTCCTATCGTAGCGTGCATGTGTTCTCGTGAATTTACCCTAATTTCTTGGAAAGTATATAAAGGGCACTGCTGTTGATAATATTGTCGTTTTAGACGTTATCATACATTGAGCTTTCACTTTGAATTTACTTGTTATTTGACTTTAGTGTCCCTGTAAGACTGAATTTCACATTTTAGTCTTATTTGGTGGTATTCAACATATTTATGAGCCTCTAAATGTAGAAATCTGACATTAAGTTCCATCAAAAGTGGCATACAGCACAGCCAGCACTTTGCCAATTAAGCAATAGAAAACTTTTGCTTTAGTTGGCTCTACTAAGAAATTTTGTATTACCGGAACCATTGATGACAATTGAGCTTTTGTTGGGTTGTGTACTATTTTATCCCAGTGTATTATTTGCTGTTTTAATTAAAATGCCTCAATAATGAGCAGATGTCCTGAAGTACATGTTACTTTTATATTTAGTTATCTTAACATCAACTGCAAGCTAAATTTTCTGTTGTAGTGAATTGCTTTTGGCCTATTAGCATATTGGCAGCAAGTATGCAATTAATTAGGTGAAACGCTTTTCATTGAACAGTCTTCTCTCTCACACCTTGCACCCAAACTAGTCTATGTCGAGGCACAAATATTTTGCCAATACTAAAGTGACACTAAAAGACGACTTAACAAAACTCATGAACTACCTTTCTAATCATAGGCTTAGGCCTAAAGGCAATAGCTTATATGGGAATGCTTCAAACTATGAAAACTTACGGCATATCCTTTTTTAGAAATTAAAAAGTTGCATGAAATTTGGTATATTCATTATCAAACTTTAAGGCTGATACTGAAACTGACTGCGCCCAGTGCACAGGAAATGTGTCCACTTTGTTACTTCAATTCAGAACCACTCATGATAAGACAGTGTGAAAATATGAATTAGGTGCATAAAAAAAGGATCTGGTCAGTGAAAATAACAGGTCATCTAATACACAAGAGGACTAAGTGCTTATTCTTTGTATGTGATGTGCAGTGCTTCTCTGTTTTCTTCTTAAGCTATAAAAAGGTGCAGAAAACTCTTTTGCCAGTCTGCGAAAGTGTCACAGCGGCTGCTCTTGAGTTATATGCTGCGCAGAGAAAGGAAAGTTGGATATCAAGGTTTTCTTGTTGTGCAGTGCAGCAGAAACAGGTAAGTGCCAAAGATCACAGGTAAAGGTAAGGTGATTAGCTGGTACAAGTAAGATGACTGACCACTCTATGATGACACACTGCCGCGACGCACCTTTATTAAAATTGAATCATGAATTTCTTGTTAGGGGACATTCCAGTGCGACATTACAGAGCAGTCGTGCTTGCTTCGCACCGGGTGTGGAGAGCTTTGCTATGAGCCTTAAAGGGGCTTTGTAACACTTCTTCAAGTTTTTGAATGTCTTCATAAAAGGATGACTGCCTCATGGATCAACTGCAGTCAAAATATTTTGGTGGGTGATGACAAGTGGGCAAGAAGTTACAACTGTTCGTCAGTGCACTCACGACCTTGAGCACTTTGTTCCATTTCTTTTTTTCAATAAACGCACAGCTTACGTTCAGTGTAAAAATGAGGGAGCATGCAGGCATGTAGCAGCATTTCACTTGGGCCGTGTTTATGCAGCTCACAATGCCCAAATTAGCCAATGGGCATGAACTTTGTGATTTGCATTTACTGCCATCATTTGTCAAAAGAAAAGCGGGCGATTTCTAGCTGACTTTAGGAATTATTGGAAAATTCCAGGCTGGGTGCTGTGCTACAATTTTTTGATCCCATGTTCTCCAGAGCCTCAACTACTGATCCGCAGTGTTTTCAGACCATGCTAAAAAAGTGTTGCCCCTTTAAAATTTGATGACATATACCAAATTAGGTGCAACTTTTTTCATTTCTAAAGAAAATTGATATTACATAAATTGTCACAGCCTACAACTCTCCCTGATAAACAAGGTTCCTCAAGTCAATAATAATAAAAAAATGTGATTAACAATTTTGTGTTAATCAGTCTCTTCAATGTCTCTTTAGCTTTGGCAAAGCATGCCTGCTTCAAAAAAGAGCTTGCGTGCCAAGATACGAGAAGGATGACTGTCACGACATTTGTATAAGAAAAACATATTATCTCATTAAAAAAAACACCCTGCATAAACACACTTTCGATGATACTTATGCTATAAATTGATTAGTAAGCTGGGCAAGCTGCATTATATAGAAGTTTTATCGCAGGTGTGTCAGTATCAGTGGTACCAGTATGTTAGTTGAATGATTGCCCCACTTCGTGAAATGGCAAAAATAATATTGGAAGACCAGTCATAAATTAGTATGTAGTCACATAACAGCCTTTCTTTTTTCACTGCTCTTTACAGTGATGATTTACTATAGGTAAACTTCAGAAGCTGCTTTGCATTTCTTAGGTATACTGTTTATAAACTAGTCAACTGCCAAACTAGCAATCTTAAAGGGGCCTTGCTACTGTTTTTGAGCATAGACAGAAAACACTGCTAATCGGTATTCGAGACTTCTGAGAATATGTGAGCTAAACATTATCATGTGGCATGCAGCCTAGAATTTACTATGAATTTGCAAGCTAGAAATTCCTCCCTCCTCTCTCTACAAAATGACGCCGTATTGTACTCAAATTTCTGCGATATATACCGATGTCTACGGTGGGTGGCCGATTCACTACGCAGTTACCGCGTTTGCTGCAAGATGTCATCCCATACAGTGCACGTGCTGGCACAAAAGGAGAGAGAAAGCATGTAAAGTGTATGACAGATATCTGTAACTATGCTCATACTTGACGGATTCTAAAAACTTTTGTGGCATGTGATTCACGAAGCGTCAAGCACTAATAGTGAGACTATTCCATTATAACTCAGAAAAGTGTTGCAGGGCCCTTTAAAGTTTTCCTGCTTAAAATAACCATGCAACACTTTTCAAAAATAGTCAGAAAACACAGCCCATCTGCAGTCAAGGATTGTGTGAAAATGTGTGTCGATTATTACTGCACTGAATGGAGTAAGAAACTTAAATTTCGTCTCTAAGACAGTCAAAAGTTGCTTACCTCAGCGAACTACACAGCAAGTGGGCGACAGCAGGCCCGACAGGCATTGGCAGATCTCGTGAATGGCACACCAGCTTATGACCTTGAGGCTGCATGCCATTGTGGGTATGTATTGCGGCCACCCATGGGATGTTACCACATGTTGGTGTCACAAATGTCAACAAGAAGTAGCGACCATTTCTGTCCAGAAAAGAAAAAAAAATTCTAAAGGTCATGACATGTGAGCATAACTCTTGGGCAGTGCACCAGCCCCTTGCCATCCTTCTCTGTGTAGCTTCCAGTGTGCTCTTGGTAATGAAAGATGAGAGAAAGCATGCATTTTGTGTGGTAACTTCATTTATAGGTGTAGATAACAGACGTGAAAAAGTGCAGTGGCAGATTTGTGAGGCAACAGAGTTCAGATGTAAAGTCACTCTATTAAAACCTCAACAACCTTTTTGAGGGGCGATTGCTATTAACATCGGTTTTCTTCAATGATAAAGCTATTTAGCTAAAATTTACATGCTATATAGAAATTATACTGCTCATACTTTCAGCTATATTTTAATAGGTTCATCTTTATTACTTTTAAGAAGTAGGAAGCTTTTTGCGCCATGTTTAGGCTCCGCATCAGGTGTAGTCAAACGCTATAAAAGTACTTTTTATTTCCGTTTCTGTTCGAAAAATTTGCAAACATACTCAACAATCACTTTTACATTAACTGTATATAACTCAACCAATCGTAACTCTGTGAAAGAGTTACCTATTCAAGAGAAAATTATCGTCTCCATGAATGGCCTTTATCTAGAAATAAATAAAAAAAGAAAGGAGTCGTGGGCACCCAGACTGAGCTCAAGTGGCAGCTGGAAACAGGAAAAACCCCTTGATAGATGTGACTGGAATTTTGAGAATAATAAGAAGAGTGAGCCCGTATATCGCATCTCTGTGAACTCAGTAAATGATTACCTACTCAACAGAAAACTTATCAGGTATGTACCACTGAAATAGGGCAAGCAAAAAATTAAATAGGCAGGATTATTAAATGCATAAATAAACAAAATCAATTCATTCATTACCATGCATTTAAACAAATACATAAACAACAATATAACCAGCACGCAGAAGTTCTGGCCCAGGCGAATTGAGGTGAAATTGTTTACCGGAGCCCATAATCTTATTTATTTATTTGCAGACTTTCTGCTGGCTTCACAATGAAGCCATAGGGAAGAGTGGGTACCATATAAATATAGTACAGTGAACATTTTCCCAAAATATTATGCACACAAAATACAGTGAACACAAAGTTTAAAGTGTGGTAAATTAATAATAATAATACACCACATAGCATGTAATTGCACATAGCTTAATTCATATATGAATGCGTACTAACATCACATAAATGCATGAATATAAATTTAAAAATTTACAGATACAAGTGTAAATAGATAAAGAAATAAATATATTCATGTGCTATACAGCTTTACTAGTGATCTACCTACGCAGAGTGGAATGGCTCACGAATTATTTATTAATGTGATAGCATTAAAGAGGTCATTTTGCAGAAATTCCGGTGTCTGTATTGCGGGTGTCAGCAACTGAAGGTACGCCGATGGTCAGCGTCTTCAGTTGTGAGCAAAAAATCAATGCTGTTCATGAGTAAAAATTTGGGGTAAGTGCAAATAACGAATTTTTGGACAAGTGGAACTAGGGAATCAAACCTGCGCCTCTTGCTCCATGGAGTAAAGCAAATCGCTCACCACACATACGTTGTCTAGCTACTAATGGCGAGCTATTTGTATAAACCATTTAGCATTGCTGGTACACACATTTTAGAGGTTCTTCTACCGCTTAACACAGCACCCATAGGAAGGCGCAAAAGGCCCATCGCTGCGCCTTTAACCGGCATTGTCCCGCTGTGCAACTGTGTTTGGTCATGTTGTGTGCATGAATATTGGACATGGAGGGCCTCCACATTTTGGCTTCCTTTGCAGCACAGCTTAGGTTTTCACTGAGAAGTGAGACGAGACTGAAAATTGGAAAGGCAATATAAACATGGTTTGATTACGCTATCATGTTCTATTCTTGAAAGCGAGGCTCAAGCTATACATATGTATGAAACAACAATAATCACCTCCTAGGGGCCTAATCTTAGAAAATACTAAGACTGCAGTGAATGACCTTAATAGAAGTATTTCTTGGCGTGGCCCATCACAGCAGGAGACTTTTTTAAGATTTTTTGAAGTCTCCAAGCAACTGTTTAGGCTTGAAGAAAATTTTTATATTGCTCATAAAATTTTTTAATCCAAATGTACACCTCACACTCGTCCTGTTAGTATGTGATGCCACATTGGCAGTTGGAAAATACTCTCATTCTTAAGCACAAAATCAGACTTAGCAAAAGGGAAAGCGTATGCATCTTCAAGAAATATAACCATGAAAATTGCACGAAGTCACTGTCTGGTTCCTGTCATGTCAACTCATGCAAGCAAACACGTTTAACACAAAAATTACGCTTGCCTGTGACAATTAGGTGCCCGCGGGTGCTTGTCGATCAGATGATGCAGTTGTAGCAATTTAAAACATGGTGAGCTCCATGACTGACAACTGAGTGAAAAACACTTTCCTCTCTGTGTCAGGTAGGTTTATCCTGAACGTGCTTGACATGCAAGAAGTGTTTTGGGAATGCACAACTCGTGTCTATGTCATGATATAAACACGTCAAATTGTTGCTCAGGCAAGCAGCCAGAGTAAAAACTCATATTTACTGCTTCTCAACATCTGCACACACCGGTTAGTTTCCCTTCTTACTCCTTCCTCTTTTTGCCTAGGCCTTATTTTTCCAGAAGTTTTCTTGAATATTTCCCATCAAAGTACTGAATCTTGCAATACATCAATATAAATTAGTGTGACTTGAATTGTTTGGAGCGGCAACTTGGTCATTAGTGGCAAAGGGCATCTCCTACAAATAGAGATTGTTCAACATTATCTGTGCACACAGACACATGCTGATGCCATTTAATTGAATATTTTACAGCGAAAGCTGTTGTAGGATCACAACAAAAGCTATTTTTGATTGCCCATAACTGTCCACCACCACCACAACCACTACCATGCGAAATAAGAAAAAAAAATATCTTGGATAGAATGGTGTTTGAACAAGAGTCCTCTTTGTGGCAGCCCAGTATTCTACCAGAAAGCCACGCTGGTGCTTGAAACTCTTTTGGAAGCATTCCCTATGCAGGCTTAATTTCAGAGACGGAATCCCAACAAAATGTGCAATAGAGTGTTTCAGAAGAGCAAAATAACATCCAGATGTCACACAATGAGAATTGTACAACAAGTGGGTTATTGAATGCATCGAGCCTATTACAAAAGGCTCAATTATAATTTTTTGTCAATGCCATCAGCAAAGAGAGAGAGGAAGATAAAGGAAAGACAGGGAAGATAAGCAGAAGAAGACTCTGGTTTGCTACCCTGTGCTTGGGAAGAAGTGTAAAAGAATGAAAGTGAAAAAGAAGAGTTTGTGACACAAGGAAAAAAAATGTAGCGACTGGAGCACTATACAAGCACGAACAAGCAATGTTGTCCGCAAACAGTCACAGTTTGTCTCGAAGTCCACTTGCTCGAAGAAACTGCAACAACGCCCTCAGAGAGGCCTGTGATGCGGACCGGGTAGGCCAGGGCCCCGAGATTTTATTCTCTGTCAGGAGATTGTTGTCCAGCTGGCCTAGTGCGGTTGAAAGGGTTGCTCTTTTGCAGGTGAAGCGGTGTACATAATTCCTTACAGGGGTATAGCGACCACTGTGCTTCTTTGAGGAATGAAAAAGAATGGCACAGTGAATGCTTCCCTACTACAAAAAGATTATGATGATTTATGGTATTGTGGGTACTTCTCAAATGTCTCAAATGTACTCGTATTAGTTACAAAGAGATCACATTAACATTTGTAATATAGCATGGTAGGACAATATGTAATGTAACTACGTAACAAATGTTAACATTAATAAATGCAAAAAGTGGGGCGCAGTAGGTACAAGAGAAGAGAACAACAACACAGACGCTACCTACTAGCCCAATCATTACCAACTAGCCCAAATGGCTATTTTCCTACGATAACATTTGTGATATAGTGTGGCAGGAGGGTAAAATAATGACCGGGTGTCACACAATATGAATTATGTAACTAGTGGGATGTTTAAAGCTTTCAACTCGTTACAAAAAGATCAGGCATAATTTCCCATCGTCATCGGCCACCGCATCAACAAGGTGCACATGATGCCTTACATGTGCAGCGGGCAACTTACTTCTGCGCAGAATAACAAATATTGGTGTAATGAGTGCTTTTCTACTTCACAAAAATTATGATTTAGGCTAAAGTGGGTGCCATGCAAATGTACTTGTAGTATTTGCCTCAAGAGTGTTTAATAAAGACTCTACAGAGGCTGATCTTCCATACTTCACTGTGACTGTGCTGCATGTTCTGTCCAGGACTGATGTTTTCTCTCAAGTCTTCACTAGCAAAACTGCTACAGCATCTGGCCACCATTTCGTAAATGAAGGTCCCATTCCAACCATGACTTGAATTCAACAGCTGCAAAGCATCTGAGCACGGCAGCAATCAGGCTGGGAATGCAGTGGAGGGTTTTAATAATACCTGGATCTGAACAGGCCACCAGTCCAACTGAACCTCGAAAGATTCAATGCGAGAATCCTGTCAAGAGCAGCAGTAATATTGGAAAGGCTACTGAAGGAACTGGAAAGCATAAACTAGCTAGGATTTAAGGGGTGTCAGTGGGGTCACCAGAACTAGGAAAGCTTACGTGATATCGAGCAACAGAGATGTCCTTTGTCACAGAGGGTTCTACTAAAGCAAGGAGATAGGAATGGTGTAGCTGATTGACAAAGACACTGCAGGATACTGGCAAACTCTACAATATCAATGAAAGGGTAGCAAGCAGTGTGTTAATACTAAACAGGAGATATAACCTGAAAGAAGTACAATGATACACTCCAATGTCTAGCCATGAAAACGAACGAGTAGTACAGTTCTATGAGAATGTTAATAGAAATGTGAAAGGTGCATACTAAGTAAACCATAGTGATGAACAACAATGCAAAAGTGGGAGGAATACAGAAAAGGAAAGATGCAACCGGTAACTACATTATTAGCTCCAGGAAAAAATAGAGCAGAGGTGTTACAGTCGAACGCCCTTCGTAAGAGACACAGATGTAAATGCAAATTGGTACAAAAGACACCAGTGGGCCTACATTGAAATAGAGGTTGACAAGAAAGAAAATGCAAACATGGTACCCTGCTTCTAAGAGACACCTCATATAACAGACAAAAATTCCTCCCCAGTGCATTGTAGTATATTTACTCAAGTGAAGTCAACTTTACGTAGTAACACCTACAGCAATTACAGGAATAGAACACAGAAAAGCCCTATAGGAGAAACAAGAGACAAAATAGGTTTTATTTTATGCAAATATACAGGCGTAGAACAAGACTGAGACATGATAGGCTAAGTAAAATGTAGTGATTATAGGCTACGGGCACGAATAGCCGTTAACATGAGTAAAACAGGAGCAGAAATAACCACAAAGAACATGCCGCCTAGACGCAGTCAGAATAAAAACAGACAATTTTAGAACGGCCTACAAAGTGAATGATGGAAACCATAAAATACGACATGAGAAGCAGCAGTTGAAGTAAAGAAACCCTCCCAATGTGGAGGTGTCCTGAAGAACTTTTTAAAGTAATCATCGATGGACCTCAGTATCGCAATGTATAAGCCTTGATGGAAGTGATAGCCACTAAATGTTTCTAATCTATTAAAAACTAGTAAAGTTACAAGGATTTATTGCACACTTTACACACTTTCCCTTTTATTTCATCCCAATAAGCACGCTGTGAGTTACATTTGGAGGGATGACAAAGGAAGGAAGCTACGTCCCACACATGTCGTTACCATAAGAACCACCATGAACCATTTGCAATCACTCCCTCCAAATTAGATTTCGGAGCGCGCTAGTGTTGCAACTATGCAATTTTAGCAGACTATAGATCACGGCATTCGGCAAATGGCAGTTCATTATGGCAAGAAGAGCATCTGATCCAAACACCACTCTTGGTTTATGCCAGCTATCAGCCAATAACAGCAATCTGTTGTGTGAATGAAGATCTGCATGACAGCCCTTCGAAGAGCATGAGTATGGCGTTCTGCATGAAGAGTGGGCGTATAGGAAAATGCCAACCTTGCGTTTCACTAGTGGACACTCCTTGCCATGCACAACTGCAAGATTTGGCTAAACTGTTCAGAGCAGTCTTTTCTTTCCCATTATCTGTTTTTCACAAAGCATGAGGAGTGGCTAGAAAACTCCTCAATAAACATAAAACAACTGAAAGCGACTAATTCAAGATCAAGAATAGAACATGCTGAGCTAATAAAGCTGGCGAGTAAAAAAAAAAAGTCAGAGTCAAAACAAATTATGACGTGAAAGAGATGGAGGCAGGAGTAAAAAAACAGCAGCAAAAAGGAGCAGCTATTAGGAGACCCTGCAAAGCAAGGGCAAGAATGCATGCATTAAAAGATAAGCTGGAGAAAGTTGTCGGTAACTTCAATGACAGAGTAAAGGTACAAGCATCAACATCTACAAGGGAATGTACAGTTAACAAATAGCTTGTACACCCTGAAATGAAACTAAAGTAGAACAAGACAGTGGAGCTCCATATGTACGACGTATAATTAAGATTAGAAAAGCTATAAGAGGTATTTATGTATAACTGTCCATTTATACAAAAATGAAGGGGATTTTATGATGTGGAAACTCGTGACTCTACGCACATGTCTTAATACCACAAACAAGCCAGTGAGCAGGAAAATTGGTAACATGACATTACTACACAAGAGGAGAGATGTTAGATTGAAAGAGTTATAGACCCAGACCCATCCAATTACTTTCAGTATATATACAAATCATTTATGAAGTTAATTTAAAACAGGATAAAATAAACACTACACTTCAACCTACCTTGAGCAGGCTGGCTTCAAGAAGCGATTCGGAATCTGTATAATGAATCACGGCCACATGACCAATAGGTCAAAGAGAAGTTAGCTGAGTAGAACAAACCTATTTATATTAGGGACAAAAAGTTACAAAGCGTCCCACTTGCAAAGTATAATGAATAATACAGCTAATTTTTCAAAAGTTTACCTGACAGTGGTTAATGAAAACACGCAGTGGGACGAGCCCCCATGAACTTTTCGATAAACATTCTTGAAACAAGGCAAAAATAAAAGACCTAATTGTTTAGAGATGCTACCTGTTTACAAAATACATACAGCAGGCCCACGACGATAGTTATAGCGCGAGAACAAAACGACTACAGAGTCAAGAAGAACACGAAAGACACGAAGGCCATTGTGTCATCGTTTTGTTCTCGCGCTATAACTATCGTCATGCGGACTCATGCCATACCAACTAGCCCAAGCTGCCACACTTCTAAGTAGGTCCACACCAACGTTTCTAGAACTAGGTCCAGAAAACGTTGGCCCACACTGCATGCAGAGGCCACGATGCAGTACTCTCGAATTCGCTTATTGCACGAGATGTAAGCATTTTCTGAGTGAAAACTATGTGGCATATGCTCCCACAGTGGACTGTTCGTATAACTAAACGGGGCATCCCAGAATGAAGCCTCGATTCAGCGACTACACCACCACATAATGTAAGCATTTAAGGTGGTCGTTCCACTGTCGCCATCTTGCCTGCAGTAATGTCAAAAACGACACCAGGCGCCGCCACTAAGTCAGGAATAAAATGACAACTATTCGGAGGTCAAACTCCCGAACTTTGCTGGTCCATCACACGTATTGGTTAGGAGATGGGCAGCGGGCTGCCATGGTTCGGAGAAATCAGGCCTTCATCAGAGGCTTTTTTTTCCCTCCCCTTCAACACCTCTATCTTTGTCGCTAAGGCCTGTATTCACAAACCAACCTCAACCTTACCTCACGATTTCCTCAGCTTCCTGTGCTCTCTACATGAGTTATAAAGGCCCATAAATGGTAACAGGGTGAAAGATAGGGACAAGACTGGTTCACGCATGTATACTGCTCCGATTTATTTGTCATGCGCTATAAAGGTTTAAAACCGATAAAAAAAAACTGGAGGAAAGTATGAGGTTGGTTTGTGAATACGGGCCTAAATCTCATCTATTAGCGAACTTCGGTGACTTTGAGCGTATATATTTATCTGTCTAGCCGCCTACAACTTTCAGCTCTCCTGGCTGTTTGGATAAAGTTATCGATACCAAACTTGGCATGGCATAACATGACCGTATGACGAGCATATTTGACAATTCATAATATTAAAATCATGACGTGTGTCATGATTTACATTTCATGGTCTTGCTGCTCTTGTGGTGGTTTCGTTCACATGACATGTCACAAAGCTGGTATGGTGTGACATGATTGCATGGCGAAAAACAGTTACAGACCCTAACATGAAAATCATGACACGCGTGTCATTTAACAACCTGACTACATATGCCACGCTCATGATGCGCTCGCGGCCATTTCGCTACCGTCACATATACAAAATTTGGTGTTACGGTACATGAATGGATGACGAATGTATGTGACTGGTGCAAACATGATAATCATGAGATGCATGTCATGTAACAACATGACTACATGCCACGCTCATGATGCACTGGCGGCCGTTTCGCCAGCTTCACTTATACCAAATTTCGTATTACGTAACATGAATGGGTGACGAAGGTATGAGACTGGTGCAAACATGATAAACATGAGATGCGTGTCATGTAACAACATGACTACGTGCTACCCTCATGATGTGCTCGCGGCCGTTTCGCTATAGCTTCACATGTGCCAAATTCGAAATTACGTGACATCCATGGATGACGAAGGTATATGTGACTGGTGCAAACATATGTGATAATCATGAGGTGCGTGTCAGTGACAACACGCCTACATGTCACAGTCAAAGCGCCAATACACATCGACGTGACACGGCGCGCATGCGCGCCGTGCTGCGTTGCTTTGACGCATGCGCGTTTCAGCGCGTCCGGCCGGCGTCCCTCCGTCACGAAAAGAGGCATACGCAGTGCTGTCTGGGTAGCGCATCGGCGCGAAATGCAGCATGTCGCATTTCACGCCGGTTGCCGTTCGGCCGCGCCGACGAACGCTGGTTGCGCTGGTCGCGCCTGGCGTCAGACTAAAGAGTTCTCACGTTTTGCTAACGTACAGCGCCACTGTGCCCATCGTGCCCGCGCGTCAACGTTACGTTGGAGTATATATAGGGCCCTTCAGGGTACACTCACGGCCGTTTCTCTAGCTCCACATATACCGAATTTGGTGTCACGTGACGTATATGGATGACGAAAGTATATGACTGGTACAAACATGATAATCATGACACGCGTGTAATGTAAGAAACAAACGAAATATACAACGTTCATACTGTGCTCACGGCCGTTTCGCTAGCTCCACATATACTAAATTTGGCATCACGCAACGTGAATAGATGACGAAGGTTAACGACACATCCAAACATGACAATCATAACACGGAAGTCGTGTACGGCATAATTTACCTCCACCTCGTAACGTTGTGGTGATATTAAAGTGACATATCCACCTTCCTCATTCGTGCTTCGTATATTATCGATTCCCACTGTACCATTCCCATTGGATCTGGCAATCTTTGGTTTGCAGGCTGGCGACCACTCCTGCCTCACTGGCCAGCTGCCCTCCATGCCCGTGAGTGCCGGAATGCGCGGCTGGTGACAAACTCTCTCGTGGAAGTCGCAAAACAATCGAACCATGAGACATCCTTTGGTGTACGTGTAGGTGCAAAAAATCCCCCGCTGTAGCTTACTTCTGCCTCATTCAATGATGGTCATCTTTCAGCTGTGATAATCTTGAGCCAGACAGCGGTCATCATAACGAAGTCACTTGTTCTTTTGATCAATTTGTGTGTAGTTTCTCTAATTAGCAGCCACTCATTCCTATGACTCTCTACCACGCCACCAACAATAACTGTCTCTCGAAGAGGCCACATCAACCAGAACACACACGGAAAGGGAATGAAATTGTAACAGCTAGAGCGGGGAAAATACGCAAAGCGATGGGCGGGGGGGGGGGGGTCCTATTCTTTTGTGCCACCCAAACTTGTGCGGACGCGCCAAAGTAGTTAAGGAGCGCAAAAAGTGCCGCGATTCGGTAAATGCATGAAGCGCTGAGCAGGGGCTTTTTTCCCTTTCAATGACAAAGCTCCGTCTCTCTCTTTCTGCTTCTCTAGAAACTCTAGCGCACTTGTCATCAGCTGAGCATTGCTTTCACGCTGTAAACCACTCACGTAGGTTGCATGGCCCGCTACTCTCCGCGACAAATAGTGCCTGAATGCTAGGTTTATAGCTGAACTCTGTGGCGGATATTACATCACACGCGAACCATGAGACGTTACATCCTTCCGCGCACATGTGTAAACGATCCCTTCTGTCGCTATCCTTTACTCTTACCTCATTTACTGATGTCCACTATTCAGTCGTAGTCTGAGCTAGACAGTGGTCATCGTATAAATCTGTGGATTTCATTTCCTCTATTTCCTACCACCCTCTACACCCTGGCACAAGCGATCTATCCGCTAAAGATTTATTTCTCTCGAGAAAGAATTCAGACCAATAACATGTAAACAGCGCCAAGCTACTCTCTCTCTACACCCACACCACACACACACAACCACACACACACACACACACACACACACACACACACACACACACACACACACACATATATATATATATATATATATATATATAAGGGAAAGAAGTGTATATATATATATATATTATATATATATATATATATATATATATATATATTATATATATATATATAGCCCCGCCGTGGTGGCTAGTAGCTAAGGTACTCGGCTGCTGACCGCAGGTCGCGGAATTGAGTCCTGGATGCAACGGCTGCATTTCGGATGAAGGCGGCAATATTGTAGGCCCGTGTGTTCAGATTGGGCCGTTAAAGAACCCCAGGTGGTCCGAATTTCCGGAGCCCTCCACTACGGCATCTCTCATAATCACATCGTGGTGTATATATAATATATATGATATATATATCTATATATATATTTATATATATTATATATAATATATATATATAGATTATAGATATATATATAGATATATATATATATATATATATATATATATATATATATATATATATATATATATATATATTTATATATATATATATCCGGGAGAAGACAGGGTGATATCACAAGCAGAAGGCAGAAAAGAAGGAATAAATAGCAGCCGGCTTCCAACACAGTTGTAGACTCTGCCGCTGTCAAAACCTTGCCTTTTGTAAACCTTTGTTACGCTATTCCTGCGGCTCTTGCTGGGCACATGGCTCAAGCGAAATCGTCTGGCTTACTTCACGAGATGTAAGCGAAACCGTAAGTTATCCTTACCCTGTTCAGGAAGCGCACCAAGTAGCCTTGTCTAACACCCTCTCTCTCTCCCAAAATCGTTATACCCGAAACCGTCTCGTTCTTCTTTAAGAAAAGGCAAATGATGTTTAACTGAACGTGCTGTTCTCTCACCATGCGAGGTAAGCTCCGGATGTTCGAAACACTTTGAGTTTGGCAAATTACGTCTGGTTGGAGTTGGCGTGTCCTGCCACATTTCCCCTCTCAGCCTAATCTAGCAAGTTTAGAGCACAGCAAGCGCAGTTCACCATACTCTAGCGAGACACACTTTTGCCACGCCGTAGTTCCTCTGGCCCCCATTTTATTGACGTGGAGGTTGTGTATATTTGTTGAGGGTGTTTGGTCTGTAAACATGACGGAAACGAATTCAGCAAGTACAAAACAGTTTTTGTGTTATTTCTTTATGTGTGTACCGTCTTGTATTTATGCTTTTTATTGCTATAAGCTAGCTTTATTGCTATAAGGTGTCTGTGATGTGACGTCACAGGCAGGTATTCTGCACTGGGTACATGAAGATGGCGCACACGCATGACTTTTTATCGCATTTCAGAGCGCCAGTGCCAGGAGTGACAGAGAGTAATTCACCCATCGCACCATTTAGTGCTCTCCCCGCTTCCTTCTGTTCGCCAGCCGCGTCACGAGGGAAAACAAAGATTTCAAAGGGGTACCGACATTAGTGTGATATAACCGTTTCTTTCTATTCGCGGTCGAGCTAGAGTTCACGCAGCATCTCAGCAAGAAGAGGCTCACCTGAGTGACGTCAATTAAAGTTCTGTGGTTCATACCAAGCAGTCGAGCCAACCACATTTCTTGCCGGCTTTTCTGCTTTGTTTTGTCTGTCGTTGACCACCCCTCGCTTATTCCGAGTGGGGCCGCAAACAAACGCACACACCCACAAGGGACATACTAGGGATACGACTTTCCATTTCACCTGACGACCTTCACCGCAACCTTTCAGAGGACAGAACCCCTGATTTCGGCTATTCACATGAGGGGAGGCAAGAAGCTTGGCTCAAGGAGCGGGCGGTGAAGGGCTAGTTGGGCGGGGACTGAAGGGGGTGCATGGTTTTTAATTTAGAAAAGACGTTTTCTCCTGGGGTAAAATATTTTTACACGCCATCCTCGGAAAAACGGGGAGCTTTTTGATGCACAGCTTTCATCTTCTCCGTCGCGCTAAAAGAAGATTTTCGACGTAGTGGTAAAAGTAGATTTCTCAGTGGTCATGCTCTATTTATGAATGACTCGTGTATATAACTTTATCTGGAAACGGCAACTATTGTACAGTACGCTATTCATGCTGAGATTTCAACGCATTTTGAAGAACTGTGCTTTAGTTGGCGTTTGGAGCATGATAAATTAAAACAATTTACGAGCTTCGTTTCGCATTTCTTCAAGCTTTATTGAAAAACGCTACGTTGAGAAAATAGATCAGGGCTCTGGTTCATCTATGTGCAAATTCAGCCAGAGAACTTCAGAAGTTTGCCACGAAAATAGGCAGTGATAGCACAATGTATAGAGAAAATTGCCCTATTTAGATCCCCACAAATAAAAAAAACAGAAAGCATAAATCAATGAAACTAAACGCTCAAGTGGGGAATGTTGTTTTCTATGCACGTCAAGAAAATGAACCTCCTCTAGAGAGTAGTTAGCGGCCAGTCTCCAGCTAAAATTAATAAATCTGGCTGTTTTCAGAAGATGACCAATAATCAAGTAAAAGTCCTAAATAACTTTTGCTACTTTGGAGAAATAGATAAATATGTCCTGAATGTGCTGTGCAATGAACAGTGCTGTATCTGTAGGAGATGTTTCACAAGATGGTCACAACTGAGGCACTGTCAGCCCAAGTCACGTAACTGGCGCTTATTCTTGCCTGTCCACCTCAAAATAGTAACGGTTGACTTGACTTTAATAAACATATTTGATATGTGCGAAAGTCGAGCTTTTCAATGATATAGAATTAAACTATATAAAACAAAGAGAACAGCCGTTACGTCAGTAGGAAATGTGGGAAAAACAGTGTGTTCGTGCCGCCGCGGATTGAGGAGCGAAAATTTTTGAACCATATTCTTACAACCGGCTGTCACAATCTCTGAAAGGGGTCACAGCTGCTTACTCTCAGGGACCCCTAGGAGCGTCGAAATCCACCCTCCTTCTCCATATTTGTTTTTATTGCCATGGCATTCAAAGCACAAAATGACACTCGACCATATCTACTTGCGCGACAACACCTTGAGATCACAGAATTGCCTCCACCCTCCTCCCGAAATAAATTTCTGCCCACACTCCTGCATCCAAATAACCGCAACCCATTTGCAGAGTTTACTCGCAGGTTTTATAGTTTACAAGCTAACCATGTGGTCGGGTTCTTGCGACAAAGGTTCTTATTAGGGAGCGAAATTATCGATATATAAATTAGTAATACGACCTAAACTCGGATACACATATTTTATATCGCATCCATGGCACGTTTCGCTAAGTTGCGGGTAGTAATCAAGTCAGAACAGCGGCACGCGTCACATAAGTATTATTATTTTCGTCTTGTTAGTGTTTGTTAGGCACTTTAACCACTTTAGTTAGGTCCTCATTCATTACCTTGAAACTTTGTATGCGTGGTCTCGTGCTTCGACGGAAGCTCTGTTCTCGGTCGGCTTGATATTACAAATATGAACTTCATCATCATCATCATCAGCCTGACTACGTCCACTGCAGGACAAAGGCCTCTCCCATGTTCCACCAGTTAACCCGGTCCTGTGCTTGCTGCTGCCAATTTATACTAGCAAACTTCTTAATATCATCTGCCCACCTAACCTTCTGTCTCCCCCTAACCCGCTTGCCTTCCATGGGAATCCAGTCAGTTCCCCTAATGACCAGCGGTTTTCCTGTCTACGCGCTACATGCCCGGCCCATGTCCATTTTTTATTAAATGTATGTATTTCCTCTCCTTGATTTCAGCCACGATATCCTTAGCCGGATATCGGAGCAGAAACCTGGAGACTTACAAAGAGGGTTCAGCTTAATTGAGGACGACGCAGCGAGCAATGGAAAGAAAAATGGTAGGTGTGACCTTAAAAGACAAGAAGAGAGCAGCGTGGAATAGGGAACAAACGGGGGTTAAGGATACCATAGCTGAAATAGGAACCTAATGAACAATAAACAATTTGTACCTCATCCGCGATATATTTTATCACAGATTGATTGTCGTTTTAAGATCAGCAAGAGAATTCGTCGTAATAGAGAGCCTACTTCAACTTCATCACCCTGCGTATCAACACCAAACGAAACTTGCACCCCTTCCCCCCATTGGTATCACCGACAGTGCCAAGTCCTCGGAAGAGCGCCATAAAAGCGTGTGTGCTTCTACTCTTCCATGCAATATCATGTATGGGCCGTGGGAGCACCACTGATCAAAATCTCCACTAAAGAACCATGAAGCGCCTGTTCCTAACCTCTGAAAAGGAGTCGTTCCAGCTGTATTTCGTTTCATTTGCAGGTAGTCGCTCTCTACTAATGTGAAATATGAACGTATTTCAAAATAAAAGTTTGACGCCTCTTACTAAAACATTGTCTCTGGCAGAAAATTGACGCAAGAATATGCGCTAAAATATGCCAGATCATTAATTTCTTCTTTTCAATCACCAGTGACACAAGCCCGCTTCTGTGTGATGACGTCTCAGTATACCTTTCGTTATTTTGCGAGCACTTTGGGTCATCGTATAAACTGCATAAAATCTGCCCTGCAAATTGGGACGGCTTTAAGCTCTCCCATAGTAGAGTACGAAGTACTCTAAATTGTTACTTATTTTTTCCACCCTCCCTTCCAATCCTGGGATGGCTGTATGCTTTCCCATGACAGAGTGCCAAGTGCTCTAATTCGTTAAGGTCTCTCGCGGAAGACAATGTCCCTCGCGGAAGTCGCATCACAATCGAACCACGAGACATCCGTCGGTGCACATGTGTAAATAATCCCCGTTGTAGCTTACTTCTGCCTCGTTCAATAATGTACGTCTTTCAGTTGTGATAATCTCCAGCCAGACAAACGAAATCACCTGTTCTTTTTATCAATTTTTGTGTAGTATCTCTAGTTAGCAGCCACTCATTCCTATTACTCTCTACTAGGCCACCAACAATAACTGTCTCTCGAAGAGGCCACCTCAACCAGAACACACACGGAAAGGAAATGAAATTGTAACAGCTAGAGCAGGGGAAATACGCAAAGCGATGGAAGGGGGGGGGGCGTCCTATTCTTTTGTGCGACCCAAACTTGTGCGGACGCGCACAACTAGTGCAGGAGGGAGCGCAAAAAGTGCCGCGATCCGGTGAAATGCATGAAGCGCTGAGCAGGGGCTTGGTGGAGGTTCTTGAATGAGGAAAGTGAAGAGTAAAGCGCGGAGCTGTTATTGTCTTTCAACACGAAGGCACCGACACGGCTCCACGCGGGGGATGGGGAAGTGGGCGGTAAAGATTGAGGAGGAAAGTATAGGAGGGAAAGGGCGCAATCGACTGTCTCGGACGCGGCCCGCGCTGCCGCCGGGAAAGGGATAGCAGACTGGCGAGCCGGCATGGGGAGGGAACAGGAGCAAAACGTGACGAGCGTCAGAGAAGGTGGGCGTGGCCCCACACGTAGCAAACCGTCACCCCCGGAAAATCTTTCGGGGGTGACGAGCAAACACGGACACGTGGATGCGGGCCGCGCTAGAGGCGCGCGATGAGATGCCGAAGGACTAGAGGCGCCGAAGAACTGAAGTAGAGCCTCGAAGGCCTGCATGAGACCCAACCGGGGGAACGGGGGAACCGGAAGGTGGTCGAGGCTCACGTGTGGCAGTCCCAGACGACCGTAGGCGTCGAAGAGCCGCCGGCGTTGTTCGGTGTAGTCGGGACACTGAAGCAGGGTGTGCTCGGTCGTTTCCTCTGCCGGGCATTCGGCACACGAAGGGCTCCCGCTGTTGGGGAAGTGAAATCGCCTCGCAGTGGTGCGGGAACAGTCGTTGCGAAGACGAAGCAGGAAGGCCCGGGCACGCCTGCTGATGCCGGTCTTCGGCAGCGGGGGTTTTCCTGTAGCCACACGTGAGTCCGAGTGTAAAGCGCACACACGGCGCGAAATACGAAGGTGCGCAACATCGCTCGCGCGGATAAACGCTGAGACGGGTGTGCTGGGGTGGTGAGCCTCCTTGGCGAGCACGTCCGCTGTCTCGTTTCCGAGTAGTCCCACATGAGACGGCACCCACTGGACCACAACATCACACCCATTCCTTACGATCACTGCGAACTTCCGCGCGAGCCGTTGCGCAACGGGGGCGCCGCGCTCTCCGCACGCGAGTGTGAGGAGGGCGGCACGAGAGTTACACACCACTGCTGCCGACTGGGGAAGAAAGTCAGCGAGTTGATTTGCCGCGAGATCAATCGCAGCAAGTTCAGCAGCAATGAAGGAGGCACTTATGGGAAGCCGGCACTTCTCACGGAGGCCGACGGATGGGGCGAAACAAGCGGCTGCCGCCGAACCATCCGCTGTTTCCGAGCCGTCAGTGTACAGTAGGACTCGGCCGGCGAGATGCTCCTCGATCATCGCGACAGTCTCTTGGTGGAAGGCAGACTGGAGCGTGTGCTTTTTCGATCTGATGCCGGGGATGGTGGCCTTGATCTCGAGGCCGGGATCCTGGGGCGGCAGGATCGGGAGCAAGCCGCAGTAAGGCGGATGGGGCACGAGCGCAGCGTACTCCAAGGCGCGCTGACCCATGCCCGAGTGGGGACTATCAAGGAGTCGTCCAGCCAGGCGTCGTCCCTCGGACGTGAGGTACATTCGGTGAATGTGGCGCTAACGCACTGCCTCTCACCCGAAGTGAGAGGGACGTCTCGCCAGCCTCCTCCAGGGTGGGGCCGATCGGCGACGAGCGCGGCAGGCCATACAGGTGACGTACAGCGCCACGGTGGAGGGTGTCCAGCGCGTCCCATTGCGCGGGACGTAGCACGACGAGTGGGACGGCATGGAGGACCCTGGCCGAGGCTACCGCGTTGAAGAAACGCAGCGCGATGTCCTGGGAGCAGCCCCTGCCATTGTCGAGGACGCAGGAGGCCATGCCACCAATCCTACGTGTGTCGCTGCGAATGGACGCCAGGGCGGGCCTCCAGCTAAGCCGATGGTCAATCGTAGGACCAAGATAGCGCACTTTGCGCTTCCACGGCAGCCGGTGGCCGCGAAGGACAAGCTGCGGACCGTCGAAGCGCCCCGTGCGCCTCGAGTGGACGTGCATGGCCTCCGTCTTGGCGGCTGAGAGCTGGAGTCCGATGCCCGTGATGAACTCGTCCACTGCATCGATGGGAACTTGGAGTCCCTCGCGGACTTGATGACCACAAAGGGTGGGGCCACTGGAGAAAAGCGCGATGTCGTCAGCGTAAACAGTAGCACGCACCTCGTAAGCAGTGTCTCGCGGGATGTGGCCGATGAGGCGTGCGAGAGCTACATTGAAGAGAAAAGGGCTTAATACACTGACCTGCGGCACACCTGCTGACACCACCCGAGGACCGCTGAGTTCACCAGTGACGCGCGCGCGAAAAGACCGGCCACTGAGGAAAGCCTCGACGTATTGGAGCATGTTCCCGCACACATGCATCTCACAAAGGGCGTCGAGGATGGTGTTGTGTGGAAGTGGGTCAAACGCACTCTTGACGTCGAAAAGCAAGAGATATCCCGCCTGCCCGCGGTGCTTGGCTTCCTCAAGAAGGCTCACGACGTCCGTGATTGAGTCCGCTGTCGCTCGATGGGCTCTGAAACTGGACTGTTCCGCCGCGAGGAAATCCAGAGCAGCAGCGATCCATTGAAGGCGCCGGAGCGCCATAGTTTCGAATGTTTTTCCCGCGGCCGAATGAGTGAAACCGGTCGGTACGATGAAAGCTCGGACTCCGGCTTTCCCTTCTTGTGGATGGGAATCACTAAGGCCTCTCTTCACGAGGATGGAAACGCCCCCGTGCGCCAGATGGCGTTGTAAGCATCCAGCAGATTCTGAAACTGGCTGGCATCCAAGTTTCGGAGCATCTGATACGTGACGCCATCATCCCCTGGCACCGAGCGGCGCCCACGAGAGTCAAGCACATTGCGAAGCTCCCGGATGCTGAAGTCGGCCGTGCACAGTTCGCCTATCGCTTCAACGTAGGCTGGTATGGGGAAGAAGCGAAACGGCGCAAAGAGTTTGGGCCGTGCATGTGGCGGCAACGCGGGCACAGGAGCAGCTGCACTGGTAGTGGGCGCACTCGCGAAAGTGTCAGCCAGCATTTCGGCGAGTTTCGCGGTGCCGATTCCGAGCGTGACCGCGATGGAGAGCTCCGGATGCCGGGCACACGGGGGTGAAGGAGGGCTCAGAACACTCGCCAGGCACGCCGCTGGTAGCGGGGGTCGTCGAACGTGCGGCAGAGGCTGGACTAGCCGCGATCCCGTTGTTTGAGGGCGTAGCGTCGACAAACTGCGTTGATGTGGTTGTAAACAGTCCAGTCCTCTGCCTTGTCCGAACGTTCCGCTTTGCGCTGCGCCCGGCGGTGAGCTGCGCGAAGGTTGATGAGCTTAATGTCGGGCACTGGCGTTCCCGTCGGCACTCGACACACCGTCGTGGCGGCACTCGCGCACTGCGCAATGTGTTGGAGAAAGTCACCCGCCACTGGCACTGCAGCACACAGTTCACGGAAACGGGGCCAGTTCACAACACTGTACACATTGGTGCGCAGAGCACCGGTACAAAAGGGCTCCAAGAGGATCGGATAGTGATCCCAGCCCTCAGTGTCCGGCGCGCGACGCCACGAGTAGTAGCAGTCGTCCGTGACGAAGGTGAAGTCAAGTGCACTGCGGTCAGCACCGAGGCGCACGAATGTGTGGCTGCCATCGTTGATGATTTGTAGTCCAGCGCACAGGGTGGCATCCATTAAGGCGCGGCCACTGGCGTTTGCACTCGCGCACCCCCACGCCGCGTGATGGGAGTTGAAATCCCCACACAACACAGAAGCACTTCCGAGGCGATCGGCGAGCCGCACAATAAAGTTTGCGTCCCACTCGCACGACGAGTGAACATAAACACTCGCTACACTTGTGTCCATCGTGCCAACGTGCACCCTTACTGCTACGCACTCGACGCCCGCACCGACGATGTCCGAAACGTCGAGAAGCACTTGGGGAAGGTGCGCACGGACGTAGATAGACGCCCTTGCCAAGCGCTGTGGGTGCGACGGGTTGAGGCAGTGCGTGCTTAGGCATGCACTGTTTCTGCAGCTCGTTGCTCCGTGGTACGCCACATAACCTGGAAGGTTGGGGGCCCGATCACGAACTCGCGTCTCTTGCAATGCTAGGACGTCGAGGTCACGCTGAGGCAGTGAGCGGGCGAGCTCAGGGTTACGGCGGCGGAGGGAACGCATGTTCCACTGCAAGATCCGCGGCCGTGGCTTCTTCGACACACTAGCCATGTTGGGGGAGCGATTGCTGCGCGGACAAGGCCGCTTCGCACATGCGACGCGTGTTCGGGTCACAAGAAACGCTGGCTAGAAGCGCGTGCCCCGCCGCGGTGGTCTAGTGGCTAAGGTACTCGGCTACTGACCCGCAGGTCGCGGGCTTGAATCCCGGCTGCGGCGGCTGCATTTCTGATGAAGGCGGAAATGTTGTAGGCCCGTGTGCTCAGATTTGGGTGCGCGTTAAAGAACCGCAGGTGGTCGAAATTTCCGGAGCCCTCCACTACGGAGTCTCTCATAATCAATTGGTGGTTTTGGGATGTTAAACCCCACATATCAATCAATCTGGCTAGAAGCGCACGAAGAGCCGCGCTTAGTGCCGTGATCACGGCGTCCCTCTAGTCACCCGTGGAGACTGGTAGAGGTGATGGCTCCGTGGCGGCGGCCGGTGTTGGAACCACCGAATGGTTGCTCCCATGGGCATCGCGAAAAGAGCGACGGTCAGCTGCTGCCGAGGGGCCAGTCGGCGGTGTTTGGGCCTTCGCTTGAGCACGCTGGAGCGCCTCGCGACGCGTGACCTTGCCGTAGGAGGAGGCCAAGATGAACGCCGCCTTGCGCTGAAGCTGCCAGGATGCACAGCGCGGCTCGTTGGGAGCGTGGGAGCCCCGACAGTTGAGACATTTTGGGCGCGCGAGAGGGCATGGGCCGCCTGTGTGGTTCGTGCCGCAGCGCAGGCAGCGTTTGTCCCTCGAGCACGTCGCCATGGCAGGCCCGTAGATTCCACAGCGCGCGCACTGTCGGGGGCGAAGAAGGTGCGCCCGAACTGGCCTATACGCTGTTTGAATAGCAACAGTTCTAATGGAACAGCAGTGCCCTCGAACGTGAAGTCTACAGCATTGCTGGGACGGAAACACAAAATAACACGCACCACTGAGGTGATATTCACACTGATATCCCCGAGTTGGATGTTTTCGTCGACACCGAAGACCGTACCCACACAGGTGTTGGCAGTGAGAAGCTTAGCCTTCACTGGCATGTCGACGATCCTGGTGATACCGAGGAGGGGGGATATATCCCCACTAGCAGCAGTGTCGACGCGACGAGGTTGCGCCGGTGGTTGACGCGGACCCGGGTCGTCACCGCAAAGCTGGAGAGGAACGTGGTAATCGAGTCCATTGAGGCTGCCAAAAAAATGGGCCGATCTTCCAACAGGTCGGAAGATGATGGTCCCGATTTCGTCGCATGCCGGGTGGCTCGGGATCGTGGCTGGGAGACGTCCCGGGGGGGACGTGGCTGTCGCTTGGTTTCGGTTGGCGCTGCGACTGAGCGCTGTTGTTAGTCGTGCGCTTCGGGCGGACAGAAATCGAAAGGATGTGGGTGATCCCAAGAAGGTGCTGGAGGTCGGCTCCCAGTTCGGCGTTGACCGCGACAACATTGCGGCGAATGTTAGTGCACACTTGCGCTACTCCACGTTAACCGGAGAGATGTGCTGTGGTGGCCTCCTCTGTAAGGGCATGGAAGCTGTTGTTCCTGGAAGTCGGTCTGTAGAGGAGAGTTTCCAGCTGGGAGAGGCGTAGAGGGCTTCGCGAGTCTGCGTGGATGAGGCGCCATGGGGCCGGGTAGGGATGGAAGCCGCAGCCGTGTTTTTTGCCTTGTTCTTGTTGACAGGAACTTGGGGCTCGCAGAGCTTTGTGTCGGGCCCTGCTCCTGTGGGTGGAAGTGCTGGGAAGCTTTTTTCCCTTTCAACGACAAATCGCCGTATCTGCCTGCTTCTCTAGAAACCGCCGCTCATTCGTCCTCTGCTAAACATTGCTTTTCACGCTGAAAACCACTCACATAGGCTGCCTGGCCAGCTACTCTTCATGACGAATAGTGCCTGAATTCAAGGTTTAATGAAGAGCTCTATGGCGGATATAACATCATACACGAACCATAAGACGTTACATCCTTCCGTGCACATGTGTAAACTACTCCCTTCTTTCGCTATTCTTTACTCTTACCCCATTTACTGATGGCCTCGATTCAGTCGTAGTGAGCTAGGCAGTGGTCCTCATATAAATTTGTGGCTTTCCTTTTCTCTATTTCCTACCACTCTCTATCCCGTAACACACCCTGGCACAAGCGATCTTTCCACTAAAGATTTCTTTCTCTCGAGAAAAAATTGAGACCGATAACATGTAAATAGAATGGTATTTTATGGAGTAATCACCAGGTATTGCCATACGCCAAGCTACTCTCTCTGCCTCTTTCTTTCTCTCTCTCTCTCTCTCTCTCTCTATATATCGATATATATATATATATGTATATATATATAGTGGGAGTAATAATTCAATGGGCCAGTTAGTCTTTGTGAAGGTATGGGATATGGCACAACGGGAGCGTTGTCAACAAGGATAAATATATTTATTTCTCAACAGTTTCGGGAGGGGTCCAGCCATATCCCATACTTTATATATATATATATATATATATATATATATATATATATATATATATATATATATATATATATATATATATATATTGCCACCATTGATGAACGAGCCACTGTGGCTCATACGCGTTTTTGGGCACGAAGAAGAAGAGAACATCTTCGTTGCTCTGGTTCCAGTGAACTCCTGGCTGCAGGTCTTGTTTTGTTCGTGACATTACTGGTGGAGACGCTGGGTACGTGTACTTCGGCTGTGTCGGCCATCGTGGTGACAGCTACATCTCTCAGAGCAAGAATCAGCCACCGCCTGCGTGGATTACCCCCTGAATTTGGTCCCTTGGCATCGACACCCAGAAAGATGGCAACTGCGATGACAAGCCAGGCGGTCCAAACCAGCGATGGCCATGATTCTCTTCTTGCCCATGTTTTTCACGTGCCACAGACACCAAAG
Organism: Rhipicephalus annulatus; assembly: GCA_013436015.1. Taxonomy (NCBI): domain Eukaryota; kingdom Metazoa; phylum Arthropoda; class Arachnida; order Ixodida; family Ixodidae; genus Rhipicephalus; species Rhipicephalus annulatus. The sequence goes on from WOVY01013482.1 coordinate 138,608, forward strand.
CCGTTCCATGGAGACATCTTCGAGGATCTTGATGACTGGCTAGACCACTTTGATCGGGTTGCCAGTATCAACGAATGGGACGATGTTCGCAAGCTGCGCCGAGTTTATTTCTACTTGGAGGATTCTGCGAAGACGTGGTACGAGAACCACGAGGGCTCCTTTGCAACATGGCAAAAGTTTAGCCGACAGCTCCGTGACGCCTATCGCAACACCGAAAGGAAGGAGAGGGCCGAACAAGCCATATCCAGCAGAAACCAACGGCCGAACGAACGTGTATCTATGTTTGTCGAGGACATGCTTCGACTCTTCAAGCGCGCGGACCCTGCCATGCCTGAGGAAAAGAAGGTGCGCCATTTGATGCGCGGAGTAAAAGAACAGCTTTTCGCTGGGCTCGTGCGCAATCCACCGACGACAGTCGCCCAGTTCATCAGTGAGGCAGCTACGATGGAACGTACGCTGCAGCAGCGGTCGTCACAATACGAACGCCAGATCCCTGCCCCCACATGCTCTATCGGCTCTGACAGCGAGAGACAGACCCTCGCAGACTTCATTCGAAGTATCGTTTGGGACGAATTGCGACAGCTGCAGGCAGTGGGATCCCATCCACCTGTGTCAGCCCTCGCGGATGTAATCAGACAAGAAGTCCGGCAGGCCGTCACACCCCTAGTCCCAATCGCACCGCCGATTCCCGAGGCCCCAGTCCTGACATACGCAGCGGCATTGCGATCCCCTGCGCCACCGGCTACAGATACTGCTATGCGGCCAAGGTACTAGGCTATGCAGCCATTTCACGACACTGCTTCAAGCCCACCTCTCGGCTCAAGGTTTTCGAGCCCACCCACCTATCCGCCGTCTATCTCAAGACAAAGTGGTAGCAAGGCAAGCACGTGGCACACCTCGGATAACCGTCCGCTCTGCTATCACTGTGGCGAAGCGGGTCACGTATACCGGAACTGTCAATACCGGCAACTAGGTCTCCGCGGCTTCCACCCTGATGCTCGATGCCCGTGCTATGGTGAGCGCCCCCGCGAAATTGAAGCCTATCTCACGGGCCAACGTACTCCTTCGACTATTCGGCACCAACAGTCGAGATCATCATCGCCTCGCCGGTCTACGTCACCCAGTTTGCCCTCATCGTCTTCCGCTCCTTTCAGGAGCCGGTCACCAAGTCCCCGCAGGGGAAACTAGGAACGGCGACTTCTGGGGGTGAAGTCGCGGCCCGGCGAACTGTAAAAGACCCTCCTTCGACGCAACGACCAGACGAGGGCGATTCCGGTTTTGCAGTGTTCTCCGACAGCAAAAAGATTGTTTCTGCCGAAATTGCCGTCTTCGTCGACAATCATGCTGTTAACGCCCTCGTCGACACCGGTGCCGACTATTCCGTAATGAGCGCAACACTGGCATCTGAACTGAGGAAGGTTACCACGCCTTGGCAAGAACCTCAGTTGCGCACGGCAGGTGGCCATCTGGTGACGCCTACTGGTATGTGCACGGCACGCATTCGAATACGTACGTCAACATTTGCGGGCTCTTTCCTCGTATTGCGCGTGTGCTCTCGGCCAGTCATTCTAGGAATACGAATTCTAGAAATTCACAAATTCTAGGAATTCGTGAATACGGCGCCGTCATCGACCTCCGTGAATTACTTGTGTCGTTTGAGGATCCTTTTTGCGCTGCAACTGATAAGTACGCAATTCCGGAAAAGAGCGCTTCGTGTTACCGACGATTCTCTGACTCTCCCACCTCGAAGCAGCCTCTTTGTCAAAGTAGAATTAAGACAGGACTTGTCTGACGCGGTAATTGCAGAGGCCAATTTGTCTCTCCTTATTTCACAACAAATCTGTGTTGCCCGAGGAATCATTCAGCCTAGCAATAGGCATGCTCACCTGCTGGTCACGAACTTCAGCGACGAATATCGCCACCTAACGAGACACACTGCCATTGCATATTATGAAGAACTTGCCGATACCGATGGTCCATCTACGTTAGCTTCATTTTCATCGAATGGCCACCCTGACGAGGCCTTCGTGAGCACTCTCGACGTAAACAAGAGACTACCTTCGGCTCAACGAGAAAGCCTTTTGCGTATACTCGGCTCATTTCAAGACTGCTTTGCCACTACGTCAAAGGTTAAACAGACACCACTTGCTCAACATCGTATCATCACGGAACCTACTGAGAGACCCATCCGACAACATGCCTATAGGGTGTCGCAAAAAGAGCAAGATGCTATACGTGACCAAGTCCAGCAGATGCTTCAGGACGATGTCATTCAGCCATCGACCAGTCCCTGGGCTTCGCCAGTTGTGCTAGTAAAGAAGAAGGATGGTACGTTGCGTTTTTGCGTTGATTACCGTAAACTGAACAAGGTCACCAAAAAGGACGTTTATCCTCTACCCCGGATAGATGACTCGTTGGACCGTGTACGCAACGCTAAATATTTTTTCTCCATGGATTTGCGTAGCGGCTACTGGCAAATCGCAGTGGACGAGCGCGACCGCGAAAAGACGGCGTTTATTACTCCCGACGGTCTCTACGAGTTTAAAGTGTTGCCTTTCGGTCTATGCTCAGCGCCAGCTACTTTTCAAAGAATGATGGATACGGTTCTCACGGGGCTCAAATGGCAATCATGTCTTGTTTACCTTGATGACGTCGTGGTCTTTGCAGACACGTTTGAACAACACGTCCAACGCCTTCATGCAGTTATTCAGGCAATTCGAACAGCGGGGTTGTCTCTCGATCCCGACAAATGTCATTTTGGATATGAAGAACTGAAGTTCCTTGGTCACGTTGTGAGCCATGCTGGCATCCGCCCAGATCCCGAGAAAACCCGCGCCGTTCCCACCTTTCCCGTGCCCACAAATAAGCGCGACCTACGCCGATTTCTGGGGCTCTGTGCGTATTACAGGTGCTTTGTCAAAAACTTCTCGAAGATTGCTGAACCCCTCAACAAGCTTATAAAAGACGATGTCTCGTTTGTTTGGGGTCCCGATCAGTGCCATGCGTTCGACACCCTCCGAAACCTCCTCCAGGCTCCGCCTGTACTAGGTCATTTTGACGAAAGCGCTGACACGGAAGTACACACTGATGCCAGCAACGTTGGACTAGGAGTGGTATTAGTTCAGTGGCATAATGGCGTAGAGCGCGTGATCGCTTATGCGAGCAGAACGTTATCCCCAGCGGAGAAAAAACTATTCTGCAACCGAAAAGGAATGCCTCGCTGTTGTCTGGGCCATAACAAAGTTCCGCCCATACTTGTATGGCCGCCCATTCAGGGTAGTTAGCGACCACCATTCCCTTTGTTGGCTCGCGAATCTCAAAGATCCCTCAGGTCGTCTAGCACGATGGAGCCTTCGGCTACAAGATTTCGATGTCACCATCGTCCACAAATCTGGGCGGAAACACACCGACGCCGACTGTCTCTCACGTGCACCGGTCTAAAATGCCACCACTGACCTTGAAGACGACGACACTTTTCTTTCTGCCGTATCAGCGACCAGCTTAGCTGAGCAACAGCGTCACGACTCGGAGCTCCTCCCGCTCATTGACTACCTGGAAGGACGCAATTCCCACCTTCCTCGAAGCTTTGCGCGCTCACTATCTTCCTTTTGTTTCCGTGATAGAGTGCTTTATAAAAAAAACTTTCATTCTACACAAGCTATGTATCTGCTTGTTGTGCCAACTACGCTTCGTGGTGACATTTTACGTGCGTGTCACGATGAGCCATCATCCGGACACCTCGGCTATACGCGCTCGCTGCAACGAATTCAACGCTCCTACTACTGGCCACGTCTCGCGAAGACTGTGAAGCACTACGTTCGCACATGTCGCGACTGTCAGCGACGTAAGATTCCACCTTTACGACCAGTGGGACTACTGCACCCAATTGGCCCACCAGAGGCGCCCTTTCATCAGATTGGCATGGACTTGCTGGGGTCATTCCCCACGTCTTCGTCTGGAAACCGGTGGATTGTCGTCGCTACAGACTACTTAACACGCTACTGTGAAACCAAGGCACTTCCAAAAGCCACCGCAGCAGATGTCGCCCAATTTTTTGTTAACAGCATCGTCTTACGTCACGGTGCTCCAGCTGTCGTCATAACTGATCGTGGGACAGCTTTCACCGCAGAGATGCTGCAGGAAGTCTTGCGATTAAGTGGCACGGAACATCGTAAAACAACGGCTTACCACCCGCAAACAAATGGGCTGACTGAACGACTCAATAAGACAATTGCAGACATGCTGTCAATGTATGTGGACATCGATCACAAGAACTGGGACACCATACTTTCCTACGTAACTTTTGCGTATAACACTGCTGTTCAAGAAAGTACCGGTTTCACACCTTTTCGCTTAGTCCACGGTCGCGACGTCACGACGATGCTCGACGCCATGCTCCTGCCCGACAACTTAGGAATATACCACACGGATGCCGCCAAATTCGCGCAGTGCGCAGAAGAGGCCCGTCAACTTGCTCGTCACCGTATTCAACCTCACCAAACCGCAGACGCGCGCTGCTACAATCTTCGCCACCGTGAAGTTATTTTTAAGCCAGGTGATGAAGTCTGGGTGTGGACCCCTATCCGACAGCGTGGACGTTCCGAAAAGTTTCTTCGCCGCTACTTCGGCCCTTACAAGGTTGTGCGACGTCTCAGCGACGTCACTTACGAGGTTCTACCACAAGGCGATTCGAGACGTTCCCGTTTTACCCCGCAAACTGAAGTCATTCACGTTTCACGTCTCAAACCATACTTTTCGCGCTGTGAATCGCCAGTGAGTGACTGACTTTATTGGTAACTTCGCGTCTTTCTTTTTGTTTCGTCTTTTCCTTACATTTTTCCTAGTTTTCTTATTTCTCATTTAACTTTTGTCCCCACAACCAACTACGTCATTCCGCCTTACGCCATTCATTTTGCTCGCATGCTAATTTTCATCTAATTTTCTTTTCTTTTTTGCCTTCATGTACAGCATCGAGACGATGCTTCTTGGGAGAGGGGGTAATGCCACCATTGATGAACGAGCCACTGTGGCTCATACGTGTTTTTGGGCACGAAGAAGAAGAGAACATCTTCGTTGCTCTGGTTCCGGTGAACTCCCTGGCTGCAGGTCTTGTTTTGTTCGTGACAATATATATATATATATATATATATATATATATATATATATATATATATATATATATATATATATTGTGACGTCACCGCAAACACGGACTGAACTCCGGTCCTTTCAGGATGTTTTCGCTCGTTTCTTCAACCCACGCATCAAAAAAAGGAAAAGAAAACATTCGGTGTAACGAATGGGCATTCCGGAGTGAAGTACCTGGAAGGAATATTTCTGCTATTCTCGCGGGCTCCCCAACGCAAACACGAGGACCGGGCGGCGCCTTGTCGTCTACAGACAGTGTGACAATGTACAGTGGAGATAATCCATGCGCACCCTTCAGATTTGTGGCATGGCGGAGCAGAAGAGCTCCTTTTGTTGGTTCGGGGAATGCGACCCTGCCGCAGCGCCTGTGCCGGGTCCGACCTGACTTTTCGGCAGCCTCCGTGGCTCCAGGGCTCAATACTGCGTTCTGCGCGGATGGCCACCCTGTGTGTTGAATGACGAAGGAGCGGCGGCTACGGAGAATTTCGCGGGAGACACGGAGCTGCATGGAAACGTTGAGACTTGGTCTGGACATCGGCTCATCAAGTACCGGAAGCATTGGGACCATTGTTCGCCCGTAATTAAAGTGTCTTGGCACAGCTCGCCCATCCCTCTCTCTCTGAGGCTTGAGTTTGTACATTGTTACTTGCTCGGCTTTGTTTGGGAGAGGGTTTTCTATTGGTGTGGGCCGCGGGGGCGGCCGTCGAAGATGATACACTCTGACTGACAAGAAAATATGCCGCGTCGATAGTGGGGATTGGTTTGGGGCCCCGGAAGGGCGGAGTTCGGTCCTACAAAAAGGGACTACGAGACGATACGAGATGGGTGAGAGATATACCATGCGATGAGCTCGAGATGGTAGAGAGGGAAGGACGGTACGATGAGGAATGAAAGTTAGGGATAGGAGGCGAGTGAATGGAGCGTTACGAAAGAGGGTTAAGATGGAAATCACTGAGAGGCACGACGTAGGCGACGCTGACGAAGACGATGAAGACGCTGACGAATTGGACAGATCAGACCTCGACGCCAAGAACCAACTTTCGGCCCCGACTCGAGAAGCCAACTCCGAGGCCCCGACTACATGGAAATTCTGTGAGACGAACTTCACCTCCTTTACTTAAACAAGCTTTGCGGAAAGGGACGCGGCATATTGAGACATTGCGCGGTTTTAATAATTTATGACTTTATCATGTGTGTCGTCGTGTGTTTACTCTGTATTGAGGCACCCTTATATTGTCGCGGGTGGCAGCCGCATTCACAAACACAAGGAGGTGGTGACAAAATTCGAATCTGGAAACCTAGACAGAACTCCTCCTCATGACGTTGACGCGCAGAGGTCAATCGCGGTCGTAAATATTCGCGAGGAAACCAGCTCCGTAAAAAAGAGTTGTGGTTCACCGTGTGCGCATGTGGTTAATGTAATATCCGTGATCGAGGAGGGTTTTCCGCCAATGAGCGAGTGTGTGTTTGAGGGGAACGGTCGCACACCGGTGCCACTGGGTGAAACAAAAGCTGTTGAGGTTACTAGAGCGGATACAGACGGTTTAGCTGCGGTTTCTTCCACGAAAATCCCACGAGACGATGAGGCATTACCAGTAAGTGTAGCAGATACGGAGTTGGATGAGCATGGGTTTTCTGAGGATGCAGTTGTCGGAGTCTTAGTTGACATGGTGGTAGACCAAACGTTAGAGAGAGATGAGATTGAGGAATGCCTAGGTCACAACGGGGTGGTTTTTGTGGGGCCAAAGGGGAACTGCAGCACACTTGATGTACCCCGCACCAAACCCGGGCATGCGCAGCGGTGGTCTTATAAGATAGCTTCACACATGCCCCAATCCGCAAGTGAGTTGAGTAGGTGGAAGTTCGGATCATTCAACGAGGATTCGGGACTCGGAGTCGAGGATGAGGTCTGCATACGGGTAGACGCTGAGCTCTCGGGGATCGGCTAGGGTCATAGGAGTGCACAGTGTTGTATGTCATTTTATGTTCTATGATTTCTGCTCGGTCATTGGGCTCGTTAATTAAGTGGAGACCTTGTGTCAAAGCATCAGTTTTTTATTTTGTTTTGCTTTGGCTTGTGCTCTTGTTTTATTTTGTTGATTGTGCTTTGAAATGAGGCAGGTAGTTAACTCGGCTATTGTGGTTTTGTTTTGCACGGTATCTGATGTTGATCACTGAACGAGTGCTACCACCTGGGATCGGTTCACACCTAATGGTACGGAGAACATAGAGTCCGTGAATGTGAGGTTACCTAGATCTCGCCACTTGTCGGAGAGAGGGTGCGAGGGGAATGGTCTGGGAAACGGTAAGGTTTAGATAGACAAAATACGTGATTGGCATCAGTGGCCCAAACTAGGCAGATTATGCGAGGTGGTTTGTCGAGATACCTAAATAGACGCTGCACAACAGGTGATGAGATGAGACAAGTAAAGATAACAGACAAGCTACGGTGTTTTCCCTACAGTGTCGTGCCTCAATAGGAAGCGGGGAGTGCTGGTTTGTGGGAAGAGATGAAGCAGCCCCTGTATCGACGAGGCGAGGTGAAAGTTCAAATTGAAATGGTTTCACGGCGTCTCCCCGCACGGAAGTGTCGCGCCTCGTTAGGAGGCAGGGGGCGTGGTGATCGGTATTGATGTACAACGCCCAATATCACAGTTGCACAGGACAGCATATACGCTACGTTCTCAGCCAATCCGAACACGCAATTCGCGTTGAAGATCTCTTTCCCTCACCGAGAGATGCAGCAGAGGCCGGGCAGGAAATGGTATGCGAGGGTAATTCAGTGTTGCTGCCTGTATGACCGATGTTCTCCCGCCATCCCACTTTTCGTTTCATTTGAAATGTTCGATAAGGTCTTAAAATTTTGTGCATGTGTGGAATGAAAGTGTATTGAAATGTGTGTATCCTCTGTTTGGTTGTGCCGAGGATGGACAGTGCAGGCGAAGTGTGCGATGTGCTCACATGGTAGTGAACCTTCCGCATTCATGACTGAACGCTGCATGTGTGCCAAACCATCCGACGAGCAGCTGTGACCAGTGTGCGTTTTGTCCACGCGTCATCCACGAGTTTTTGCAGTGATTCTGAAGGTTTCAAGTGTGTTGTGCGCGGTAAAAACACAAAATCAAACTGCTTCGTGGTGGGTGATGATTCAGCGACAATCACAGATTGGTTCCTCTCAGCAACGCGCTGCCGACAGGGCTGAATCACAAGTGTGCTGTGTTCGCATACTGTATCCCTAAGACTGCCGCAATGTCTCAATTTCGCTGCGCAACCCGAAGGCGCTATGCGCCCGCATTTCTCGTGTTTGAATTTCCCCGCTGGGAAAATTCTTCTGCAAGATGTAGGGATTGTGACGTCCCTGCAAACACGGACTGAACTCCGGTCCTTTCAGAATGTTTTCGCTCGTTTCTTAAACCCACGCATAAAAAAAAGGAAAAGAAAACCTTCGGTGTAACGAATGGGCATTCCGGAGTGAAGTACCTGGAAGGAATATTTCTACTATTCTCGCGGGCTCCCGAACGCAAACACGAGGACCGGGCGGCGCCTTGTCGTCTACAGACAGTGTGACAATGTACAGTGGAGATAATCCGCGCGCACCCTTCAGATTTGGGGCATGGGGGAGCAGCAGAGCACCTTTTGTTGGTTCGGGGAATACGACCCTGCCGCAGCGCCTGTGCCGGGTCCTACCTCACTTTTCGTCAGCCTCCGTGGCTCCAGGGCTCATTACTGCGTTCTGCGCGGATGGCCACCCTCTGCGTTGAATGACGAAAAAGCGGCGGCTACGGAGAATTTCGCGGGAGACACCGAGCTGCATGGAAACATTCAAACTTGGTCTGGACATCGGCTCATCAAGTACCGGAAGCATTGGGATCATTGTTCGCTTGTAATTAAAGTGTCTTGGGACAGCTCGCCCATCTCTCTCTCTGAGGCTTGAATTTGTACATTGTTACTTCCTCGGCTTTGTTTGGGAGAGGGTTTTCTACTGGTGTGGGCCGCAGGGCGGCCATTAAAAATGATACACTCAGACTGACAAGAAAATATGCCACGTCGATAGTGGCGATTGGTTTGGGGTCCCGGTAGGGCGGAGTTGGGTCCTACAAAAAGGGAGTACGAGACGATACGAGAGGGGTGAGAGATAAACGATGCGATGAGCTCGAGATGGTAGAGAGGCAAGGACGGTACGATGAGGAATGAAAGTTAGGGATAGGAGGCGAGTGAATGGAGCGTTATGAAAGAGGGTTAAGATGGAAATCACTGAGAGGCACGACATAGGCGACGATGACGAAGACGATGAAGACGCTGACGAATTGAACAAATCAGACCTCGACGCCAAGAACCAACCTTCGGCCCCGACTCGAGCAGCCAACTCCGAGGCGCCGACTACATGGACATTCTGTGAGACGAACTTCACCTCCTTTACATAAACGAGCTTTGCGGGAAGGGATTTTTGCATATTGAGACATTGCGTGGTTTTATTAATTTATGACTTTATCATGTGTGTCGTCATGTGTTTACTCTGTATTGATTCACCCTTGTATTGTCACCGTTACTTCGCTTATGTATCCTGTTTTGTGCGTCGCGAGTATCTGCTGATGTGTTACAATTTCGTGTAATAGAGATGTCGTTCATTGACAATATGTGTGTACGCCATTTGCACTTGCTGTTGAATTAAATGCGTCCATGATTAAGAAAAGATCGTGACGTCTCTTGCTTCCTGGCCCCAGCACGAATTCTGTATGTGGGAAGTGATTGAGACACGTAGCCAAGAGGGAACCGGATAAAAAGGGGTTTGAGGGCTCTTCCCTCTCTTCGGCGATCGGTGGTGTAATTGGGAATGTCTCTCTCTCTCTCTCTCTCTCTCTCTCTCTCTCTCTCTATATATATATATATATATATATATATATATATATATATATATGCTCGTGCAGTCAAGCGTCTACAGCTAGTGCACACGCTCGCGCTTCGCACTCAGAGATGGTCCCAGTGGTGGTCATTGCCTTGTGAATTCCCCCCTACAATATACCCCGGCGATGAAGAAGAGCCATCCAGGCGACTCAAGCAGGGGTGCTACAGCTGCGCCAATGGCGCCATTGTAACACAATTTCATTTCTTTGAGCCGGGCTGCGCCAAAACCCTGAAATTTCTTGAAATTGCGCCACGCTGCGCCTAAATGGTCGACTAGCTGCAAAATTTCTCAGCAGCGCTAGTTTTATGAGAAATAGATGCTCTTTGGCAACCTTTACAAGGCCCTATCCAATCCGATGCAGTTGTCCAGACGCTGTGCGGGGCAACGTTCCTACCAACGATGTATAAACGTTGGTGCGGGCGGGTGCGGGGCACTCTACAAGTTGTTGTGTTTTGCTGTATTTCGTCCGCTGGCTACAACGCTGCTGGCTGTACATGGACATTCAACATGAGCTAAGGTAAGCATCTATTCAAAGTCCGTTTCGCGCAAAAAACTTTGTCGGTGTGCCACCGGTTTATTCGAGCGAGTGGAACCTTTTGACGAACGCTGTCGACATAACTGGTAAAATGGAGGCCGGGTCAGCACACCACCGTTGTTAATGTAGCAGGGTTCACGTTCACTAATTCCCGTGTCGTAAAATGTTAATACGCACCTGTTCTAAATGTCATAACGGCTGAATTTGCGAGACAGATGGCAATTTCAGAGAGAGATTTTACCTTTGGCATAAATATGCTGGTAAGCATGGCAAACGCACTAAGGTTACGCGTGACGGCGTTAACGATCAGGCGTGCTATTGCGGACATCTCTCGCGATGGGCATCTTCAGCTTTTTAGTGAGTGCGTGTGGCGTAGCCTTGTTGGCGCGGCTATGAACATGTTGCACGCATTTAGCACGGGGCAACGCGAACGTGCTGCTCGCTGCAACCTCCTCCGGCGGAACGACAAGGAGTGCGTAGCACATGCAATATCGGAAGCTGCGTACCCAAGAAGATCGTAGCATTATCCGAGCTTGCGGTCACGGCCGGGCCGGGTACGAATAACACTCGCACAGTGCAGCAAGCGCACGGGCAGTGAATCGGCGTTAGCTTAGTAGGCGACGAGGCTTGGATCCATGCGGCAAAAGGCACCGCGTTTTAATGAAACGATGCCGAATTTCGCGCCGTTGTATTTCATATTGCACTTTTTGTGCGTGTGCGCTTTCTGTTTTACATGGCATGGGCTTTTCATGATTACTTTGTTTCTTACAGGGAGAAGTACGAAATTCAGTGCGTCGGTCGTAAACGAAGTGGATTGCAAGGGCGATGCTATCAGCAAGTGGTGCAAGCCAGGTGTAAAGGACACGGAGGCTCTTTGCATTCCTTGCAGTGTGACAATTTCCTGTGCCCAGCATGGCACTGCTGCTGTCAAGCGGAATGCAAGCCAAAAGAAGCATCTGGAGGCAGCAGCGAAGCGGCGAGACGCAAGTGGTGTGCTGCTAGCTCCCAAAACTGTGCAAGCCACGATAGATTTTTCGCAGGGAACGCCTCGTGCCACATTGCAAGATCAAGTGTGTTGGGCGGAAGCCATTTTTGCTATGGCTGTTGTTTTAAAGGACATTCCTTATGCCTGGAGCACCACTGCTACGGACATTTATAAAAAAATGTTTACTGACAGTGACGTGGCCAAATATTTCAACTGCGCAAGGGCCAAGCTTTCCTACGTCATAGTAAGGCGGTAAGTTGGGCCAGTTGGTTAGGATCCATCGTGAACTTTCTTACAGCGCAACACCAGGAAAAAATACAGGACAGGGAAGGAGTAGAACAGCGCCGTCTTTTCTTTCTGTTCTACTCCTTCCCTGTCCTGTATTTTTTCCTGGTGTTGCACTGTAAGAAAGTTCACGATGTTTCCTACGTCATCTCTGATGGGCTGGGGCCCTTCTTCAAATCAAAGCTCGTTGCAGAGTTGCGTCGGCCGAATGTGTTTTTTTGCCCTTGTGATTGATCAAACTGCAAAGCCTGAGCAGCGTGTCCAGCAGTTAGATCTACTTGTGCGGTATTTCTCCGAGAGTAGGCAGCAGGTGGTTGTTGAGCACTTGCCTTCGTTTACCCTTGGCCGGGCCATTGGTGACATAGTCGTAGAGTGCATAGAGGATGCCCTAGCTGAGCTGCCGGGTCAAGGCTTACTCTGCTTCCTCAGTGATGGCCCTAACGTCATGAAGAGTGTGAAGTCTAAGTTAAAACAAAGAATTAACCCAAATCTGGTCGACGTTGGAGAGTGCACTCTGCACAAAGAGCACAATGCATTTTCAAAGGGCCTAGATGCATTTTGCTCTGATGTTTAACAAGTTGTGAGAGATGTGTACTACTATTTTAAGCATTCCTCTGTGCGTTCTGAGAGCCTAAGAGAACAGCGAGAACTCTTGGGTTTAATTCCTCATGTTCTTCTTCGGCACGTGTCCAACCGCTGGCTGACACTACAGGATTCGCTAGGCCGTGTGCTAGAACAGTTCACTGCTTTGCAGTCTTTTTTTGCGGAGAAGAGCCACGCTGTGCGCCAACCAAATGCCCCGACTCAACAGGCTCGCTGCAGCTTTTGCCAGCAAGACTTTGTATGCTAAAATGTTGTTTCTAAGAAATGCGGCAGAACTTCTTGCTGGGTTTCAGCGCTTGTTTCAAAAGCAGGAGCCACTTCTGCATGTCCTTCATGATGAAATCCTGGCACTGGGGCGACGAGTTTTGAGCCGGGTGTTAAGAAGTGAAGTGCATTGCACCAAGACTGCAGAAGAGTTGACAAAACTGAACCTGGAAAATGGAGCGTTCTGGAAGGTGCGCCCGGAAGTTGGGATGGACGCTGAGAAGGCTATGGAAAGCAGGGACCCTGCAGAAAAAAAACTTTCCACCTTGGGGCTCGTGCATTTTACATCACTTGTGCAAAAGCACTTCTCCAGAAGCTTCCTCTCACAAATTAACAAAGTAATCATGCATGCAAAGTTCCTTGCCTAAAAATGTGAGAATGCTGAACAGGAGGTGTGGTCCTTGCGGTACATTGCCGGGCACCTGCAGCCTCAGGTTATTTGTGGGAATCAAGTGTCATCGCTGATCGACGAATGGAACATGCTTAAGTGTGATGGGGACAGAGGCACCCTGCACTTGGAAGGAAGGGTCGATGTGTGCTGGGCCAAGGTGCTTTGCCTGAAGACTACCACCAGGGAACTGAAGTATCCGTTGCAGTCTAAGATTATCAAAGCACTGCTTTGCTTACCACATGACAATGCTGATGCTGAAAGAGGTTTCAGCGAAAACAAGAACTTGTTAGATGGAAGAAGCTCGCTGAGCATTGCCCGCATAAATGGCATGCGCCAAGTGAAGAGCTTCCTTCAGCATTATGACGGGGACGCAACTAAGGTGCCACTTCCCCCTGACCTGCTGAGGAGTGTGAGGCAAGCACGGGCTAAGTATGCGCAAAGATTGAGCTTCGAGGCAAGCTCGAGCAAGCGTAAGGCAACGGAAGATCCTGTCGTAAAGCAGCCCACTCACGAAGCAGCAAAAGCTGCTTTAGAGGACCGAGTGGCAGCCAACAAGGCAATGCTCACGAGTGCAGAAGAAATAATCAACGCAGGTGTCAAGAAAAAAAGACATGAATAAAGTGTCAAGTGGCCATGTATACTGTTGGCAAACAACCGACGCGGAAAGTATCCTGAACAAGATGCCGGTCCTGGCGATCTTTTTGGAGGGCTTGAGTATCGGCTGTGAAGGACCGTACAAGCTGACGACACTCTTCGGCATGTTCGGCCATTTCAGAAATTGGGCTGAACTCGGAGGCATCTGCATTGTATGGCAGAATTGTGTCGAGTGTGTTGCTTGGGTCACGACCATATAACAGAAACAAAACTGAAGAAAAGAGTGTTGTTGATTGAATCGCGGTATTGTAAGCGTACGTCACGAAAGGAAGAACGACGTCCAAATTGGAGTGGTCGGAACATATATACATAACGAGCATGTCTCCCATGCATAGCAGGGTTCTATGAAAACGTTCCGTAAGGCTGTTCATCTGAGGGTGGTAGACTGTTGATATGCGGTGTACCGTACGGCATGAATGTAGGAGCTGCTGCAGAACTTCGGACAAAAATACGTGACCTCTGTCACTCAGGAGCTCCCGTGGTGCACCCTGACGAAGAACGAACCGATGCAAGATGAAGGTTGCAATGTCACGAGCACCAGCCGAAGGTAGCGCTGCTATTTCAGCGTACCCTGTCAGATTGTCGGCTCCCACAATCACCCATCGATTACCACAAACAGAGCATGGTATCGGGTCGTATATAGGTCAATTCCAACACGGTCAAACGGGCGTGCAGGACATGGTAAAGGCTGCAGCTGACCGGGTGATTGAGGAAATGTCTTGCGCCGCTGACACAAGGAACATGAACGAATGTGTTTGCGTACAAACGTGTTTATACCCCGCCAGTAATAACGTTGGTGGATCCGCTCATACGTTTTTAGCGCACCGACGTGTGCGTGTTGCGGTTCAGCATGAAAATATTCGCAGATATCAGACCGCTTATGGCTGGGTATGACTAGCAGCCATTTACGACCCGCCACTTGATAGTTGCGGGGGTATAGTAGGCCATCCCGTATGGCGAAATGCGTTGCTCGGCGGCGAAAAGCACGCGGTCAACTGGAAGCTGATGCGTCAGGAAGCATATTCAAGAGTGAGACAATCCAAGGGTCCTTCCGCTGTTTGAATGGCATATCTGTGACGCTTACGGCACAGAGGGGAAGGTAAAGGGTGGATATTTCCGTATTATCATATTTCACGGGTTATCGTGAAAGCGCACCTGCGTCAGAGCACTTTCGCCTCGATCGGTAGACGACGCATGTGTCGAATTCCTGGAGGCATAGTGCCCAACGTCCGAGGCGACCAGAAGGATCTTTCAGTGAAGCCAACCAACAGAGCGCGTGATGGTTAGTTACCACATCAAAAGTTTGGCCGTACAAATAGGGTCGAAACTTGTTTATCACCCACACATTAGCGAGGCACTCCTTTTACGTAACAGAATAGTTGGCTTCTGTCTTAGTGAGGGCGCGGCTAGCATAGGCGACGACATACTCCGTAAAACCTGGTTTGTGTTGCACGAGTACTGCACCAAGGCCGACGCCACATGCATCTGCGGGTACTTCGGTCGGCACAGTAGGATCGTAGTGGCGCAGTACGGGTGGTGAGGTAAGTAGTTGGCGCAGTGTTTCAAAGGATTCGTCACAGGCTGCTGTCCAATTCGAAAGATCTGCATGGCCAGTAAGGAGTTTGGTGAGTGGAGCGATGATGGAAGCAAAGTTCTGGACAAACCGACGAAAATAGAAGCACAAGCACACAAAGCTCGGTAGTTGCTTAACTGTAGTTGGCGTAGGAAATTCAGCAACAGCACGAAGCTTGTCAGGGTCGAGAAGGATGCTGGCTATCGAGACGACAAGTTATTCAGCACCAAAGTGACATTTCTTCAGTTTAAGCTGAAGCCTGGCGTTTGTATGGCACTGTAGAATCTTACGCAAACGAGTACACAAATGAGTGAGATGCGAAGTGAATTCGGGGGAAAAGACCACATTGTCGTGAAGATCGCACAAGCATATGTTCCATTTGAGACCGCGTAAAATGCTGTCCATCATTCGCTCGAATGTGGCGGGCGCATTGAAGAGTCCGAATGGCATTATAGGGTAAATTCATAGACGCCATCCGGTGTGACGAAGACCGTTTTCGGACGATCAGACTCAGTCATTAGGACCTGCCAATAACCTGAGTGAAGGTCAAGCGACTAGAAGAATTCTGCACCATGGAGACAATCGAGAGCGTCGTCTATGTATGGGCCATGTATGGGCCATGGGAGCACCACTGATCAAAATCTCCAACAAAGAACCATGAAGCGCCTGTTCGTAAACTCTGCAAAGGAGTCATGCCAGCTGTATTTCTGATGATTGCCATCAGCAGTTGGGGGTGCTGGTAAAGGTTCATGATGAAACAAGCGCAAAAATGCACACACTCAAAGAGACATTCAAGCGCTTGTCTGTGTCCTCTCTGCGTGTGTGTATATTTGCGCTTGTTTCATCATGAGCTGTATTTCGTTTCATTTGCAGGTACTTGCTCTCAACTAATGTAAACTATCAACATACTTCACCATAAATGTTCGACGTGTCTTACCAAAACATGGTGTCTGGCCGAAAATTGAAGCAAGAATATGCTCTGAAGCAGGCCAGAACATTAATTTCTTCTTTTGAAACACGAGTGACACAAGCCCACTTCTGAGTGGTGACGTCTGACTGCATTTCGTTATTTTGTGAGTATCCTAAATCACCGTAGAATCCACGGTTCTGGTGTGCCATTCGGGACGGCTTTAAGCTCTCCCATAGTAGAGTACCAAGTACTCTATATCGTTACCCACTTTTTCCACCACCACCCTCTTGCCAATCATGGCACGGCTGTATGTTCTCCCAAATTAGACTATTGATTGATATGTGGGGTTTAACGTCCAAAACCACCATATGATATTGAGAGACGCCGTAGTGGAGGGCTCCGGAAATTTCGACCACCTGGGGTTCGTTAACGTGCACCCAAATCTGAGCACACGGGCTTACAACATTTCCGCCTCCATCGGAAATGCAGCCGCGCAGCCGGAAATCGAACCCGCGACCTGGGGGTCAGCAGCCGAGTACCTTAGCCACTAGACCACCGCGGCGGGGCATTGTGGCAGTCACGGCGAGTAGAAACAACAACAAAATAATCAACTTCTAAAGCAGTGACATTTCACGGAGAGGTGCAAACGGAACGGTACAAAAATGCATGCGTGCCGCTGCTAACCCGCGTGGTGTGTCGAACCGGAAGCCGTCGTATCCCCACAGTTCCTATTTTACAGGTCACCTATAGCAGCAATGGTGTTTTAGACATCTTGCTCGTTAGCACTAAAGCACTAGCACTAGCACTTGGCTGGTGGTACTCGATAACTGAAGTGCCGCCAGCCAAGTGCAGCCAAACTACCTGGCGCGAGCGGGCTGAAAGCAAAGCAGGAAGGCATGGTGGCACGGGGGAAAGAAGTTACGCCAGGCATGAGCCATGACCTTGAGCACTCTTGTTTTTCTTCGCGTGGCTACCTATCAGCGTGATCGCAAGCGAGCAGGAGGTGGCCTTTCACGGTGGCCGCTGTAACCATGCAGCTCATGATTATGGCCTCCGAGATGGCGGCGCGCGGCGGGTTTCTCTCCGGCCCTCCGAATCACACGGATACAGCGTGTTTCAAGAGGTGGGCGTGACCCGCACTTTACTCCGTAGGCGGCGCTGTTTCGTATGGCCAAAAAAGCTGCCGCGCTGTTGGTGAAGCTTGCATGTGGCGAGAAAAAAAAATGGGTTTACACTTTTTTATAACTTCGCACTCATTTGGGAATGCCGGACCAAGGCGAACTAGAAGAAAACTCAATGCTTAGGCGTATATATTCTCAAAAGGGCTTTTTCGTTGTAGATTTGTCCCACTCATTATAGAGCACTTATAATTGCAATGCCTCTGCAAGAGATCCGCATGTGCTGAAAACTTTCTGTACTTCGAAGTTTGCTGGCTGTATAACATGAAGCGCACAGGGGAAGAAAAAATGACAGCCCGATCAACAGCGAAGTAAGAGTGCCATGCTCTACGCTCACGTTCTATACTCCTTTAGAGGGGTTGTTTTTTTCTCATTTCATGGAACTAGCGCTGCTTTTTATTGTAACCCTGTTTCAAGAATCCTCCCGTCGAGCCGCAAAAGCAGCATACAGGGAGAAGGGTGCAGGCGGTCACCTTGCGTCTAGAGTAGTCCATATAGACTGAACTTCGCTGGTTCTTTCGACCGCGTGCTGGTTACAGGCACGTTTTGGTCACTTATGATCACCCATTCACACTGTGAGTTTTACAGTGTTCAGTGGATACGTTGGGCAATGTAAGAACGAACATTGAAATGTTTTGCTTGTTCAACAAGTACGCAACACGTGTGTAGAGTTTGAGGTACCTGGTATAAAACACTGTGGTATTACATACCAGTGAAAATTTGCACTTTTTTAGTAGCCGCTACCTCAGCGAATACTTAGTTTTCGTTAGAAAAACGCCACTGTTCTAGGTGTGTGACCCTTTGATTTAGATTCAGCCAAGATTACAGTAAGTGAATACGACACTGATATTGTCATTGTGCTACCAAAATATAATAAAAATTTAGATGACGAAAAAGGAGACGATGGCACCTCAGGCACTTTCACTGTGAAAGACGTGGGGAGTTATTGTCGGTCGGTGAATTGAAGTCTTATACAATGTTCCGGCAATGTTCCGGCAAAGGTCACGCGCTGAATGGCAAAGACCGAAACGAGCCCCGCGTTTCTCACGCACAAAATACACACAAAGCGCACTCACAGGTACAGATGAACGCGAATAAGCGTCTCAGTTGTTACTTCGCTGTGTCTGAAAAGGGCGCCCTTTCCGCAAACGGAGGCTGTGCAATGATTGCAGCGACATTTGTGTGCCCGGTAACTACAACAAAATCGTTCTGGCAAAACACCCAGTTTGGCCAAGACGTACGATCCTCCCCACTGCAAGGTAAGGGCATGCGATCGAGCGTACATCCACTTACTCTCCACGCGGGCCAAAGTACGTGTGCTAGATGATAGCCGCCGCGTGCTCACTGCACCATCTTGCTGATAATGCTGAACACACGATAGTCCCCCCCCCCCCCCCGAGGTGCCTGCCAGCGGTGAGTGGTAGATATAAATAGCTTGCCGGTTAAACGTCCAATGAGGCACTTCCCGGTGGCTGAGTGGCTAGCGGCTCGCATTCACGACGTGGAGGTCCCACGTTCGACTCCGTGCGCCGAAGTCATTTTCCTGGATTTTTCTTGCGTTTTCGTGTATATATATATATATATATATATATATATATATATATATATATATATATATATATATATATATATATATATATATATATAGAGAGAGAGAGAGAGAGAGAGAGAGAGAGAGAGAGAGAGAGACGTATACATATACGGTGCATGACGCCGACGTCCACGCCGACGGCGAAATACAGCCACGAGTGTTCGTATAATTGCTTTCGCATTATGACTGCCAAATATGAATTCATACTTCCATACAATTACCTATCAGGAAAAGGCAACAGTTACCATGACTTTCTTTGCCAACTGGACCAAATTAAATGCAGTAACAGTAAAAAAAACACTTTGCTTCAGTTCAGCCAGAAGATCGCGGCGGTGATTCTTGCACGAAGGCGAAAAAAAAAACATGCGCACGCTGGAATTCCGTACACTCTGCTGTGTGCCATTGTCTCAGCCGCCTCCGAAACCCTCACCCAATGCGCCTTCTCGCGGTAGCCGGGCGCGCGAGATGATACTCATCACGGCCGGGCTAGACTGCACCTGCGCGTGCTTCTTTCATTACTGCCTTCTAACCCGTCGCGAACACAATGGGACAGTTTGAGTATCTTTCGCCACCCTTCGGCGGTAGGGGCGCAGCGACCCTGACCTTGCATCTTCTGTGCCGCGTACACGACACAAGGAAGTTTGTTGATGTGAAACGGTGGATTGGGGGTGGGGTGTAATTAAAAATCCAGGGATAGAGGGAGGACCTTCTACTTAAAAAAAAACTTAGAATACCAGACGGCTTGCCGCCTAGAGTAGATATGCGTGTGCTCGGGGATACTATAAGCTGAAAATCAGTGAGAATGTGGAAGAATCGGCTAATGAGAGGCATTTAGGAGGCATAAAGCACTGGAAATGCTCAGAGAAAAAGATAAACAATGCTGCACCTGCTCTGCAAGTAGAGGGCACTAAGTACCTTTGACCCTTGGTCTCGTTGGACAACGACGTCTCAATTGAGAGAGGTCGCTCACAGAATTACGAGCGCACGTTCCCTGTGCTAGGTACTTCCCATTTTTCTTTGTTTTACCAAATGCATTTAAAGTGTTTTTAAGGGCTAATAGCTGCTGTCTGCAGCCTGACAACTCTTTTAAACACGTACGTGCTTTGATTATTTAACGGCTAAAAAACTGCGTATAAGGAGAAAGAAAGTAAAAAGAGGACCTTGCTGCTGAATAATGGTTTTAGAAGGGACGCACAAAAAGTGGTGGTGTGCAGTGTCAAGGTATTACGACCACTTGGAAATATTGATTCTGGAGACGCCAAGCCCTTTTACATTCCTTTGTACTGCAAACCACGTCCACGAATAATGCGAATAACGCAACTGCTCAGAAGCCACTTGCCCCGAAACTAAAGCTCTAGTGAAAATCAGTTCTGCGCTATCTTTCGAGTTCGTAAAACAACATGTTTAGAAACGGATATTGACAACATTATATTTTTTGGCAAGTAAGCAGCTTTTTCTCTGAAAAAAAAAACTGTATGAATTTTCTTGTGGCTTATTTCTACAAGCAGGTTATTTCTACAATGCGGCTTGGGTTATTCTGGAATTTACCCACAACGCGACATTTCATTCGGTTCTTTGTCAGTGGTCAGTCTACAGTGATTTCTCGAGTCGAGAAGGCAGTCGCACAACCTTCAGTACGCGCATTACGCACATGGATATATAATAGCTGCGTGAAGGTGTATTGCTGTGTTCCGTTACGGCCACTCAATCGCCGTGGTTCCGTATTGCAACTCCCGTTCGGGGAAAATACCGGTTGTTTCTTCTCACCAATTCCCAAACAATACTGAGCTGTGCACCAAGTGTGAAAAAAATATTGCGAGAGACAACCTCATCCTTAACGACAAGTCTTCATCGACAGTCGTATGCAGCAGGCACTTGCCCGATGAAGACGTGATGAAGACTGCTGTTTTCTGCATCGGAAAACCTATTCCCGACTCCGTGCCTACTCTTTTCAAGGGCTATACTTCCTACATGATTTCAAGTGCGTAGAAGCTTCGCAAAGATCCTTCTTCACGAGTTTGGCCCCTATGTCAAACATCAAGGAAGAGAAAAGCGGAGACCAACAAAACATATCTGGATGTTGCAACTTGTATGTTGCAACTTTGTATGCTGTGTGTGATATGGCTTTCTGTCACAAAGAGGCTACGATTAGGCACCCTCTTCGGGGCTTGTGACACTGCTAGCAAAGTGCACTCTTCAGGGGTATACAGTTTGATTGATTTGTGGGGTTTAACGTCCCAAAACCACCATATGATTACGAGAAACGCCGCAGTGGAGGGCTCCGAAAATTTTGACCACCTGGGGTTCTTTAACGTGCAGCCGAATCTGAGCACACGGGCCTGCAACACATCCGCCTCCATCGAAAATGCAGCCGGGATTGGATCCCGCTACCTTCGGGTCAGCAGCCGAGTACCTTAGCGGATAGACCACCGCGGCGGGCGGGGTATATAGGTTCAAGCCTAGCCTCGTCAGGTATGAGCAATGCCATAAATTATTTGTGTTTCTTCAATGATTAAGCAACTTGTTATCCAATGCACAGAGAGTGGAGAAGTGCGCCCAAAGTCATGTGCTGGCATTGCGCGCGCTGTACGGAGTGGTGGAAGAGGGCAGGGCTGCAGCGCCCCCCTCAAAGGTGTGGCGAGAGGCATGCACTACACCCAATGGGAAGGCCGTAAGAAGCGAGCGCGCAGGTGTAGTCTAGCCCGGCCATGTACCCGCTGATTTTTCTGGGGAGCGCGGCTACAGTGAACTATACACCAGAACATAGTGAGCTCAGCACGTGCTGCCATATTGAAAAGCGCGTCACGCCAACTGTTGCAAGCGCGGCGAAACGACACCTATACACTGACACGTGAGCAGATGTTCCGCTAATCAAACGCGAAACTGCACAACACGAGTCCAGCTGTAAGGATGTTTCGCGCTCTTGCTTTCCAGGAATTTTGTGCTCATTTTGTGAGAAATGCCGAGGATACCTTCCTCTACAGCCGGAATGTCTTCAGCACGTGCATTCCATATTTCGGAAGCAACTTCATCAGGTACGTACTATCATCGATTGAAACAACCACGAACAGCGGAAAGCGTTGCTTTCGACTCAGTCGCACTGCGGCGTGATTTGGCTGTGACAAGCAGAATTTGTTCTTTAAGTCGGCGTCAACGTAGCGCTAGAATCTCAAGCCAACTTGCGCTCATCCACTGCATGTGTTTATCATTTGCCACTCATGCCGGGCACTCGAAACACACACGCGTTGCGAAAGTGCCAACCAGAACAAGATTTTAAAATGGTACGGTGACGCCGACCGAAAGCATAGATTCGCCTTGTGAGTCAAGACATTCCGCACTTCGACAACGTCGACAGCTATGCTTTTCGTACCGTGCACGTCTCTATGCATCGCTTTAGTACACTGTTGCAATTGTATACGTTAGTGGTGCTTGCATCCACGCGTGAGTCGTATAATATCCTATTACTGGCATACAGCCTGCGTAAAAGAACGGCAATGACTTGGTGCCACCTACTATACACGCAAAACGCTGCTGTAAAGTGGAACAGGTGGCGTTGCGTTAGAGTAAACACAAGAATTATATTTACTCGTACACATTTACTGTACTCGTACTTTTTCTTGCTGATTGCGATTATATCCACTGGCGGTGGAGCTCGACGTTTTTCGTTGCGGATGGAAATCTGTGCAACCAGGATTCACCACACCGGCACGATTGCTGCATCGTGTTGGAATCTTCACAGACAGTGCTTAGTAATATCTTGCTCTCGTTGTTTTTGCATCCAAAGATAGTACAGTGGTACCCATATGACTGCTTATAAGCTAGCACAGCGTGAACACGTGATTTTTTCACATTTTAAAGTCCAAGAGCCGCTGCTTGCCATGCTAGTGAGGCACGCCTTGGTAGTTGAAAACAAACTATGGCGTCTCTAGGATCGAGGGTATACCACCTAAGGCGCCTGGGTGTGAGATAGGCGTGCTGTCGTCTATAGGTTGTATTCAGGTGATGTCAGCTTGGCGGGCGTGGGAGTGAAAAGGGTGCAAGCTGTGCTGATAACCACGCGGCCACCATTTTGAAGGCCATCGTAACGGCAACATTCCAGCAGTTTGGTCCGGTGGTTCCAACAGGGGCACACAAGCTACTGCAGACATGTTGCTCTTGCTTTATTTTATGTAGACTTAGAAGGTACGAGATTTACCATTTGTGAAGCTACTGGAGCTATAGGCAATGCGTGTTCGACTCGCTTGAGCGTGTACGCCGAGAAATTAGACGCCCATGCTAAACAGTGATACACGGACAAAGTGTCTCTCTACAGTGTGTGTTGACTCACTCATTTTAACGAGCGAGGAGGCCGCATTTGACACGAGACTTGTTTGGAAGGTGCAACTCTGAGACATAAAGAACAGCTTGGTGCATACACGACAAGTGTTGTGACGCACGAACGACTCAATGCCAAGAAATCGCTGTGTGCTTGACTATTGGGTTTGACTACGAGTCTTTGTTGAAAAGTCATGGTGACTGCGTCGCTGTGGGCGCAAAGGTAAGATAATCTGAAGTTATATTCTGTCTGTAAGCGTTAAAGTCGAGTTCACTCATGAATTTGATTCTAGTGCGATCTTTTACGAATCGACTTGAAGCGGTGGGCTTGCTCGTGAAGCGCTTACGAACTTGCACGTGGAAACACCATTACATGGGGCAGATTAGATTGTGGTAAAGTGCACACGAGACAGAAATTTTGACGTGGTTGGCTCATTCACAGCTTTGATCAATCGAATGAACATTAAAATATTCGCTGGAATAATGTAACAAGCGACCTGTGCTTTGACGCAAGTGTACAAAGCCACATCATTTTAGTGAGAAAAACAAGAAGCGTGTGCCTCTCATCGAGCTCGCAGTGTACCTCGCATGTAATATTATTTGTCCAGCTTTGAGTATACTCCGCTGTGTTGTGCTATTCGTAGACGTTTCTGCCAGAGCATTGAAACTGAAATTTTCTGTGTTATTGTGATTTCTTTATTTTAATATTTAATTCGCTTCTCTATTACTCAAAACTGTCATAACCCGAACTCAACTGAGTTACTATTCGCAGGTGAACCACTCTCAAAAACTCATCCCGCAGCCTTGTAAAATTCAGCCTGGCGAAGACGGCTGAATCACTCGCCATGACGCTTCGCCGCGACCTGCAGTGTACGACTACATTACCGCGAATAACGTTCGGCAAGGAATAAAATTTAACCGGTTTTGAATTTTCAGGCTTGTCACCCTTTTAATGTTTGCGATAGATGCACACAAATACGGCACAATCAAAAGTGATAACGAATGGTGGGCGTAAAAAAAGGGCTGGGCTTTAGTATCCCGCGAGGCACACACATGTGTATGTACATGACCCTAGTCATGGCGGCTGAAAACAGTGACTTCCCAGCATTGTTAATATGCTGCGCGAATAGCCGACTTGTAGGCTGCGGGAGCACAGGGTTGCTCGGAGGTGAATACCACCTTTAATGCGGTGATTGGAACGGCCAGAGAGAAATGCGCTGAGCGCCCGCCATGTCGGAGGCCATGCTGATGATGTTAAATTAGCTAGAGGTCACACTTTGGATACATGACGCGATCGGTTGGGTACATTGCATCATGGTAAAAAAAGAAGATTAACAATTTCTGGCATATTTTGAGAATGAAATGTAAATTTTAGGCCACATGCTGCGTCAAAATGTCTGTCTCACGTGTTCCCAGGAGCCTCGACTACCTTTAGGCAGTGTTTTGTGGCCACGCGAAAAAACAAATGTTGCATGGCCCCTTTAATGTCAACTGAAATATTGGCTACCTCTGTTTGTTCTCTGACCCACTCTTTTGTGTTCCGATCATTTGCGGTTACACCTATAATGTTCCGCCAATCAAGCTGCGTGGTACTCAACTTCTCGAGACTCTTATTCCTAAAGTTTGAGCCACATATGGTGAAGTTCGATTGTTGTACTCTTTTGCCAGACATTGTTTGGGAATGTCTGCCACATGTTCTCCTGCCCATCGCCCCTATGTTTAAGTGACCAAAATCTTACATGCTCCTACTGAAAATCTGAAGGCAGGTTTCTAATTTTGAACTGTTGTTCTTCATAAGGGTCTCATAACATAATGGTATTTGTCTTTCACATGTTTGTCTTGAACACTACAATACTTTCTTGGTTTAGATCTTCAATGTTTATATTTTTCTTCAATTCGTCGTTTTATTTGCTAGAGAGCATAATCTAACGTGAAATCTGTCGGTTGCCGACATTTTCTCTCGTCAATAATAATTCATAATTCTGTCCAGTCGAGTCGTTTGAATACTTTTTATTAGCATGTACTGAACAACGCTGGAGGGATCGCATCTGCTTGCTTGACCCCCATTCATTATGTCAATTAATCTTGCTTTTCTTTTGCAGAAGTGACGTATACCTGCGAAATATGTACAGGTGTCGGCTCGAGGACTTACATAAGCTTGAAGCACTCCTTTTGACACAATGATTCACTGGCTGCTGGTATCTGCAGCGAGTTGAATGCATTTTTGTAGTCAATTAAACTGTATGAAGTATTTTGTTGTAAGGTGCGTATTTTTCAATTACCATATTTAATGCCTGATCCTGCCTTGCTGTAGGCTGTGTACTTTTTTAGATTAATCAGTCAAGTGGTTCTATAATCCTATTTGAAATAACCTTCGTAAATATTTTGTATAGAACTGAAATGTAGCTGATGAGTCTTCAAGTGTTTTACGTCGCCCTTATTGTGTATATTAAAATGTTGACGCTTTCTCAGTGTTAAGTGTGACAAGTTTTCCAAATATGAGGTCTCTTCTGTTTTTCAACAAATCGACTGTTATGCTGTCGTCTGCGGCTATTCTTGGTGTCTCGTGTGGCATATCTAAACTCATCGGTATAGCTATACAGGAAGCTTCCGTGTCCTGCCCTACTTGAATTTACTGGAGGATGAATGATGCTTCCATAAACTGTACATTTCAGAAGAGACCTGTTTTGCAACATTCACTACGTCATTAAAATGAAAAATAACTTTATGCAGCTAATCTTTAAAACACGCCAATTAGTTTTCCTTTAAATGGTTTCCTCTTAGCTGTGTTCATGCTGCCTTTTTTTTGGACATTGTAATTCGGTGAGTCTCTGAGATTTTTATTTTGTTATTCAGCATCGATAGCCCGGTTAATTCTATTTTTGTTCTTTAGTTAGTCACTTTCATAATTATCGCGTCTTTATGATTTATTGGATTTGGAGCTTGCTCATTTCGTGCTTTATTGAGCTTTGAGGCTTGAACCTCCACGGCCGCTTCAGGAATCAGGCGAGTACCGGTTACGTTCAGTCTTCTACTCCATGTCGTTAGTTTATTTGTGTCCTAAGGTGTCGCAATTACGCGCGCGCACGCGTGCAAGACGGTACTAATTCAAGAATATTTTGTTTAATTTTTCTTTCACAATAATTGTTATATCGGTAACTCTCATGTCAGCTAAGCGCAAAGGAAGAATATGCCACTAAAGCAAAAAGGTGTCTAAACAAAAAGAGGACGTGTGCTGCTCAAATTATTTTTCTCCAAACGACGCAGGAAGTGTTTCTGCTCAACAGTTGTTCACCGCTCCGATCCACAGGGACTTTCCTCCACGAAACAGTGTGAATAAATACTGACTGCTATCCCTGGGAGGGGCGCGTTTACTGCACGAATATTAGCGCCTGTGCTGAACACGGAGTGCCTCATCCTTTCTCAATAAATAACTGCTCTCTCGATCGCGGACCATGTCACTGTGAACATTGCCAGTGATCGCGTGCTTCACGGGCAATGGTCTGACGTATAACCATGAGGTTGCGTAACTTTCACGTTGGAATCACGTACCCATGTTTCTGTGTTCACGTTTGAGTTCACTGAATCAGTTTTTTTCTTGTCATGCGACACGCTGACGTAGCTGACATACATGCAGGCAATTAGACGACCACACCCAATATTCATTTTTTACACGTTGCCTTGCTCGACAAGGTGGATAAGTGTCATTGATTTCAGCTGAAAGAAATAGAATCCCCTGCGCGAAGTTGCACGCGAAATTGTTCGAAGTGACGATAGAGTTTCTTGCGTATGTAATACAGACATACGCAATATACACAAGGCACAAGGCAGTAATATAGACATACGCAATATGCACAAGGCACAAGGCAGTAATTCTATGCGCACAAGGCAGTATAGAATTTGCCGTAATATAGAGCGTATACCTCAATTTCATCACCCTGCGTATCAACACCAAACGGAACTTGCACCCCCTCCCCCCATTGGTATCACCGACAGTGGCAAGACAAAGGAAGGGCGCCATAAAAGCGTGTGACTCTATTCTTTCATACATTATCATGTATGGGCCGTGGGAGCACAACTCATCAAAATCTCCACAAAAGAATCATGAAGTGCCTGTTCCTAACCACTGCAAAGGAGCCATGCCAGCTGTATTTTGTTTCATTTGCAGGTACTTGCTCTCTACTAATGGGAGCTATGAACGTATTTCAAAATAAAAGTTTGACGCCTCTTACTAAAACATTGTCTCAGGCAGAAAATTGACGCAAGAATATGCCCTAAAATATGCCAGAGCATTAATTAGTTCTTTTCAATCACCAGTGACACAATTCCGCTTCTGTGTGATGACGTCTTAGTATACCTTTCGTTATTTTTCGAGAATTCTGGGTCATCGTATAAACTTCATAAAAGCTGGGACGGCTTTAAGCTCTCCCATAGTAGAGTACTAAGTACTCTAAATCGTTACCCACTTTTTTCACCCCCCCGCTTTTCCAATTCTGGGATGGCTGTATGCTCTCCCATAATAGAGTATTGATTGATATGTGGGGATTAACGTCCCGAAACCACCATATGATTATGGAGATGCCGTAGTGGAGGGCTCCGGAAATTTCGACCACCTGGGGTTCGTTAACGTGCACCCAAATCTGAGCACACGGGCCTACAACATTTCCGCCTCCACCGTAAATGCAGCCGCGCCGCCGGAAATCGAACCCGCGACCTGGGGGTCAGCAGCCGAGTACCTTAGCCACTAGACCACCGCGGCGGGGCATTGTGGCAGTCACGGCGAGTAGAAACAACAACGAAATAATCAACTTCTAAAGCAGTGACATTTCACAAAGAGGTGCAAACGGAACGGTACAAAAATGCATGCGTGCCGCTGCTAACCCGCGTGGTGTGTCGAACCGGAAGCCGTCGTATCCCCACAGTTTCCTGTGTTTGCCTATTTTACAGGTCACCTATAGCAGCAACGGTGTTTTAGACATCTTGCTCGATAGCCAAGTGCCGCCAGCCAAGTGCAGCCAAACTACCTGGCGCGAGCGGGCTGAAAGCAAAGCAGGAAGGCATGGTAGCACGGGGGAAAGAAGGTACGCCAGGCATGAGCCATGACCTTGAGCACTCTTGTTTTTCTTCGCGTGGCTACCTATCAGCGTGATCGCAAGCGAGCAGGAGGTGGCCTTTCACGGTGGCCGCTGTAACCATGCAGCTCATGATTATGGCCTCCGAGATGGCGGGCGCGCGGCGGGTTTCTCTCCGGCCCTCCGAATCACACGGATACAGCGAGTTTCAAGAGGTGGGCGTGACCCGCACTTTACTCCGCACGGCGGCGCTGTTTCGTATGGCCAAAAAAGCTGCCGCGCTGTTGGTGAAGCTTGCATGTGGCGAGAAAAAAAAATGGGTTTACACTTTTTTATAACTTCGCACTCATTTGGGAATGCCGGACCAAGGCGAACTAGAACAAAACTCAATGCTTAGGCGTATATATTCTCAAAAGGGCTTTTTCGTTGTAGATTTGTCCCACTCATTATAGAGCACTTATAATTGCAATGCCTCTGCAAGAGATCCGCATGTGCTGAAAACTTTCTGTACTTCGAAGTTTGCTGGCTGTATAACATGAAGCGCACAGGGGAAGAAAAAATGACAGCCCGATCAACAGCGAAGTAAGGGTGCCATGCTCTACGCTCACGTTCTATACTGCTTTAGAGGGGTTGTTTTTTTCTCATTTCATGGAACTAGCGCTGCTTTTTATTGTAACCCTGTTTCAAGAATCCTCCCGTCGAGCCGCAAAAGCAGCATACGGGGAGAAGGGTGCAGGCGGTCACCATGCATTTAGACTAGTCTATATAGACTGAACTTCGCTGGTTCTTTACGACCACGGGCTGCTTACAGGAAACGTTTTGGCCACTTATGATCACCCATTCACACTGTGAGTTTTATAGTGTTCAGTGGATACGTTGGGCAGTGTAAGAACGAACATTGAAATGTTTTGCTTGTTCAACAAGTACGCAACACGCGTGTAGAGTTTGAGGTACCTGGTATAAAACACTGTGGTATTACATACCAGTGAAAATTTGCACTTGTTTAGTAGCCGCTACCTCAGCGAATACTTAGTTTTCGTTAGAAAAACGCCGCTGTTCTAGGTGTGTGACCCTTTGATTTAGATTCAGCCAAGATTACAGTAAGTGAATACGACACTGATATTGTCATTGTGCTACCAAAATATAATAAAAATTTAGATGACCAAAAAGGAGACGATGGCAACTCAGGCACTTCCACTGTGAAAGACGTGGGGAGTTATTGTCGGTCGGTAAATTGAAGTCTTATACAATGTTCCAGCAATGTTCCGGCAAAGGTCACGCGCTGAATTGCAAAGATCGAAACGAGCCCCGCGTTTCTCATGCACAAAATACACACAAAGCACACTCACAGGTACAGGTGAACGCGAATAAGCGTCTCAGTTGTTACTTCGCTGTGTCTGAAAAGGGCGCCCTTTCCGCAAACGGAGGCTTTGCAATGATTGCAGCGACATTTGTGTGCCCGGTAACTACAACAAAATCGTTCTGGCGAAACACCCAGTTTGGCCAAGACGTACGATCCTCCCCACTGCAAGGTAAGGGCATGTGATAGAGCGTACATCCGCTTACTCTCCACGCGGGCCAAAGTACGTGTGCTAGATGATAGCCGCCGCGTGCTCACTGCACCATCTTGCTGATAATGCTGAACACACGATAGTCTCCCCCCCCCCCCCCCGAGGTGCCTGCCAGCGGTAAGTGGTAGATATAAATAGCTTGCCGGTTAAACGTCCAATGAGGCACTTCCCGGTGGCTGAGTGGCTAGCGTATCAGCATTCACGACGTGGAGGTCCCACGTTCGAATCCGTGCGCCGAAGTCATTTTCCTGGATTTTTCTTGTGTTTCGTTCATATATTTATATTTATATATATATATACATTTATATATATATAATGCAACGAGCAAGGTTGCGTAAAAACACAGGTTATTATTCCAGAAACGTTAGCGGCAACAAGCTGGTACAGGCAGGAACTCGGCAAGCACGAGCCACACACGGACGTCAACGTCTTCTTTCACGCTGGCACAGAGCTGGCGCCACTATGCTTCGGTACAATTACTCCCCGCGCAGAAAGGAGCCAACCTGGCGACCTAGAGAAAGGACACGACAAGGGGGTCATAGCACGGTTTTAGGCGTGATACGTGTACTGTTTCACGCCCACGGCAGCGTTGGTCCGAGGGTGGATCAATGGGCTCAACTTCATAGTTGATAGAAGATGTTTGCCGCACCACACGGTAGGGGCCATGGTATTTCGACGAAAGCTTCGGGGAAAGACCGGGAGGGGTAGATGGGACCCAGAGCCAAACCAGCATTCCTGGGTTATAGTGCACAGTAGACGCAGAGGAATCGTGGTCAGTTTTCTGGCGCCATTGGTCTTGTGCGGTAAATGAGCGAGCGAGTTGACGACACTCTTCGGCATAAGCACCTGCTTCGGAAACAGGCGTCACTTCGGAAACATCAGGCCTGTAAGGGAGAATGGTGTCCATGGAGCATGATGGCTCACGTCGGTACAGAAGGAAGAAAGGAGAAAAGCCAGTGGTTGTTTGTGGCGCAGAGTTGTACGCGTACGTGACAAAAGGGAGCACTTGGTCCCAATTAGTGTGGTCGTCAGAGGCGTACATGGCAAGCATATCTCCAAGGGTACGGTTGAAGCGTTCCGTCATGCCATTGGTTTGGGGATGGTATGCTGAGGATTTCCTATGGACAGTGCGACATGCCTTGAGTAGCTCGTCGACGGCGTTCGAGAGAAACACGCGTCCACGGTCACCGAGTAATTCACGAGGTGCACCGTGTCGCAAAATGAGATGGTGAAGAAGAAAGGACGCAACGTCTTTCGCAGTGGTAGCAGGCAGCGCAGATGTTTCAGCGTAGCGTGTTAAAGATCCACGGCGACGATAATCCACCGGTTGCCTCGAAGAGAGTTGGGTAGAGGACCATAAATATCAATTCCGACGTGGTCGAATGGTCTCGCTGGACAGGTTAAGGGTTGCAAAGGGCCAGCAGTGCTTTGAGAAGGCGTCTTGCGTCGTTGACACTTGGTGCATGACCGAACGTACTGGCGAACGTGCCGATACATGCCGCGCCAGTAGTATCTTAGACGAAGGCGAGAGTAAGTCTTAAATACTCCAGCGTGGCCACACTGGGGGTCATCGTGAAAGGCAGCGCAGATGTCCGAACGCAAATGACGAGGGATGACAAGGAGCCACCTACGGCCATCCGTCACGTAATTGCGGCGATACAACAAGCCTTCACGGACAGCAAAGTGTCTTGCTTGACGAGAGAGGGAGCGTGAAGTCGTTTCTGACGAACTGTGAGAGAGGACGTCGAGCAAAGAATTGATCCAGGGATCCTTGCGCTGTTCGGATGGCATGTCAGTGATGCTCAACGATGACGAATCGCAAATGGCAGTTGATAAGCAGGCAAGGTCAGGAGGCAGTGGAGAACGGGATAGTGCATCGGCGTCTGAATGTCTGCGTCCTGAGCGATAAACAACACGGATATCGTATTCCTGAAGGCGTAAAGCCCAACGAGCGAGGCGGCCAGTAGGATCTTTCATGGACGCTAACCAGCATAAGGCATGGTGATCTGTGACAACATCAAACTGGCGTCCGTAAAGGTAGGTGCGAAATTTTCCTATAGCCCAAATGATAGCCAAGCACTCCTTTTCCGTGACGGAATAGTTGGACTCTGCCTTCGTTAGTGTACGGCTGGCATAGGCGACAACGTACTCGTCGCAGCCATCCTTGCGTTGAGCGAGAATGGCACCGAGGCCGACACCGCTTGCATCCGTGTGAATTTCAGTGGGTGCATTGGGATCGAAGTGGCGGAGAACTGGCGGAGAGATGAGTAGCCGGCGTAGCGCCGTGAATGCCTCATCGCAGTGGGAATTCCAGCCAGACAGGTCCGTGCTACGGGAGAGAAGCTGAGTCAGAGGGGCAATTATAGAGGCAAAATTGCGAATGAAATGCCGAAAATAGGAACACAAGCCTATGAAACTACGAAGCTCCTTTAGGGTAGTAGGCTTGGGGTACTCGGCAACGGCACGCAGTTTGGCAGGATCTGGCGATATTCCTTCTTTTGAAACGACGTGGCCGAGAATTGTGAGTTTGCGGGCGCCAAAACGACATTTCTTGAAGTTAAGTTGCAACCCGGCTTCCGTAAGGCACTGGAGAACTTGTTCCAGACGGGAAAGATGAGTTTCGAAATTCGCCGAGAATACAACTATGTCGTCTAAATAGCAAAGACAGATGTGCCATAAAGTCCCCCTGAGGACACTGTCCATCATTCTTTCAAAAGTCGCAGGCGCATTGCAAAGACCGAAGGGCATTACATTAAATTCATATAAGCCGTCAGGGGTCACAAACGCCGTTTTTGGACGGTCTGGTTCAGCCATTGGTACTTGCCAATATTCAGAGCGCAGATCCAGTGAAGAGAAAAACTCCGCACCTTGAAGGCAATCCAAGGCGTCATCAATGCGTGGCAGGGGATAAACATCCTTGCGTGTGATGTTGTTTAGTCGACGATAATCCACGCGAAAACCTGATGGAGCCATCCTTTTTTCGCACGAGGACCACTGGCGAAGCCCAAGGACTGTGTGAGTGCTGAATAACACCACGTTGCAGCATCTCGTCGACATGTTGAGTGATGACGTCACGCTCGGCCTGCGAGACGCAGTAGGAGCGCTGACGAAGTGGAGTATGATGACCGGTGTCGATATGGTGAGTGACAACTGACGTGCGTCCCAAGGGAGGTTGTCCGTGGTCGAAGGAGGCGCGGAAACGGTCAAGTAGTTGAATGAGCTGATTGCGCTGGTCTTGCGTAAGGCCGGTGTCTACGCTGCGCAACAGAACGTCTTCGTCAGGTAGTGAGGGCGCGGTGCCAGCTGTGACAGCATCCACGGACATCGGTGTCGTATCAGAACGGGCATCGAAAGGAAAGATGTCATCATAAGTGTCAAGACTCCCAATGCATTCGCCATGCAATAAGGTAGCGGGACAAGGGAACGGATTGCACACGTACACGGCACTGGAGCCATCGGCAAGTGTTATGACGGCAAACGGGACGACAAGGTTCCGGCGACGAGCGCATTCTTGTGATGGCATAACTAGGGCAGTTGAATCGGAAACGGAGTTGCACAAAAGAGATACCGCGGTGACTGAAAAAGCAGAAATGACGACGTCAGCGGCGACGATCACCTTTTTGGGTGAGCGAGGGAGATCTATGAATGTCGTGCTGAATGGAAACAAAACGAGTTGAGCACGAGCGCAGTCGACAACCGCATGATTAGCGGAAAGAAAGTTCCACCCCAGGATGATTTCATGAGACGTATGCGGAAGGACGACAAATTCAACGATGTAAAGCACTCCTTGAATCACAACACGAGCAGTGCATGTGGCAGAAGGTTGGACGTGTTGCGAACTCGCCGTGCGTAAAGAAATTTCAACCAGTGGAGTCGTCACTTTGTTCAGTTTGCGGCATAACACTTCACTGATTATACAAATAGCGGCACCTGTGTCGACAAGAGCAGTTGTGGCGAAACCGTCCACAAACACGGCAATCTCGTTAGGGGCGATAGATGAAGCCTTGGAAATTTCGTTGGTGGCGCAGCTCTTGCCTCAGGAACTGCGACTGTTAGTTTTCCTCCTGGGCGTGGTTGGAACGGCGAAGCATGGGGGAAGGAGACCGAAGACGGGGTGAAGGAGATCGACGTCGGCTGAAGTCTGTTCGACGTGAGCGGGGGTCATGTGAATCAGGTGTCACATGCAATTCTGATGGCCGAGGTATGTAGCCGGAATGCTGCACATCATTAAAATAGAATCCACGGCGACGACAGTAGCGCGCGACATGTCCTGGAATACCACAGTTGTAGCAGACGGGCCGGTTATCCGGAGTACGCCAAGAGTTGACAGGTGCTCGAGGTGGTGGAATGGGCCGATTTACCGGATAAACTGAAACTGGTGACCTGTAGTAGTTGGTGGCTGGACTGTATGAAGGGAGCGGCGGTTGGGCAGAAGGTCGGCGGACGGCTTCTGCATAAGTCAGCGGTGCAGCCACTGATATTGGGGATGTGGGCGAAGAGAGAGCCTCGGCAACTTGCGTCTGAATAGCACGGCGAAGTGAGTGGTCCAGTGTTGTGGGGGTCTCGTTGATGGTGGCGACAAGAGAGAGCTGTCGAGCAACTTCCTTCCGGATGTACTGTTGAATTTGAGGCATTAACACGCTGTAGTCGGAGCCACTGCTTTTGCACTCCAAGGCCGAAATATCAGCTGTCTGCGTATTAGCGCGACGTGTAGAAACTCGTTGCTTGCGCAGCTCATCGAAACTTTGACATAACTGAATCAAGGCCGTGACGGTCTGTGGGTTTTTGGCCACAAGCATATGAAAAGCGTCGTCATCAATGCCTTTCATTATGTTCTTTATTCTGTCAGCCTCCGTCATCCTGGCATCAACTCGCCTACAGAGGCTGATCACAACCTCAATGTAGCTCGTGAAGCTCTCACCATTTCGCTGAAATCGTCCCCGCAGTCCCAGTTCAGCGCGAAGCTTACGCATGGCTGGACGACCGAAAAACGAGGTGACGGCCTCTTTGAAAACCGACCAGGTGGGGATGTCGGCTTGGTGGTCGGTGAACCATAGGTTGGCCAAATCCGTCAAGTAGAAGATGACGTGAATCAGCTTCGCAGGGTCATCCCACTTGTTAATCGCGCTGGCATGCTCGTACTCTGCCAGCCAGTCCTCGACATCTTGATCTTCAGTGCCGTTGTATACTGGTGGGTCACGCTAGACGAAGTACACCAGAACACATGACGGGTGGCAGCGTGGAAGAGCCTTGTGGGGGATCGACGCGCTCGGTCATCGTGGACTGAGATGGTAGCTTACGGCTGCGGAGTGCGGAGCTCCAGGACGTTACCCAGCACGTTTCCACCAAATGAAACGAGCAAGGTTGCGTAAAAACACAGGTTATTATTCCAGAAACGTTAGCCGCAACAAGCTGGTACAGGCAGGAACCCGGCAAGCACGAGCCACACACGGACGTCAACGTCTTCTTTCACGCTGGCACAGTGCTGGCGCCACTATGCTTCGGTACAATATATATATATATATATATATATATATATATATATATATATATATATATATATATTTATATATATTAAAGAGAGAGAGAGTGACGTATACATATACGGTGCATGACGCCGACGTCCACGCCGACGGCGAAATACAGCCACGAGTGTTCGTATAATTGCTTTCGCATTATGACTGCCAAATATGAATTCATACTTCCATACAATTACCTATCAGGAAAAGGCAACAGTTACCATGACTTTCTTTGCCAACTGGACCAAATAAATGCAGTAACAGTAAAAAAAATACTTTGCTTTAGTTCAGCCAGAAGATCGCGGTGGTGATTCTTGCTCGTAGGCGAAAAAAAAAAACATGCGCACGCTGGAATTCCGTGCACTCTGCTGTGTGCCATTGTCTCAGCCGCCTCCGAAACCCTCACCCAATGCGCCCTCTCGCGGTAGCCGGGCGCGCGAGATGATACTCATCACGGCCGGGCTAGACTGCACCTGCGCGTGCTTCTTTCATTACTGCCTTCTAACCCGTCGCGAACACAATGGGACAGTTTGAGTATCTTTCGCCACCCTTCGGCGGTAATGGGCGCAGCGACCCTGACCTTGCATCTTCTGTGCCGCGTACACGACACAAGGAAGTTTGTTGATGTGAAACGGTGGAATAGGGGGTGGGGATGTAATTAAGAAATCCAGGGATAGAGGGAGGACCTTCTACTTAAAAAAAAACTTAGAATACCAGACGGCTTGCCGCCTAGAGTAGATATGCGTGTGCTCGGGGATACTATAAGCTGAAAATCAGTGAGAATGCGGAAGAATCGGCTAATGAGAGGCATTTAGGAGGCATAAAGCACTGGAAATGCTTAGAGAAAAAGATAAACAATGCTGCACCTGCTCTGCAAGTAGAGGGCACTAAGTACCTTTGAACCTTGGTCTCGTTGGACAACGACGTCTCAATTGAGAGAGGTCGCTCACAGAATTACGAGCGCACGTTCCCTGTGCTAGGTACTTCCCATTTTTCTTTGTTTTACCAAATGCATTTGGAGTGTTTTTAAGGGCTAATAGCTGCTGTCTGCAGCCTGACAACTCTTTTAAACACGTACGTGCTTTGATTATTTAATGGCTAAAAAACGGCGTATAAGGAGAAAGAAAGTAAAAAGAGGACCTTGCTGCTGAATAATGGTTTTGGAAGGGACGCACAGAAAGTGGTGGTGTGCATTGTCAAGGTATTACGACCACCTGGAAATATTGATTCCGGAGACGCCAAGCACTTTTACATTCCTTTGTACTGCAAATCCCCGTCCACGAATAATGCGAATAACGCCACTGCTCAGAAGCCACTTGCCCCGAAACTAAAGCTCTAGTGAAAATCAGTTCTGCGCTATCTTTCCAGTTCGTAAAACAACATGTTTAGAAACAGATATTGACAACATTATATTTTTTGGCAAGTAAGCAGCTTTTTCTCTGAAAAAAAAAACTGTATGAATTTTCTTGTGGCTTATTTCTACAAGCAGGTTATTTCTACAATGCGGCTTGGGTTATTCTGGAATTTACCCACAACGCGACATTTCATTCCGTTCTTTGTCAGTGGTCAGTCTACAGTGATTTCTCGAGTTGAGAAGGCAGTCGCACAACCTTCAGTACGCGCATTACGCACATGGATATATAATAGCTGCGTGAAGGTGTATTCTGTGTTCCGTTACGGCCACTCAATCGCCGTGGTTCCGTATTGCAACTCCCGTTCGGGGAAAATACCCGTTGTTTCTTCTCACCAATTCCCAAACAATACTGAGCTGTGCACCAAGTGTGAAAAAAATATATGCGAGAGACAACCTCATCATTAACGACAAGTCTTCATCGACAGTCGTATGCAGCAGACACTTGCCCGATGAAGACGTGATGAAGACTGCTGTTTTCTGCATCAGAAAACTTATTCCCGACTCTGTGCCTACTCTTTTCAAGGGCTATCCTTCCTACATGATTTCAAGTGCGTAGAAGCTTCGCAAAGATCCTGCTTCCCGAGTTTGGCCCCTACGTCAAACATCAAGGAAGCGAAAAGCGGAGACCAACAAAACATATCTGGATGTTGCAACTTGTATGTTGCAACTTTGTATGGTGTGTGTGATATGGCTTTCTGTCACAAAGAGGCTACGATTATGCACCCTCTTCGAGGCTTGTGACACTGCTCGCAAAGTGCACTCTTCAGGGGTATACAGTTTGATTGATTTGTGGGGTTTAACGTCCCAAAATCACCATATGATTACGAGAAACGCCGCAGTGGAGGGCTCCGAAAATTTTGACCACCTGGGGTTCTTTAACGTGCAGCCGAATCTGAGCACACGGGCCTACAACATGTCCGCCTCCATCGAAAATGCAGCCGGGATTGGATCCCGCTACCTTCGGGTCAGCAGCCGAGTACCTTAGCGGATAGACCACCGCGGCGGGCGGGGTATATAGGTTCAAGCCTAGCCTCGTCAGGTATGAGCAATGCCATAAATTATTTGTGTTTCTTCAATGATTAAGCAACTTGTTATCCAATGCACAGAGAGTGGAGAAGTGCGCCCAAAGTCATGTGCTGGCATTGCGCGCGCTGTACAGAGTGGTGGAAGAGGGCAGGGCTGCAGCGCCCCCCTCAAAGGTGTGGCGAGAGGCATGCACTACACCCAATGGGAAGGCCGTAAGAAGCGAGCGCGCAGGTGTAGTCTAGCCCGGCCATGTACCCGCTGATTTTTCTGGGGAGCGCGGCTACAGTGAACTATACACCAGAACATAGTGAGCTCAGCACGTGCTGCCATATTGAAAAGCGCGTCACGCCAACTGTTGCAAGCGCGGCGAAACGACACCTATACACTGACACGTGAGCAGATGTTCCGCTAATCAAACGCGAAACTGCACAACACGAGTCCAGCTGTAAGGATTGTTTCGCGCTCTTGCTTTCCAGGAATTTTGTGCTCATTTTGTGTGAAACGTCGAGGATACCTTCCTCTACAGCCCGGAATGTCTTACAGCACGTGCATTCCATATTTCGGAAGCAACTTCATCAGGTACGCACTATCATCGATTGAAACAACCACGAACAGCGGAAAGCGTTGCTTTCGACTCAGTCGCACTGCGGCGTGATTTGGCTGTGACAAGCAGAATTTGTGCTTTAAGTCGGCGTCAACGTAGCGCTAGAATCTCAAGCCAACTTGCGCTCATCCACTGCATGTGTTTATCATTTTACACTCATGCCGGGCACTTCGGAACACACACGCGTTGCGAAAGTGCCAACCAGAACAAGATTTTAAAATGGTACGGTGACGCCGACCGAAAGCATAGATTCGCCTAGTGAGTCAAGACATTCCGCACTTCGACAACGTCGAAAGCTATGCTTTTCGTGCCGTGCACGTCTCTTTGCATCGCTTTAGTACGCTGTTGCAATTGTATACGTTAGTGGTGCTTGCATCCACGCGTGAGTCGTATAATATCCTATTACTGGCATACAGCCTGCGTAAAAGAACGGCAATGACTTGGTGCCACCTACTATACACGCAAAACGCTGCTGTAAAGTGGAACAGGTGGCGTTGCGTTAGAGTAAACACAAGAATTATATTTACTCGTACACATTTACTGTACTCGTACTTTTTCTTGCTGATTGCGATTATATCCACTGGCGGTGGAGCTCGGCGTTTTTCGTTGCGGATGGAAATCTGTGCAACCAGGATTCACCACACCGGCACGATTGCTGCATCGTGTTGGAATCTTCACAGACAGTGCTTAGTAATATCTTGCTCTCGTTGTTTTTGCATCCGAAGATGGTACAGTGGTACCCATATGACTGCTTATAGCTAGCACAGCGTGAACACGTGATTTTTTCACATTTTAAAGTCCCAGAGCCGCTGCTTGCCATGCTAGTGAGGCACGCCTTGGTAGTTGAAAACAAACTATGGCGTCTCTAGGATCGAGGGTATACCACCTAAGGCGCCTGGGTGTGAGATAGGCGTGCTGTCGTCTATAGGTTGTATTCAGGTGATGTCAGCTTGGCGGGCGTGGGAGTGAAAAGGGCGCAAGCTGTGCTGATAACCACGCGGCCACCATTTTGAAGGCCATCGTAACGGCAGCATACCAGCAGTTTGGTCCGGTGGTTCCAACAGGGGCACACAAGCTACTGCAGACATGTTGCTCTTGCTTTATTTTATGTAGACTTAGAAGGTACGAGATTTACTATTTGTGAAGCTACTGGAGCTATAGGCGATGCGTGTTCGACTCGCTTGAGCGTGTACGCCGAGAAATTAGACGCCCATGCTAAACAGTGATACACGGACAAAGTGTCTCTCTACAGTGTGTGTTGACTCACTCATTTTACCGAGCGAGGAGGCCGCATTTGACACGAGACTTGTTTGGAAGGTGCAACTCTGAGACATAAAGAACAGCTTGGTGCATACACGACAAGTGTTGTGACGCACGAACGACTCAATGCCAAGAAATCGCTGGGTGCTTGACTATTGGGTTTGACTACGAGCCTTTGTTGAAAAGTCATGGTGACTGCGTCGCTGTGGGCGCAAAGGTAAGATAATCTGAAGTTATATTCTGTCTGTAAGCGTTAAAGTCGAGTTCACTCATGAATTTGATTCTAGTGCGATCTTTTACGAATCGACTTGAAGCGGTGGGCTTGCTCGTGAAGCGCTTACGAACTTGCACGTGGAAACACCATTACATGGGGCAGATTAGATTGTGGTAAAGTGCACACGAGACAGAAATTTTGACGTGGTTGGCTCATTCACAGCTTTGATCAATCGAATGAACATTAAAATATTCGCTGGACATAGGGTAACAAGCGACCTGTGCTTTGACGCAAGTGTACAAAGCCACATCATTTTAGTGAGAAAAACAAGAAGCGTGTGCCTCTCATCGAGCTCGCAGTGTACCTCGCATGTAATATTATTTGTCCAGCTTTGAGTATACTCCGCTGTGTTGTGCTATTCGTAGACGTTTCTGCCAGAGCATTGAAACTGAAATTTTACTGTGTTATTGTGATTTCTTTATTTTAATATTTAATTCGCTTCTCTATTACTCAAAACTGTCATAACCCGAACTCAACTGAGTTTCTATTCGCAGGTGAACCACTCTCAAGAACTCATCCCGCAGCCTTGTAAAATTCAGCCTGGCGAAGACGGCTGAATCACTCGCCATGACGCTTCGCCGCGACCTGCAGTGTACGACTACATTACCGCGAATAACGTTCGGCAAGGAATAAAATTTAACCGGTTTTGAATTTTCAGGCTCGTCACCCTTTTATGTTTGCGATGGATGCACACAAATACGGCACAATCAAAAGTGATAACGAATGGTGGGCACAAAAAAAGGGCTGGACTTTAGTATCACGCAGAGGCACACACATGTGTATGTACATGACCCTATTCATGGCGGCTGGAAACAGTGACTTCCTAGCATTGTTCACATGCTGCGCGGATAGCCGACGCGTAGGCTGCGGGAGCACAGGGTTGCTCGGAGGTGAATACCACCTTTAATGCGGTGATTGGAACGGCCGGAGAGAAACTGCGCCGAGTGCCCGCCATCTCGGAGGCCATGCTCATGATGCTAAATTAGCTAGAGGTCACACTTTGGATACATGACGCGATCGGTTGGGTACATTGCATTCATGGTAAAAAAGAAGATTAACAATTTCTGGCATATTTTGAGAATGAAATGTAAATTCCAGGCCACATGCTGCGTCAAAATGTCTGTCTCACGTGTTCCCAGGAGCCTCGACTACCTTTCGGCAGTGTTTTGTGGCCACGCGAAAAAACAAATGTTGCATGGCCCCTTTAATGTCAACTGAAATATTGGCTACCTCTGTTTGTTCTCTTGACCCACTCTGTTGTGTTCCGATCATTTGCGGTTACACCTATAATGTTCCGCCAATCACGCTGCGTGGTACTCAACTTCTCGAGACTATTATTCCTAAAGTTTGAGCCCCATATGGTGAAGTTCGATGGTTGTACTCTTTTACCAGCCAATATTTGGGAATGTCTGCCACATGTTCTCCTGCCCATCACCCCTATTTTAAGTGACCAAAATCTTACATGCTCCTACTGAAATCTGAAGGCAGGTTGCTAATTTTGAACGGTTGTTCTTCATAAGGGTCTCATAACATAAGTGGTATTTGTCTTTCGCATGTTTATCTTGAACCCTACAATACTTTTTTGGTTTAGATCTTCAATGATTATTTTTTTCTCCAATTCGTCGTTTTATTTGCTAAAGAGCATAATCTAACATGAAATCTGCCGGTTGCCGACATTTTCTCTCGTCAATAATAATTCATAAGTTCTGTCCAGTCGAGTCGTTTGAATACTTTTTATTAGCATGTACTGAACAACGCTGGAGGGATCGCATCTGCTTGCTTGACCCCTATTCATTATGTCAATTAATCTTGCTTTTCTTTTGGAGAAGTGACGTATACCTGCGGAATATGTACAGGTGTCGGCTCGAGGACTTACATAAGCTTGAAGCACTCCTTTTGACACAATGATTCACTGGCTGCTGGTATCTCCAGCGAGTTGAATGCATTTTTGTAGTCAATTAAACTGTATGAAGTATTTTGTTGTAAGGTGCGTATTTTTCAATTACCATATTTAATGCCTGATCCTGCCT
This sequence comes from Rhipicephalus annulatus, assembly GCA_013436015.1. NCBI lineage: Eukaryota > Metazoa > Arthropoda > Arachnida > Ixodida > Ixodidae > Rhipicephalus > Rhipicephalus annulatus. The sequence goes on from WOVY01013482.1 coordinate 180,715, forward strand.
TGCTGTAGGCTGTGTACTTCTTTAGATTAATCAGTCAAGTGGTTCCATAATTCCTATTGGAAATAACCTTCGTAAATATTTTGTATAGAACTGAAATGTAGCTGATGAGTCTTCAAGTGTTTTACGTCGCCCTTATTGTATATATAAATGTTGACGCTTTCTCAGTGTTAAGTGTGACAAGTTTTCCAAATATGAGGTCTCTTCTGTTTTTCAACAAATCGATGTATATGCTGTCGTCTGCGGCTATTCTTGGTGTCTCGTGTGGCATATCTAAACTCATCGGTATAGTTATACAGGAAGCTTCCGTGTCCTGCCCTACTTGAATTTACTGGAGGATGAATGATGCTTCCATAAACTGTACATTTCAGAAGAGACGTGTTTTGCAACATTCACTACGTCATTAAAATGAAAAATAACTTTATGCAGCTAATCTTGAGAAGCACGCAATTTAGTTTTTCGTTAAATAGTTTCCTCTTAGCTTTTTTCATGCTGCCTTTATTTCTTGGACATTGTAATTCGGTGAGTCTCTGAGATTTTTATTTTGTTATTCAGCATTCTATAGCTCGGTTAATTCTATTTTTGATCTTTAGTTAGTCACTTTCATACTTATCGCGTCTTTATGATTTACTGGCTTTGGAGCTTGCTGATTTCGTGCTTTATTGAGCTTTGAGGCTCCAACCTCCACGGCCGGCTTCAGGAATCAGGCGAGTACCGGTTACGTTCATTCTTCTACTCCATGTCGTTAGTTTATTTGTGTCCTAAGGTGTCGCAATTACAGCGCGCGCGCGTGCAAGACGGTACTAATTCAAGAATATTTTGTTTAATTTTTCTTTCAGGAGAATTGTTATATCGGTAACCTTCTTGTCAGCTAAGCGCTAAGGAAGAACATGCCACTAAAGCAAAAGGAGTCTAAACAAAACGAGATGTGTACTGCTCAAATTATTTTTCTCAAAACGACGCAGGAAGTGTTTCTGCTCGACAGTTGTTCTCCGCTTTCATCCACTGGGACTTTATTCCGCGAAACAGCGTGAATAAATACTGACTGCTATCTCTGGGAGGGGCGCGTTTATTGAACGACTATAAGCGCCTGTACTGAACACGGAGTGCGCCCCGCCGCGGTGGTCTAGTGGCTAAGGTACTCGGCTGCTGACCCGCAGGGCGCGGGTTCGAATCCCGGCTGCGGCGGCTGCATTTCCGATGGAGGCGGAAATGTTGTAGGCCCGTGTGCTCAGATTTGGGTGCACGTTAAAGAACCCCAGGTGGTCTAAATTTCCGGAGCCCTCCACTACGGCGTCTCTCATAATCATATAGTGGTTTGGGACGTTAAACCCCACATATCAATCAATCAACACGGAGTGCCCCATCCTTTCTCAATAAATAACTGCTCTCTCGATCGCGGACTATGTTCACTGTGAACATTGCCAGTGATCGCGTGCTTCGCTGGAAATGGTCTGATGTATAACCACGAGGTTGCGTATAACTTTCACGTGGGAATCACGTACCCATGTTTCTGTGTTCACGTTTGATTTCACTGAATCAGTTTTTTTTCTTGTTATGCGACACGCTGACGTGGCTCACATACATGCAGGTGATTAGACGACCACACCCAATATTCATTTTTAACACGTTGCCTTGCTCGACAGGGTGGATAAGTGTCATTGATTTCGGCTGAAAGAAATAGAATCCGCTGTGCGAAGTTGCACGCGAAATTGTTCGAAGTGACGATAGAGTTTGCTTGCGTATGTATGATGAGCACGTAACTGAGGTGATTTTATAATCAATTCAGTGACTTGATGGGCTGATGGTTGCGAAGTAAGCTGCAGTAAAAACTCAGTCCAGCGAAAACTGAATTTATGAAATCCCCAGTGTAAAAAAAAAGGGCCCGTTTTACTCTATCCTGCTGTAAATCTAACCTTGACAGGCTGCTCGAATGAACCTTGCATAAATAAATTGATATTTTGATTATAACGATTCAGAGTTACAAGTTTCGGCTACTTTTTGCCAATTTGGCTACTTTTATAGGCCGGTGTACCAGCAAAAACTTTCTTGCTACTTGAATACTTTTCAGCTAGATTTCTGTTCCCTCAACAGGAGCTAACATACTGAATATCTCGTCGACGCCGCAGCCACTGGCATTCCAGTTTATATGGCGCCTAACATGGCAGCTAAGGTGTGTTACCTGCTCCCAAAATGAATTTATCTCCTGCCTGCAGTGAACAAAAGCGAAGGCTTTCGGAAATTTGGATGCAAGGCTAAAATTCTTGGAAAACTGTTGCGCGAGGCCTGGATTTTCATGCAGTATATTGCTGAACGCCACATTAAGCAGAAATTGGAAGGGAACTGGACAATCGAAAGCACTCCGTATTTCGTACGGAGAGCCCGTTTGCCCGTTTGAGATGGATGCACCCATGTTGACGCTGACAGTCTCATCACCCCGAATGACTAAGCAGCGCCGCGGTGGTCTAGTGGATAAGGTACTCGGCTGCTGACCGTCAAGTCACCGGATCGAATCCCGGCTGCGACGGCTACATTTTCGACGGAGGCGAAAATGCTGTAAGCTTGTGTGCTCGGATTTGGGAGCCCGCAAAAGAACCCCCGGTGGTTGGAATTTCCGGAGCCCCCCCCCCCTCCCCCCCACTACGGCGTCTCTCGTAATCATATGGTGGTTTTGGGACGTTAAACTTCACATATAAATCAACCCCGATTACTAACGGCAGAGATCACAATATTATAGTAGCTGAAGTTGTTAGGATACACCTAGACACAACATATGCTGAATCCCATGCATAGATGGAATTTACATGCAGATAATAAACAGAATATTCTATAGGCACTGTACTTGATATGCACTTATTCAAAGCGTCGTCGTTTCGCGAGAGAAACGGTGAGGTGTGCGCTCCCCATCAAGAGGGAAACCTGCATCTGTGCTCACGCGTATACCACACAGCGCTTCTGGAACGCGACAGGCAGTGTTTGTGGCTTGAGCCGTGAACGCGGGTTGGCGTTCTGCTTACTAGCGTCTCTTCCTTTACGCCGAAAGCTGAAACTTCCGAAGCGCCTGGTTTCGCCTCGATGCAGTACTTCATTTCACCGATCCCAGATGGCATAACTGTCTAACCTCCCCCCGTTCCTCCTGAAAGCAAGAAGGTGTGTGTGCCATGAAGCGCGTTTTGAGAGCCCCGTTTACGAGCGTTCTTGGCGCATAAGTGAATGGCGGTTGGCATCTATCGTCACGGTAAGAGTGGTTGTGGGTTAGATGCCCAGGTTACCCAAAAATAATCTTTTTCTTCTGCTGTTGTCTGACATATTTAATTTACTGACGTATTTCTGTGACGGAACTACTTCGCAGAAGTGTTAGTGGACCCGGGCATAAGACACTTTCGTGTTTAAAAAAAGACCTCTACCATATTATGCCCATGGCATTGAGGTAAACTAAATATAACGCCCATCTTTGTAGTTAGCCTTCTGGTCAATTAGCGTGTCCAGCGGCATTACTAGGAATACCAAAAGCTTGTCCACGTATGCCTTAACTGACGGCCTAAAGCTGTGAATATGGGTTTGCATTTGAGCGCAAGATAAATGCTCGGTAATCGTGACTAATTTGCACTAAGAAAAATTTGCATAACACTTTCCGTATGAAAATTATTTCGCACGAAGTTTTGCTGTTTCCTATACACGCAAGTTGTTCGTCTTTTCATTGTAAGCAATTTTCATCTAAAAAAACTTTGAAGACTTAGTTTAACTATCGCGTATCAAAGAGCTTGGAAGATTTGCCAGACAAACATTTTCATTAAAAATGAAATGTTTCTTCAGAGAAATATTTTGGTGAAAATCTTTATAGATTTTTATTGTAGCTTCTTGGCACACAAATGTGCAATGGATTTTTTTTTTCATTGTACAAGCTTTCCTATACCTTGAGTACGCCAGGTAAACTGATTTGCCACAAGAAGCACACGTCTATGCATGTTTCGTCTAGTTTTCAGGCTACCGTAGATTATAAGCGAGCGAAAATATGTATCGGCTTGTTTCACGAGGAAAACCTCTGAACGTTCGCAGCACGTCATAACAAATGACGTTAAGAACGAGATGCGGAACCACTTTCTTGCTTATAGTGCGTTGTGCATAATATTTTGCCGCAATGTGGTTGTTGTGTTATGACATGCACAAGAGCGCACTTAGGGTACGGAAGAATCGCCAGGCCTGCGCGCAACCCGCAGCGCAGTCCCAGCGAAAGCTGGAAGAGTGGTTTTTCTTGAGCCTTTTAAAAACGCTATTTGGCTAACTGCTACAAGCACACTTGCACAGTACACAGGACGCCATAAATTATATTTTTTGTGCAGTACAAAAACATTCACTATGCCATTCTTCGAAGAAGCGTGGTACCCGCTGGACACTTGCAAGGAAATTAGTGCAATTTTTAATGATGTCGCTGACGGCGATGAAAAATTATGTCTGAGGCTTTCGTAATGGCTTGGAGTATTCGACGACGAAGCAGTTACGCAGTTCATATTCTGTGACACCTGGTTATTTCTTCACTGTTGTAAAACGATTTATCACTCATAGTAATGCGATTGCTTTCGCGACATGAAGCCTGCTTAGGGTCAGTTGGCAACAGAGTTTCAACAATCGGCGACGGCGGGGCTCAATGGGAAAATACTTAACTGGCACGCAGCGGATCTCTAATGCCTCTGCGTTCGTTATTACAGACGATAGTCTTTCTTGGGGACCTTCAACGCAAAAAGTTTGGTCTGTCTGTCTGTCTGTCCATTTGTCTGTTTGTCCACCCTTAACAGTACCGGGCATTTCAAACGGCACCAGCGGATATCCTAAACGGCCGACCCCATCCGCAGGGCCCACCAATGTTGCTCAAGCTTCAGCGTTCATATTCGTATGATTGTTAATTAAAAAGCCATTACCGTGCATATCCGAGGCACCATAACAACGCGTGTATATTCCGAATGTGCGTCTTGTACTAGAAAATGCATACATTTGTTATTCCAAGGAGAGTGACGTTTATCACGCGGCGCTGACCATGCAACACTTGCACGAAAAGGGCAGTGTTTCCAACGATTTGCTAAGACGATAAGGTGGTGGCGCCTACCCGTCGCCTTGCATTCTATACCTTAACGCCTCTGAGACAGGCGCGCACGCCCTTCTCAGAGCCGCGCGTTTCGTTTTCTAAGATAGCGCTCATGTCTCACATGTGACGTGACTTGGTTCGCTCGTTCGCCTCCGCTGCACGCTCGAGGCACTCTAACGCAGCGCCTTTAGGATACCATTCACCGAATTTTTCGCGCAGAAAACCAAATAAACGTCTTGTTCAATCTCTCCAGACGATGATTGATTGATTTGTGGGGTTTAACGTCCCAAAACCACCATTTGATTATGAGAGACGCCGTAGTGGAGGGCTCCGGAAATTTTGACCACCTGGGGGTTCTTCAACGTGCACCCAAATCTGAGCACATGGGCCTACGACATTTCCGCCTCCATCGGAAATGCAGCCGCTGCAGCCGGGATTTGAACCCGCGACCTGCGGGTCAGCAGCCGAGTACCTTAGCCACTAGACCACCGCGGCGGGGCCTCCAGACGCAAGACTATCGTCTTTTGACGACATTTGCTGATCAACATGCAAATACGAGGCCAACTTTTTAGATAGTTTTTTTCTTATTTTGCATGATAGTGATTACGAACACCAGCGGCGGCAAACAACTATGGCACCAAAACGGCCCTTATTGCAATCTCACGACAGCTATTGCTGTAATATGATTTCACCAATCTAACGTGAAATACAAAGGGATGCTACAAGAACCGATCGTTTCTTTAATTATAGCAGCAGCGATCCGTCCGGTATATATTATGCATAGTAGTTTTCCCTAAAGCTCGCCAAATGAAATATTTAATTTTTTTCAGAGCTATTGCAACTTAGTTGACAGAGTGAGTATCACAATACAGTGTAAGCGACTACAGCTGCAGTTTATAATGTCTAACACAGCCAAAGTAAACACCGAGAGAAACGCTGAAACGCATAAGCAAGGGCACGCAGAAAGTTTCTATGTGCGAAAAAATTAGGGCGTGAAGTGAAGGAAATCATGTAGGATGCAAGCAACTACCGTGGAAATCTCGCATGTGAAGATCAAAATATGTCTGAATCAGCAGTTTTGTTCACTTCTTCAGGCGAGAACTTCGCGCAGACTACCCGACACCTCCACGGTAGTGCTATCGACGGTCGAGCGACTGTTTTTTTTATTGCAATAGCGATTATATGGACACTCTTAGCTAATTTTTGCCGCCGGCGTCGGCGTCATGCGCCGTATATGTATACGTACATATATATATGACAAATAAAGAAAAAAAGTCATTGCTTTGCGGCAAAGGCGAAGCATTGAACGTGATAGCAACGAATTGGGAGGTGACGTGCAGAATGGCCAGCCGATCGAAACGTGCCCCGCGTTTTTCACGCACAAGTGAGGCACGAAACGTACTCCCAGGTACAGATGAACACGAATAAGCGTTGTAACTTACCCGTGTTGTTACTGAAGTTGCTAGGTGTATCCTAGAAACTTCAGCAACTACAATAATGTGATCTCTGCCGTTAGTCATCTGGGTTCACTGATTTGTGAAGTTTAACGTCCCAAAGCCACCAGATGATTATGAGAGACGCCGTAGGGTAGAATCCTGAAATTTAGACCACCTGGGGTTCTTTAACGTGCACCCAAATCTGAGCACACGGGTCTACAACATTTCCGCCTCCATCGGAAATCCAGCCGCCGCAGCCGGGATTCGATCCCGCGACCTGCGGGTCTGCATCCTAGTACCTTAGCCACTAGACCACCACGGCAATACTTAGTCATTCGGGGTGGAGAAGAATCACCGCCAGGATCTTCGGGCTGAACTGAAGGAAAGTATTTTTTTTACTGTTACTGCATTTATTTGGTCCAATTGGCAAAGAAAGGCATGGTAACTGTTGCATTTTCCTGATAGGTAATTGCATGGAGGTATGAATTCATATTTGGCAGTATTATTGCGATATGAATTATATGAACACTCGCGGCTGTATTTCGCCGTCGGCGGGGACGACGGCGTCATGCACCGTATGTGTATACGTCTCTCTCTCTCTCTCTCTCTATTATATATATATATATATATATATATATATATGAAAACGCAAGAACCGAAAAAATCCAGGAAAATGACTCCGGTGCGCGGAGTCGAACGTGGGACCTCCACGTCTTGAATGCGAGGCGCTAGCCACTCAGCCACCGTGAAGTGCCTTATTGGACGGTTCAATGGCAAGCTATTTATATCTACCACTTACCATTGTGGGCAGGTGTCTCAGGGGGGGGGGGGTACTATCGTGTGTTCAGCATTATCAACAAGCTGGACAGTGAGCGCTCGGTGGCTATCATTTCTCACACGTACTTGGGCCCGCGTAGAGAATAAGCGGATGTACGCTCGATCGCGTGCCCTTACCTTGCAGTGGGGAGGATCGTACGTCTTGGCCAGACTGGGTGTTTCGCCAGAACGATTCTGTTGTAGTTACCGGGTACACAAAGGTCGCTGCATTCATTGCACAGCCTCCGTTTGAGGAAAGGGCGCGCTTTTCAGAGACAGCGAAGTAACAACCGAGACGCTTATTCGCGTTCACCTGTACCTGTGAGTGCGCTTTGGGTGTAATTTGTGCGTGAGAAACGTGGGGCACGTTTTGATATTTGCCATTCAGCACGTGACCTTCCAATTTGTTTGCTATCGCGTTCATTGCTTCGCGTTTGCGGCATAGGTGTGATTTTTACTTTTTTCATTACTGTCCGTTTTGTCTTGGTGCTAAATATCTTGATTTGAGAAATATAGACATTCCAGTATTCCTCTTTTCATCTGGATACTTGTGTGTGGGAAAACTGGACTAATTATTGTCGTTGACTCTTATTGCTCTCCTATCCTGTCTCATAGTTCTACTGTTGTGTCGCGTACGGATATTTATAAAGTTGGCAATCGAAGCGCAGTTACGCTCTAGATAACTGGGTGCCCTGGTCATTTCATTGAAATAAGATACGTGTGAAATAATTTTGCCGGAGCATTGTATAAAACTTCAATTTGCCGACCGACCTACATACAGTAACTCCCCAAGTTTTTCACAGTGAAAGTGCCTGAGTTGCCATCGTCTCCTTTTCGTCATCTAAATTTTTATTATATTTTGGTAGCACAATGACAATATCAGTGTCGTATTCACTTACTGTAATCTTGACTGAATCTAAATCAAAGGGTCACACTTCTAGCACAGCGGCGTTTTTCTAATGAAAACTAAGTATTCGCTGAGGTAGCGGCTACTAAAAAAAGTGCAAATTTTCACTGGTATGTGATACCACAGAGTTTTATACCAGGTACCTCAAACTCTAGACGCATGTTCCTTTCTTACATTGCCCAACGTATCCACTGAACACCGTAATATTCACAGTGTGGATGGGTGACCATAAGTTACCAAAACGTGCCTGTAACCAGCCCGTGGTTGTCGAAGAACCAGCGACGTTTAGTCTATATAGACTAGTCTAGACGCATTGTGACCGCCTGCACTCTTCTCCCTGTGTGCTACTCCTTCGGCTCGACTGGAGGATTCTTGAAACAGGGTTACAATAAAAAGCAGCGCTAGTTCCATGAAATGAGAGAAAAAGCAACCCCTCTAATAGAGTATAACTCGTGAGCGTAGAGCACGGCACTCTTCTTACTTCGCTGTTGATCGGGATGTCATTTTTTTCTTCGCCAGTCTGCTTCATATTACACAACCAGCAAACTTCGAAGTACAGAAAGTTTTCAGCACATGCTGATCACTTGCAGAGGCATTGCAATTATAAGTTCTCTATAATGAGTGGGACAAATCTACAACGAAAAAGCCCTTTTGAGAATATATACGCCTAAGCAATGACTTTTCTTCTCTTTCGCCTTGGCCCGGCATTCCCAAGTGAGTGCGAAGTTATAAAAAAGTGTAAACCCATTTTTTTTTCTCGCCACATGCAAGCTTCACCAACAGCGCGGCAGCTTTTTTGGCCATACGAAACAGCGCCGCCGTGCGGAGAAAAGTGCGGGTCACGCCCACCTCTTGAAACACGCTGTATCCGTGTGATTCGGAGGGCCGGAGAGAAAACCGCCGCGCGCCCGCCATCTCGGAGGCCATAATCATGAGCTGCATGGTTACAGCGGCCGCCGTGAAAGGCCACCTCCTGCTCGCTTGCGATCGCACTGAAAGTAAGCCACGCGAAGAAAAACAAGAGTGCTCAAGGTCATGGCTCATGCCTGGCGTATCTTCTTTCCCCCGTGCCACCATGCCTTCCTGCTTAGATTTCAGCCCGCTCGCACCAGATAGATTGGCTGCACTTGGCTGGCGGCACTTGGCTGTCGAGCAAGGTGTCTAAAACACCGTTGCTGCTATAGGTGACCGGTAAAGTAGGCAAACGCAGGGAACCGTGGGATACGACGGCTTCCGGTTCGACATACCACGCGGGTTAGCAGCGGCACACATGCACTTTTGTACCGTTCCGTTGAAGAAAGCACCTCTCCGTGAAATGTCACTGCTTAAGAAGTTGATTTTTTGCTGTTGTTTCTGCTCGCCGTGACTGCGACAATAACCAGCTACGAAAGCCATGAACAGTAAGAAAAGTTTTTATCGCACCAAAATGTTCTGCAATACTTTTATGCTGCTCAGGGGTACTGTCAGTTTTGATATTAGATCAGTCGATAAAGAAGACAGTGTTCATTGTATGATAGGTTACTTCAGATAAAAAATCACGATTTCAAAGATCTCAGGGGATGGTGATCACTCTAGCAGTGTGTTAAGAGTTCATTTCGGGATCCGCCGAAATCGTCGGTTGATCGGCATGAAGCACCGCATTTATCGAGCGCGTTAAGATATCTTTTTTTTGTAGCCTTCCGCGCAATATAAGAGGCATTTCTTAGTCGAAGCCGGATGCTCATTTGAACGCTGATCTCTTTCCATCTGCGTGGCACGGCGGGAAATAAACAATACAGTCAGACATAGACGGCGCCGAAGAATCGAAACCCTGTGCTTGTTTAACTCACTTCTAACGCACTTATTGCTTTGTGTGGTGGGAGGAAGAAGTGATCGCAGAGAACAGCTCCAGCATTCAGCTCTCGAAGATTTCTCGATTTTCTCTGCGACTTCTGCAATCTGAGACAAGAACACTGGGGGACGTGGTCCCGTAAAATGGGGGATCAAAACCCCGCCCAGCTTCCGGCTCCTGGACCGTCTCATCAGGGTGCGTTCGATGTGAGTGACCGCTTCGGCCCTAACGTGGTGCACAGTTACGCTTCTGATGGCTCTTCCACCGAAGACATGGCCTCGAACAGTGATTTCACCCCTGTTCTCAGCCGCCGTCTGAAGAGAAAGATCAGAAGGACGTCGCCGACCGGTCGACAGGCACCGAAAAAGGGAGTAGCATGCGGTCCTTCACGATCTCGTACATGCCAACAACGACGACAGACGTCCTGAACACTCTAAATAGGCAAAGCTTGTCGGAGTATTTAGAACGTATCACACCTGGCCAGGTTGAGGAAATACGTATAAATACCCGCAAGAACATTCTGTCGGTGGAGGTTACTTCAAAGGCTATACTGGACACGCTGAAGGCCATTGTCCAGTTCGGAAACATTCCAGTGCACGCGTTTTCCGCGTACGACAAGGCAACCATGATAGGCGTCATTTATGACGTGGACGAAGAGATTACAGACTCAAGCCTCAAGAAATTGCTTTCTTCGACGGCTCCTGTAATTGGTTTTCACCGCTTTGGATGGTCGCGTTGTGTGAAAGTAGTGTTCGAATCCGAGTCGTTGCCTACTCACGTCAAGGTTGGATATGTGCGTCATCCGGTACGCCCTTATGTACCGAGGACTCTACAGTGCCATAAATGTTTTAAATTCGGGAATGTCAGTGCAGTTTGTAAGGGTGTGGTAACTTGCAAACGGTGTGGTGGACCTCATGACGATGGCAACTGCAACGCTGCCACAAATTGTCCTAACTGCACGGGCGCTCACGACGCAACTTCAAAGGACCGTCTTAAAATGAGGAACCAAATAACTATCATCAAGAAGATGGCTAGGGACCACTCCACGCACAGAGAAGCTGCAAGGGCTGTCCGGCGCAGTATACGTCGTTCACCGCACCGACGCAAACGAGGGAGCAGTGCTGACCGAGTTGAAGAACTGACATCAAACGTCCTGGCTTCACCTTCTCGTCGGTTGCTTTTACCGGTCTGTGCTTCCGTACCTTTACAGCCGCCGAATGGACGAGGCAACCAGCCACCGGCCCGTAATACTTCGGAGTGGCCTTCTTTACCACCAAGACCCACGTGTACGTCTTCCACACATAATGCTGCTGAACGCAGCGAGCAGGAAGACAAGATGGATAATAATGACATCAAGAGTATGCTTAGAAATTTGATGGGTTCAATGCGCAAGATCCTTTGTGGTCTAAACACTCCGGCGGCTAAAGCTGCTGTCCAGTTACTTGAGGTGCTGGAGCCACTTCTTGTTGTTCTTCAGTAAGCGAACATGGCCTCGATGTTCGAAGATCGCATGCGGTAGACGCTTGTAATGCAGTGGAATGCTCGTGGTTTACGTGGCCATCTCTCTGATTTCAGACAGGGGGTATTGAAATACCAGTTCCCAGTTATTGTCATCTGCGAACCAAACATGGATTCTACATTCCGTTTATCTGGATACGTCCAGCTTTGGTCTCGCAATGATCACCGTGCAAGCAAGGTGCTAGTTTGTGTACGCCGCGATATGACGTACGTACGACATGACATTCTGCCACATACAACGAATGACTACGTTTGCTTGACTATAAAGTATAAGAGGCGCATGTTGTCAGTTATCGGAGGATACATCCATCCAAGTGCGAAGATGAACTGCTCTCACCTTAGGTCTGTGCTTCAGGCTGCTCAGAGCCCCCACATTGTCATTGGAGATTTCAACGCTCATCCTCCCCTCTAGGGTAGCACTGTAATCAACGGCCGTGGCAAAGATTTGTGCGACTTCGTGTGTAATTTTGGACTAAGGGAGCTGAACGACGGGTCGCCCACTCTCATTCGGGGTACTTCTTACACCAGCTGCCTCGACATTACATTTGTATCTAGAAGTCTCCTGTCTTCTGCAGCTTGGTCCATGGATATAAAGACTCACGGTAGTGATCACTTGCCAAATTATGTTCAGTTTAGGTGGTACCGCCATTCAGCCACACGCTGCGTTCATCAGACAGACTGGCGTCTCTTCAAGTCACCTCATCTGTGAAAACCAGCTGTCAGCGCACTACTACAAAATCCAAAGTATAAGACATCATTTCTTCGTCCCTGCGTGACACAACAAGACAAGTTACCATTCCGCTGCAACGATCAGCTATCGACTTACAATACGAGGTCCTTCGTGCTATCCGTCACCACGCAGAACGGCGATATAGAAGAAGATCACTGTCGGACCTCTCAGCCTGTCGTAAAGCTCAACGACACGTTCTGCGGCATCTCGACAAGCTGGACAGGCAACGATGGAGGTCGTTCTGCGGTTCTTTGGACCCAAGACAGCCTCTCTCTAAAATATGGCGGATAGTACGAAGTCTACAATCTTCTCCACAACAAATATGGCCATTTCGTGCAGTTGCTCTACATCAGGGTCGGAGTGAATTAGAGGTAGCCAAGGACTACTGTGTCCCCGTGTTTCAGCGAACGCCTCGAAGCACCTTTTACAACGCAGGAACTGGACGCTGCAATTTCACTTTCCCGACGCTCATCGGCACCCGGGCTGGACAAAATTACATACGCTGCACTTCGCCATCTTGATACAGAAGCACGAGAGATCCCGTTATCTTACTAGAACACCTCCTGGGAGTCAGGAAATGTTCCAGATAAGTGAAGTGCAGCCGCATAATCGCACTGCTTAAACCAGGGAAGTGCCCCAATGAGCTTTCATCTTACCGGCCGATCGCCTTAAGCAGCTGCGTTGGCAAAGTCATGGAAATGATGGTATTGTCGAGATTAGAGTGGCCCTTAGAGAGCAACAATCGCTTTCCTGTATTCATGAATGGCTTTAGAAGAGGCCGATCAGGCATTGACGGGGTCATCAACTTGGTCTCCGATGTTGAACAGGAAAGATGTCGAGGCAGATGAGTGGCTGCTGTTTTTCTTGACATTAAAGGCGCCACGACAATGTCTTACATTATGCCATCCTTGATGCGCTTGAGGATCTAGAAATCGGCGGACGACTGTATGCATGGATCGTGAGCTACCTTAGCGACCGTACCGTGTATATGTCAACAAGCGATGGAGATACAGACCATTATAACATTCACCGTGTTTTTCCTCAAGGGAGTGTTCTCAGTCCGACACTTTTTAACATCACCTTGATTGGACCCTCTACTGAACTTCCTGACACGGTGAAGGTGAGCACTTATGGGGACGACATCTGCATCTGGGCTTCTGGAGCTACGTGCCCCCAACTGCGTGCTCGACTGCAACGTGCAGTGATCATCACAGCAAGGTACCTACGTCGTCAGGGTCTCGCACTATCAACTGATAAATGCGCAGTGCTTGTATTTACACGAAAAAAATGACAAGGTACCCACTAACTGTGAATGGAACAGAAATTCGTGATGTTGCGCAACACAAATTCCTGGGTGTTATCCTCGACCAGAATCTATCGTGGTCAAAACACGTCACAGCCTTGAAGTCAAAGCTCAAGAGTTTTGTCTACGTTCTTCGGGTCATGGCCGGAGCAAGCATGGGGCTTTTCGGAAGCAGCTCTCCTGCAACTGTACCAATCTTTATTCGTAGGGTACTTACGAAACAGCATGCCCGTGCTTTCAAGCATGAAGCCCAGTTGTGTGAGCACGCTAAAAAGGATCCAAGCTCAAGGGTTGTGCACATGTTTGGGCTTACCTCAATGCACATCAACCAAGGGAACTCTCGCCGAAGCTCGGGCTTGTCCAATCAAAGTATATGTGTTCTGCGAGCCTCTTCGAGTCCACCTTCGCCTGTTGACTCGACACAGGCAACATCCCCTATCAGCGCTCCCTACCAGCCACCGAGACTGCGGTTATTCAAGAGCTATATCGCGGCTCGAGAACATCATACCGCCAAGATTCTCTCCCCGACGTGTTCCTGAGACAGCTCCGTGGCTCCTCCCAAGACCACTTGTCATACTTCAGATTACTGGGATTATAAAGAAGTCCCTTGCATCATTGATTGGCCTAAAGACTTACACTGTTGCACATTTATACTATGTAGGACGGTGTGGCGCACGTATATACTGATCGATCTACCACGTCGCGTACCTCCGCCGCAGCCTTTGTGATCCCACAGATGAAGATAGCTCGACGTTTCAAGATAGATCACAAGACCACATCAACAGCCACGGAACTTGTTGCTATTCGGGAGGCAATGCGTTTCATGTCGACAGAACCCGCTCGTAAGTGGACGATACTGTGCGATGCCAAAGCTGCTCTTCAAACCATCGATGGTTTCATGAGACAAGGTCCATATCATACTTTATCCATTGAAATAGCAGAGCTTCTTGGCATTGCTAGAAAAAATGGACATCTTGTAACATTTCAATGGATACCTGCTCATTGTGGCATAATGGGCAATGAAGAGGGGGACGCTGAAGCTAAGAGAGCTTTAAATAGTACCCCGGAAGTGTGCATCGCATTTTATCGACAAGATACTAACATCTTACTTCGACGCGTAATGCGCAGCTCCATCTTAGAGCACTGGCAGAAACCAGAACACCAGCACAAGTGGCTGCACACATTGGACCCGGAAATGAAGTTACGTATGCTTCACAAGTTAAAGCGAAGCATCTCATCCATTATCCACCGCATTCGCCTCGGTGTGGCTTACACGAGACTAGAGTATAAAGTTGGGCATGTTGGTAAGACATAGTTGATCGACGTAGCGCGTTTATAAACTATAGGACAAGAGAAGGGACAGAAGAGAGCGCTTACTTCCAACAAAATCTTTATTTCGAGGAGCGTACATATATATGCTCACGGAATTCGAAGACAACAGATAAACAGATGAAAAACCCTCTATTGCCATGCGCTAAAAACTTATGATCTCAAGAACGACAATTCTTTTTCACAAAGACCGAGAGAAGGAGTGCTGACGCAGTTCAGCCCTAATGCACTAATCTTTTCTGCTTCAATAATCTCCCTTGTCACTTTATTTCTGTTTTTTCCTATGATTACCGTACCATGAAAAAGTGGTTTGCAGCCACACGTGCAGCAATGTAGTGCCAAAAAACCATCTCGACCATTTCTTACGTTGCAAGTGTGTTCTCTGAGCCGGTCATTGATGCACCTGCCACACATGCAAAACCGGGATGCTCTAAAAAGCACTTAACACTGTTTGTCACATGCGCGCAATTTGTAATCTATCAGATACCTCTTTCATGTGGTAAATACTACATAGGACAAACTGGCAGGTGCATCAATGACAGGCTCCGAGAACACGCTTGCAACGTGAGAAATGGTCGAGATGGTTTTTTGGCACTACATTGCTGCACGTGTGGCTGCAAACCACTTTTTCATGGTACGGTAATCATAGGAAGAAACAGAAATAAAGTGACAAGGGAGATTATTGAAGCAGAAAAGATTAGTAGATTAGGGCTGAATTGCGTCAGCACTCCTTCTCTCGGTCTTTGTGAAAAAGAATTGTCGTTCTTGAGATCATAAGTTTTTAGCGCATGGCAATAGAGAGTTTTTCATCTGTTGTCTTCGAATTCCGTGAGCATATATATGTACGCTCCTCGAAACAAATATTTTGTTGGAAGTAAGCGCTCCCTTCCGTCCCTTCCCTTGTCTTATGTTTCTAAACGCGCTACGTCGATCAATTACAAGAGACGTTACACCCACTTGATTGGCTGTAATGACACAGGTCCCGATTGTGACCACTGTCGGTTGTCAGAAACGCTCGAACATATATTTTGCGACTGGCTACCATGCGCAAGCGAACGTCAGTAACTCATATTTTCGATTGGCCGACACACAAGTCAACCATTAACCGATGAGGTTGTGTTAGGTCCTTGGCCTGACGCCAGCAACCCACATGTGGTTATACGAGCTGTCATCGCTTTCTTAGAAGCCACTGGACTGGATGCACGTCAGTAGGGTTACCCAGCCAAATAAGAACATATCATCTCTCTACCTTACCATCGTCATTCATCACTCTTTCACTCCCCAGTCCCCCTTCCCCATTGTAGAGTAGCAGGCCAGAGCAAACTATAGCTCAGGCCAACTTCTCTACCTTTCTGTAAATAAATTCTCTCTCTCTCTCTCTCTTGCTTTATGTGCCGTCCTGACGCACAGTTTGACCAAGATAAACGGAAACAGACTCGTCCAATGCTTCGTGTAAGCTTATTCTTGAGTGAAGTTTTCGATTTGTTTTTTTTTGTCATACATATGGGCATGCAATGCCGGCGCTCATCTCAAATGACAGGTAGATTTCGCCTGCATTTCCATAATATCTTAGCTAGGCGCACCTACCCGACACTTTATTTCAGGATATAATATTCGCAATAATTCATGCGCTTTTTATCAGTGCGGAATACATGCGTGCTTGTGATAAGATGGTCTTCGCACACTCTGGATCCAACGTTCGGTACCCAAAGGCTACTCGTCGCTGCGGCTCTCTTCCCAGCTGCTGCCCACCTCATTTTTTTCTTTCTTCGTTCTATGGGAATCGATGCATGCGTTTGCCTTTCACTCTCGGGTTGACGCAGGAAATGGCTGAACAACCGACCATGGTTTAGCAGGACAAAGATAAACGGGCGATCGCGCGTACAAATCCTGAATAATCTAAGTCATATACGGAGGAGGGGTTCACCGTCGTCTATTCTCGTCGAACCGGAAGCCAGCAGCAGACGGTGCATCCCACAATCCCTCGCTCTTTTACTGTGACCGGTAAAATGGGCAATCGCAGGGAACTCTGGCATACGACGGCTTCTTGTTCGACGAATCACATGGGTCAGCAGCAGCACGCGCGCATTTTTGTACTGCTCCGTAGAAAAAATCACCTCGCCGTGCAATGTCAGTGCTTTAGAAGTTTTTTGTTGTTGTTTTTTCCAACCGTGACTGTGACTATGACAATCTAGGAAAGCCATGAATGGTCCGGAAAGTTTTTTATCACACTAAAATGATCTGCAATGCTTTTATGGTGCTCGGGGGTACTGTCAGTTTGGCTAGCAGATCAGTCGATACACAACAGTTTTCCTTGTTTGATACCTTAATGCAGATAAAAAGTCACCTTATTAAAGATCGCAGGTGATGGGGATGACTGTAGCAGTGTGCTAAGAGTTCCTTTCGGGATCGCTGCTTCGGCCGACATCATCAGTCGATCGGCATGAAACGCAACACTTATATAGCGCGTTGAGATATTTTTTTCTAGCCTTCAGGGCGCTATAAGATGCATTTCTTAGTCGAAGCCATATGCATATTTGAACGCTGATCTTGGTCAAACTGCACGGCACGGTGGCACATAAACAATACAGTCATACACGGCACCGAATAATCGAAATCCTGCGCTTGTTTAACGCACTTCTTCCTTTGGTTGCCGTCCTGTTGCACAGTTTGACCAAGATAAATGCAAATGAACTCCTCCAGCGCTTCGTTCGTGTAAACTTACTCTTGAGTGTAGTTTTCGCGCTTTTTGTCATATATATGGGTGCAATGGCCGGCGCTAATCTCGTGTGGCAGGTAGATTCCCCCGCTCATTCCCATAATATCTTTGCGAGGTGCGCCAGCACGACAATTTATTTCTTAAGATAATATTCGCAGCAAATTCATGCGTAAGTTTTTTGTGGAATAAACACGTACCTGTGATAAAATGGTTTTCGCACACTCTGGCTTTAAAGTTCCGTACTCAGAGGCTACCAGTCGCTGTGGCTGTCTTCACAGTCACGCCCATTTAGTTTTTCTGTCTTCATTACATGGGAATTGATACCTGCGTTGGCCTTGCACGCTCAAGTTGGAGCAGCCAACGGCTGATCAACCAACCATGGTTCATCAGGACGAGGATAAACGGGTGAGCGCACGCGTGAATCCCGAATAATCTGAGGCTTGCGGCGGAGTGGTTTGCTGTCATCTACTCTTCTCGAGCCGGAAGCTGGTAGCAGACGGTGCATCCCACAATCCCTCACTCTATTACTGCATGGTCACCTATTGGCCACGAGATTGAGCAGAGTCGCCGCCTGGCGGCAACTGGCCGAAATGGTGAAGTGTGGATTGTTCCTTGAATTGTCTGCTTGCCACGTCGTGTTTCTATGTGCGCGTACGTCATGCACGTTCTCAAAGTGTGATTTGTCCGTTCATGTGAGCGCACGTGTAACTCTTTTTACGTGTGCCCGAAACTACGTACGAAAGCATTTGGTTTTCTCGGCTGCTAATGCTTATTAATAAGATTGGCAAGTGCAACTTTCCAGACTGCTGTTTATGGTCGTATACCCTCCATTCACCAGAATAATTTTAGAGTGGGTGCTCGTTTCTGTGTCTGGCAGATCGCCAAATGCTCTTGGCATCCTCCTAAACACGAAGACTTAATTTTTGGGTGAATGCAGTGGTTTATAGTGACTCGGTTGTAAAAAAAAAGGGGCTCTAGGTCATGCACTTGCGCGTTGTTGGTGGTGTACAACTACGACACCGTAGTTTAAATATCTTGCGAGGAGCCTTAGTGGTGTTTATCTGGTCGTTGTACCACTACATAGAAATATTAGTAGCACATCTGCGAGACTTGGGTATTTACACTGTACTTCAAACATACACCGTGCGCAACCGTGTGGTTAGATCTAAAAACGCTTTAAAGAGCCCAGACGATGAAAATTAATTCAGACGGCATGCTTTATATATAATGTCGTTTGATTTCACTGAGAATTTCATCTTTTTTCATTGTTTTCAGTGTTTGTGGGGCATTGTTATTGACCAACGGAAGGCAGTGGTAATTTTGTCGGGAAAAATTTGCTTGTCCCATTAACCAGGCCTGCGTTGTAGCCCCGTCATGCACGTAATCCATCGATTAAAGCTTTCGGCTGAACTCCTATAGAAGATTTTTACTGGTGCAAGAACATGTGCGTACACGAGGTATACGCAGTGTAGCGCAAAGCGCCATCAGCCACTAAGCTTTCCTGATTAGACCTATCGACTGTCTCACATTTCACAGTAAACAGATCGAGAAAAAGGAATCACATGCGTATAAGGTGCGAATGGTGGTACTCAACGAATCACACAGATATGCGGGCTTTCTGGCGGATAGAAACCCGTGTGGTCGGGTACACAGATAGAGAGGGACAGCCGGGGAGGAGGGTGGGAGTTGCACAGACTGTGGTTAGGTCACCTTGGCGGGAGAAGTAAGCTTTGGCAGACTGGAGCGGCACATGCATGATGTAAGAAAGAAGGTTTCGTCGAACGAGGTGGCAGAACATGCAGAAGCTACTGGCCACAAATAGACTAAAATAAAGTAAAATTAACAAAAATAAAGAGAAAACAACTGGAATTCTGGGTTATATCTTGACTCTCTGACAATTCAGGCAACGGTGCACATTCTTGAATGTAATGATGGCAACTTCCTCCTCATGTCCACACCTATACGTCCTATTTTAACATATACTTAGTTGGATTGTTTGCTCGTTTATTTTTCCTTGTGAACGAGGCTCCCGGGCGGAAACGGAAACGTTCTGCTTTTCTGTGAGTACTATTGGTCAGTGCTCATGCTAACTCCGTAAACTCGAAAAACAACCACAACAACAAAGAAACAGAAAGGTGATAGTGGCACAGCCAGTGGCCGTGTCAGTGCCCTCACGTACGTATAGCGAGCGCACTGTGGCACAACGCTGGTAACTTTTACAGCAACTTTCCGGATTGTGTATTCTACAGAAGTCCGCACACATGAAGCCACAGCAAAACAGCGCTGTTGAAAAATGAATACACCGTGAAGTCAAGGTAAAAAGAGCGCATTCAACCGCCAGCTTTCCTTCGCCAGAACGAGGCGAGATCACGGGATCCAACCATGCACGTCACCGCAATTGCAGCGCTCGCGCATCCAGTGGTGGTCCTCGCGCGCAATAGCAATAAACAGCATAAATACAAGACGGGCCCACACATAAAGGAATAACACAAACACTGTTTTGTACTTGCTGAATTCATTTCCGTCATTCATTTCCGTCAACAAACACCTGACAAATATACAAAACCTTCGCGTCAATCAAATGGGGGCCACTCGAGCTATACGGCGCGGCAAGAGGGCAACTCACGAGAATAACTCATCGCAGTCAATTGCACTTGCGGTGCTCTAAACTTGCTAGATTAGGCTGAGAGGGGAAATTGGGCAGGACACGCCAACTCCGACCAGTCGTAATTTGCCAAACTGAAAGTGTTTGGAACATCCGGTGCTTACATGGCATGGTGAAAGAACAGCACATTCAGTTAAACATCATTTGTCTTCTCCTACAGAAGAACGAGACTGTTTCGGGTATAACAATTTTGGGAGGGAGAGAGGGTGTTAGACAAGGCTATTTGGTGCGCTTCCTGAACAGGGGAAAGATAAGTTACGGTTTCGCTTACATCTCGTGAAGTAAGCCAGAGGGTTTCGATTCAGCCGTGTTCCCATCAAGAGGTGCAGGAATAGCGTCACGATTCTCTACGAGGAATAACAAAGGTCCACAAGGCAAGGTTTTGACAGCGGCAGAGTCGACAACTGTGTTGGAAGCCAGTTGCTATTTATTCCTTGTTTTCTTCCTTCCTCTTGTGATATCATCCTGTCTCCCGGATTTTTCGATATATATATATATATATATATATATATATATATATATATATATATATATATATATATATATATATATATATATATATATATATATATATTGCCGCGAACGTAATAACAGACAGCGACGAAACGACGTCTTAGTTGCCCTCAGACCAGGACGCAAAAGTCCTCTTCTTTCTTCACTTCCCAGGGATTCCACTTACAGTTCATGGCTCATACCCATTACCTGTGACATTACTCCCTCTCCTCGAAAAGCATCGGCTCGATGCTGGTAATGAGCGTTGAGAAAACAAATGAGAAAAAAAAAGATGCTATCATGGAACCCAACAACTCCGTCGTAAGGGAGAAAAAAAATGGGCTGGCATCCTAGAAGTACTCAATAAAGAAAGGAGTAAGTACACAAGACAAAAAAAACCAAAGTGACAAAAATAGTCATTGCATGGTAAGTTAGTCCACGTTCGATGGATGGCGCGAGAAATATGGCTTGAGTCTTGACACGTGCACCACATCACTTTGTGGAAACCGACGGGAACGTCTTGAGGCGCCCTCAGGGAGAACTTCATACGTAACGTCACTGAGTCGGCGCAGAACTTTGTAAGGGCCGAAGTAGCGCAGAAGCAACTTCTCAGAGTGACCACGCTGTCGAAAGGGAGTCCACACCCAAA
Source organism: Rhipicephalus annulatus (assembly GCA_013436015.1). NCBI lineage: Eukaryota > Metazoa > Arthropoda > Arachnida > Ixodida > Ixodidae > Rhipicephalus > Rhipicephalus annulatus. The sequence continues at coordinate 202,190 of WOVY01013482.1, forward strand.
CTTCATCGCCTGGTTGGAAGGTAACCTCTCGGTGAGTAAGGTTGTAGCGTTGTGCGTCGGCAGTTTGGCGAGCCTGAATATGGCATCGGGCGAGTTGACGGGCCTCCTCGGCGCGTTGAGCGAACAATTCAGCGTCCGTGTTGAACATGCTCAAGTTGTTGGGAAGGAGCATTGCGTCGAGCATTGTGGTGACCTCTCGACCATGAACTAAGCGAAATGGGGTGAAACCTGTACTCTCTTGGACTGCTGTATTGTAAGCAAAAGTTACGTAAGGTAGTATATCATCCCAGTTCTTGTTATCAACGGCCACATACATTGACAGCATATCTGCAATGGTCTTGTTCAACCGTTCAGTGAGTCCATTTGTTTAGGGGTGATAACTCGTGGTTTTCCGATGTTCTGTACCACTTAGTCTCAGCACTTCTTGAAGCATCTCTGCGGTGAAAGCTGTACCACGATCAGTAATTATCACAGCTGGCGCTCCGTGACGAAGTACGATGCTGGTGACAAAAAACTGTGCAATTTCGGCGGCGGTAGCTTTGGGCAGGGCCTTTGTTTCGCTGTAACGCGTTAAATAATCGGTGGCAACCACAATCCACCGGTTTCCAGACGAAGAGGTGGGAAATGAGCCGAGCAAGTCAATGCCAGTTTGATGGAATGGTGTCTTCGGCGTGGCGATAGGCTGTAATAGTCCTGCTGGTCGGACAGGTGGAGTCTTACGGCGTTGGCAGTCGCGGCATGTGCGGACGTACTGCTTGACTGTCTTCGCGAGGCGGGGCCAGTAGTATGAGCGGCGAATTCTTTCCAATGTGCGCGTGTAGCCAAGGTGTCCGGATGATGGTTCGTCGTGACAAGCATGTAAAATATCGTCCCGAAGCGAGGTCGGCGCAACCAGTAGGTAAGTAGCCTGGGTATGGTCGAAATTTTTCTTATAGAGGACTCCATCCCTGATGCAGAACGAGGCCAGCGAACGTGCAAAGTTTCGAGGAAGGCTGCGTTTTCGGCCTTCGAGGTAGTCGATCAGCGGGCTTAGCTCCATGTCGTAGCGTTGTTGTTGAGCCAAATCGGTTGCTGACACAGAGGAAAGGAATGTATCGTCCTCTTCAACGTCCGCGTTCGTACTTCGAATTGGTGCACGCGACAGACAGTCAGCATCAGTGTGTTTGCGTCCTGACTTGTGAATGACTGTAACGTCAAATTCTTGCAGCCGAAGGCTCCAGCGTGCTAGACGACCAGAAGAGTCTTTGAGGTTGGCGAGCCAGCATAAAGAGTGGTGGTCGCTAACTACCCTGAATGGTCGACCGTATAAATAAGGGCGAAACTTTGTTATAGCCCAAACAACGGCTAAGCATTCCTTTTCTGTTGCAGAGTAGTTTTTCTCTGCAGATGATAGTGTTCGACTTGCATAGGCAATCACGCGCTCTACGCCGTTTTGCCATTGAACCAGTACAGCTCCAAGTCCGACGTTGCTGGCATCCGTGTGTAGCTCTGTGGCAGCGTTATCGTCAAAGTGACCGAGTACAGGTGGGGCTTGGAGATGGTTTCGTAGCGCGTCAAAGGCGTGATGCTGATCATGACCCCAAACAAATGGTACGCCGTCTTTCGTAAGTTCATTTAGCGGTTCAGCGATTTTAGAAAAGCCTTTGACGAAGCGTCTGTAATATGCGCAGAGTCCCAGAAATTAGCGGAGGTCGCGCTTGTTCGTTGGGACAGGAAATGCGGCAACAGCTTTCGTTTTCTCAGGGTCTGGGTGTATACCGGCGTGGCTGACGACGTGACCAAGAAATTTTAGTTCCTCGAATGTAAAGTGGCATTTCTCAGGTTTGAGAGAAAGTCCAGCTGTTCGAATCGCCTGAAGAACTGCCTGTAAGCGCTGGACGTGCTGCTCAAACGTGTCCGAGAAGACTACCACATCGTCAAGGTAGACAAGACACGATTGCCATTTTAGCCCAGAAAGAACCGTGTCCATCATTCTTTGAAAAGTAGCTGGTGCCGAGCATAAGCCGAAGGGAAGGACCTTGAACTCGTGGAGTCCGTCAGGAGTAATGAAGGCGGTCTTTTCGCGGTCGCGCTCATCAACAGATATTTGCCAATATCCGCTGCGTAGATCCATGGAAGAAAAGTAACGAGCATTGCGAATGCGGTCCAGCGAGTCGTCTATTCGTGGTAAAGGATACACGTCTTTCTTCGTGATCTTATTCAACTTTCGGTAGTCGACGCAAAATCGCAGAGTACCATCTTTTTTCTTTACTAACACAACAGGGGACGCCCAGGGACTGGTCGATGGCTGGATGACATCGTCCTTGAGCATCTGCTGGACCTGTTGGCGTATAACGTCTTGTTCTTTTTGCGAGACTCTGTAGGCATGCTGTCGAATGGGTCTCTCGGTAGGCTCGGTGATGATACGATGCTTGGCAAGCGGTGTTTGGTTAACTTTCGAAGTCGTAGCGAAGCAGTCCCGAAATGAGCCGAGTAGCTTCAAAAGACGTTCCCGTTGTGCAGACGGTAGACCCTGGTTCACGTCGAGAGTGCTTGCAAATGTCATGGCGGAATCGTCGCACGACGAAAGAGCAGATAATGTTGAGGGACCAGGGACATTGGCAATATCCTCAAGGTATGCGATCGCAGTGTGTTTGGTAAGATGGCGATACTCCTCACTAAAATTCGTGACGAATAGGCAAGCCTGCTTTCTACTGGGCTGAACAATACCTCGGGCAACGCAGATTTGTTGTGCAAAAAGTAGGGACAAATTTCCTTCTGCAATTACAGCATCGGGGACGTCTTGGTCACATTCAACGTTGATAAAAAGGCTGCTGCGGGGAGGCAGAGTAACAGATTCGGAAGATACACGTAGGGCAGCCTTCGATGAGCGGGCGTTTTCCGGTTCAGGATGAAACGGGTCCTCGAACGACGCCTGCAAGTCTCTTAGGTCAATAATTGCACCGTGTTCGCGAAGAAAGTCCAGCCCCAAAATGAGTGGACGGGAGCACACAGGTAATACGAGGAAAGACCCTGTGAACGTCGAAGCATGGACTCGAACACGGGCTGTGCACATTCCAGTCGGCGTGACGAGGTGGCCCCCTGCCGCGCGCAACGGCGGTCCTTGCCAAGGGGTAGTTACCTTCCTCAGTTGGGATGCTAGGGTGCTGCTCATAACCGAATAATCGGCGCCGGTGTCGACGAGGGCAGTGACGACGTGATTATCGACGTGTACGGTGATGTCGGCGGAAACAGTCTGATGACTTTCGGAAACGACTGGAAAGTCAGAACGGTCTTCGTCGGGTCTTTGCGTCGAAGGAGGCTCTTTGACAGTTCGTTGGGACGCGGCTTCACCCCCAGGAGCCGCGGTTTCTAGTTTCCCCTGTGGGGACTCGGTGACCAGCCTCTGAAAGGAGCAAAAGATGACGAGGGAATGCTAGGTGACGTGGGGCGGCGAGGTGATGGTGATCTTGAAATGGGGCGTTGATCAAGGCGACAAGCTTGCTGGCCCGTAAGGTACGCTTTGATTTCGCGGGGACGCTCACCGTAACGCGGGCACCGAGCATCAGGGTGAAAGCCACGGAGACCAAGTTGGCGGTACTGACAGTTACGGTAGACGTGACCCGCTTCGCCACAGTGGTAGCAGAGGGGACGGTTATCGGACGTACGCCACACGCTGGCCTTTGTGGCGTTCTGCCGCGATCCAGACAGACGATAAGTCGGTGCACTCGGAAACCTTGAGGTGGGTGGCGGAGTCGAAATGGTGCCCTGGAATCGATGGCTAGCCTGATCCATTCTCCCCATGGTGGGATCAGGGCCATGTGGTGCAGGAGATCGCAGAGCCGCCGCATAAGTCAGTACAGGGGCCTCAGGCCTTGTTGGCGCGAGTGGGGTGACCACCTGTCGGATCTTATTTCGGATTATGTCTGTGAGAGCACTTACGGGTGGTTGGGGTCCCGCTGCTTGGAGTTGGCGCAGCTCGTCCCGCACGACGCTTCTTATGAACTCAGCGAGGGCATGCCTCTCGCTGTCAGCCCCGATAAAGCATGCAGCAGGGTCACGTCGTGGCGTTCATACTGTGACGACCTATACTGGAGAGTACGCTCCATTGTGGTTGCCTCATTTATGAACTCTGCCACAGTCGTCGGTGGATTGCGCACGAGTCCGGCGAAGAGCTGCTCTTTTACCCCACGCATTAAATGCCGCACCTTCTTTTCCTCGGACATTGCAGGGTCAGCACGCTTGAAGAGTCGCAGCATGTCCTCGACAAACATCGAAACTCTCTCGTTGGGTCGTTGGTTACGAGACGAGATAGCCTGCTCTGCTCTCTCCTTCCTTTCAGTGCTGCGGTACGCATCACGAAACTGTCGGCTGAACTCATGCCACGTCGCAAAGGAACCCTCGTGGTTTTCGTACCACGTTTTGGCAGAGTCTTCTAATGCAAAGTCAACTCTCCGCAGCTTGCGAGCTTCATCCCATTCGTTGATGTTGGCAACTCGATTGAAGTGGTCAAGCCAGTCGTCAACATCTTCGTAAATGTCTCCATGAAATGAGCATGGTGTTTGCGGCGCATGAAAAACATGCGGGAGAAAAGAATAGGCGTCGTTGGTTTGACTCGCCTGGTTGTTAGTTGAAGTTGCCATCTCTTCTTGAGAGAGGGGACCGTACTCGGGAGATAGTCCTCGCAGGCGGCGACTGCTTCTTGCCGTGGGAGCTGTAGCTGTCTCCAAGTAGCTCGGTGTGTCGGCTGAAAATCTGCAGCCGAGGCGCATTTACCCAGCACCTCCACCAGTGCCGCGAACGTAATAACAGACAGCGACGAAACGACGTCTTAGTTGCCCTCAGACCAGGACGCAAAAGCCCTCTTCTTTCTTAACTTCCCTATATATATATATATATATATATATATATATATATATATATATATATATATATAGAGAGAGAGAGAGAGAGAGAGAGAGAGAAAGAAGTAGCTTGACGTACGACAATGCCTGGTGATTACTCCATAAGTATAGCATTCTATTTGCATAATGTAGCATTCTATTTGCATTTTATAGGTCTCAATTCTTTCTCGAGAGAAAAAAAAAGTTGGCAGCATCTCTAAGGAGAGAATGATGGAGAGTGGGGCGAAGCATTCGTCCGTCCATTTGATCTTGCTTCCGTCCGTCCATGCGTCCGTCTGTGTGACCATCCTTGCGTCCATCCGCCCGTCCGTGCGGGCGTCTGTTCGTGCGTCAGTCCCTGCGTTAGTCCATGCATCCGCCCCTGCGTCCGTTCATGCGTCCATCCATGCATCTGTCTGTGTGTCCGTTCGTCCATCTATTCAACACTCCAAGTACCACCATCTCGCATCTTTTCTTCATATATTCCCCATATAGAAGCACCGCCATCCCGCGGACATTCCAAGGACTAAACGAGAGGTGGCACACACACACTTTCTTACGGCTTGCGCTTCTGGTCTACTTGCCACCTTCAACCACCTCGAGTTCATGGTATATACTAGTTCACTGTATTCATGGCACTGCGGCCCAACGCTCGCTAAACCTTTCTAAAACCAAAGAGGTTACGCCCAGTGAGTATAACGTAGCAACCCTTTCTTGTCAGATTGTGCTCAGTGTACATGCCAATGGCTGCTAATGAGAAATGAGAGACAAGAGAATTCGGCTTTTACTTTCTTATGGCTTGCGCTTCGTATCTACTTCCCATCTTTAACTACGTCGAGTTCATTCATGGTATATAATAGTTCATTGTATTCATGGTACTGCGGCTCAACGCTTGCTAAACCTTACTAAAACTAAGAAGGTTACAACCAGCGAGTATAACGTAGCAATCCTTGCTTGTCAGATATAGTACTGACATGAATGAAGATCCGTAGAAGATGGGTGGGTGGCTCTTTTGCCTGCTGCATTGCGAGCATGGCGGGTGTTGGTACAGGGTCTGTCATATATAGTTGACGCAGTAGTGGTAGTCGCCTTCGGCTTGCAACTGTTATTGTGTAGAGCCCCGTACTCCAAAGGTAGCCCCTTGTCCGGTGGCTTGCTCGCAGGTTGAGGTTGGCGGGGATGTTTGGTTCATGGTTGGGGCTTGGCTCTAGACCCGAGGGGGGCGTTCGGTACATGGACAGGAAGCACCTCCGCCAGATGTCATGGGGTCGTGAAGTTGATGAAGGGACCAAACTGCAGGTCGAATAATAAACTGCTTATTCGGGCCGAACTTTTGGCCACGTAAAAGGAAAGCTTGATTACAGCGAGACACAGGCACTGGTAGCGGCGAGCAGAGCGTCGGCCGTCGATCAACTGACATGCGGCGAAGTCTTGTCGGCATTCATACTCTTGCCATCGGATATTCTAGCGTTATTGCTAGCAGCGATGTAGGTTCCCGATTAATCTGTAATGTTCACGAAGTGGGTGTAATCTTAAGAAAACGATCTACCACAGCCTCGAAGCTTCTCGAACCTCGTAGGCGTGGTCTGCGCTTAAGGTAGTGTAACGGGGGGATAAGAAAACTTGAGAAAAGAAACGTCGCAATGTTAATTGCACAACAACTACATAATTCCTGCCGAAACAACATTCACCAGAAACAGCCCAACACTCAATGTATCTAGGTTTCACTATCACACAGACTTCTTCAAATCATACACTGTTTTCCTCGATGTAATAAATGCGGCTTACCATACGAGGTCACATTTATTCATTAGCAAAAGATAAATTTTTGAAGGCACTAAAAGACTGTATAGTCTGACCCTTACTTCTAGCTTTTCTTTATTTATTTAGTTATGTCTATGGTATATTTAGTAATCCGTTGACCTGTCATTGTCTGTGTTAGTCTCACTTATTCCCAGTTTGTTGTATTATTTACGGCTCTGTACCCATTCCTGCGACAGCCCTGTAATCGAATTGTAGTATGTGAAATTAAATGTTGAAATATACGGTGTTACATAAAATCTGCTGCACTGATAGCTTTTGACACTGGCAGGTACATTACAATGTCCTTAACTGGCAAAGCCCCTATATCTTTCTTAGCAGGAAGTGCAACTGAGAGCTCTTTGTTCTGGAGGAACTGCAAACTGATACTGACATGTTGTTACTGCTCAAACTCAAGCTGACAAGAAGAACTTAGCTTTTTGTCCCATATATTCATTAGGCCAATTGATTTCACAAATTATATGCGATACATTATCTAAACCTGGCATGTCAAAGTAAGACTCATCAAAGCAACGGGAAGCGTATCTTCATTTGAAGGACAGCAATCTTTCAGCAAATGCCACTTTCTTTTCGGATGGGCTATGGCGGCCGTCTTGACTGTGCTGTGGTCCTTTTAAGGACTGTCGTGCTAACCTCTGAATTCTGGTTCAATCATATGCTTTCCCAATTTACACGCAAGGACTTTTGTCTTACTTTTTGAATTGTATAACGAGGAATGGCTGCAGAATGGAGAAGAATGGGACAGTGCCTTTTTTCTCCCTCAACTCAAGAGCCCTTCTCCTCCCAAATGACATTTCCTAAAGTAAACAATGTTCAGGAGCTGAAGTTCGATCGTAATGCCTGAACTGTTTTTTTTTGAAAAGTACAGCGCTGATGCGTGTTTTCGGGGAAAAATTGATATTAGCATCCGCAATAATAATAAAAATATCTGGGGTTTTGCGTTCAAAAACCATAATATCACGAACTCTGTAGGAGAAAGCTCCCGAAAGTTTGACCATTGGGTGTTCTTTAAGGCAGTGGTCTCACTGTGGCAGCACGAACGCACCATTTTTGCCACTTTTCCAAATGACGCGGCGGCTGTTCTCCTGGTTTTGTATAGTTGCATTATAGATCACTGAAAAGCTTGATTTTATTGATTGATTTGTGGGGTTTAACGTCCCAAAACCACCATATGATTATGAGAGACGCCGTAGTGGAGGGCTCCGGAAATTTTGACCACCTGGGGTTTTTTAACGTGCACCCAAATCTGAGTACACGGGCCTACAGCGTTGCCGCCTCCGTCAGAAATGCAGCCGCCGCAGCTGGGATTCGATCCCGCGACCTGCGGGTCAGTAGCCGAGTACCTTAGCCACTAGACCACCGCGGCGGGGCAAAGCTTGATTTTAGGACATTTCATATATGTCTATTAAAATCAAGTCAACTTACTGTTTGACTGTGGGCAGGCAACAACAAGCACTAGTTACGGTTGGTCTGACTGGGCCTCAATCGTGACCATTTTCTGAAAAATCCGCTACTGTTACAGCACTGTTTCTGCACACCACAATAAATACGTATTTGAAAGTTATTCAGTATTGAAAACATATACAGAATATGGAAGTATTATTACAGAAAGAGTTCCCACAGCATAAACACTGTAGGGGGACCTTATTATAATCGTAAAAGGGAAATACTACTTAACAGCAAAACAGATGCAGCATAATATTCATAGTAAAGCGTATAAACATACAGACAATGGCGATTCCACGAGTTACACAATTTAAAGCACAAAAACGTCGAAGAAGGAACTGTAGTTTAATAGTAACAGACACTAATCACAAGGACATAGTTATTGATGTGTTTGAAGAACATTGAATAAAAGATGCTATTCATTAAACATTAATTTTCGAAGCTGATGTTTGAATGAGAAAACAGAAAATGCACACTGAATATTATATGCCAAAGAATTCCAGAGTTTGATTAAAAAAAAGCTAGTCTTAGAGAACGATAGTTCGTTCGCACTTTTGGAAGTAAAAAGTTGTTGTTTGAGAAAAAACAGGTAATGTTCAAATTAGAAAGTTCTTGAATGAAAAGAAATTCAGAAGGCTAGAGTCCTTGACTACTTTATAAGCGATTGTGTAGATATTTAGTTTGTTTAGGTTGTCAATATTTAGTATTTTTTCTTAATGTTGTTATTATTTAGTATCTATTTCCTCAACTTAGCAAATTTATGTATGACTTCTACTTTATGGTCTGTGTTCTTTTGGAAACAGCCAAGTTTAGTGATTTTAGTTGTAGACTGGCGGCCAACTACTCGCTAGAGAAGGTTCATTTTAGGACGTGTACAGAAAACAACATTCCCCATCTCAGTGTTCAATTTCATTGATTTATACTTCCTGGTTTTTTATTTATAGTGATCTAGATTGGGATATTTTCTTAATACATATAGCTACCTCTGTTCATTTTCGTGGCATACTACTGGAGTTTTGTAGCTGAATTTGCACATAGACAAACTAGAGCCTTTGGTATATTTCCTCAAAGTAGCGTTTTTTGATAAAGCTAGCAGAAAGGCAAGCCTAAACTCGTAAATTGTTTTAATTTATCATGCTCCAAACGCCAACTTTACCACAGTAATCTTCACACTGCGTTAAAATCTCAGCATGAATAGCTTACTATACAGTAGTTCCTGTCTTTTGATGTAATTATACACACAAATCATACACAAATAGTGCATGACCACTGAGAAATCTACTTTATTTTTATCACTGCATCAAAAATCGGTTTGTGGTGCCATCTAGATGGACAAAACAAAAAGAGTGTATCGAAAAGCTCCCCGTTTTCCTGAGGGTCTCGCGAACGTATTTTATCTCAAGAAAGAATGTCTTAGATTCTAACTTGAAACCATGCACCCCCTTCAGTCCCCACCCAACTAGCCCTCCAACGCCCCCTTGTGTCTTTTCTTCATGCCTCTCCTCAGATGAATAGCGGAAAGCAGGTGTTCTGTCTCCTGAAAGGCTGGGGTGAAGGTCATCAGGTGGAAAGGAAAGCCTGTCTCTTGAATGTCCCTTGTGGGTGTGGGCGTTAGTTTTCGGCCCCTTCGGGTTTTACTTTGAATAAGCTAGGAGAGATCAACGACAGACAGAAAATAAGCAGGAACGCCGACAATAAACGTCGTTGGCTGGGCTTGTTGGTGTGAATCACAGAACTTGCATTGACGTCACTTTGGTCGGCCTCTTCAGGTAACAGCCAGCTGAAATTCTGCATGAACTCTAGCTCGACCGCCCAGAGCAAGAAATGATGATATCAGACAAGTGTGGGTGGCCCTTTCAATTCTTTGTGTTCCCCCTCGACGTGGCTGGCGAACAGAAGGAAGCGGGGAGAGCACAAAATGATGCGAGGGGTGAATGACTCTTTGTCACTCCTGGCACTGGCGCTCTCAATGCAATAAAAAGTTGAACGTGCGTTTCGAGGCAGAAGCAGATCTTCAGAAGCCGTCATGTCCGCCTGAGAACCCGGATTTACTCGATTACCAGCAACGACTGTTGGTTGGACTGGCAACCACTCTTCTACTACCTCTTTTGGTTGGCCCCCCGGTTTGTTAGGCTAGCACAGAACTGGTAGCGTAGCCTAGTCTTTGTAGGGCTGCCACGTGGAAGGTCATGATGGTAGCCCTCTCGTGGGTTCGCCCGATGACGTTTTCCGGTCGTGTACCGAAAGGTACGACCAACCTTGAACTCGCTAAGGCGTTTCCTAGAACGCTTTAGCGATAATGACTTGAAATCTGTGGAGGATTTTGGAGGCAGTAACTTTGAGGTTACGATTAAGAGTAAGGTCGCGGTCGATCGCTTCTTAGCTGATTCCGCGACCATTAAGGTCAAAGGATTCGATATTCACTTCAAATATCGAGGGCTGCAGACAGTCTCTGTCCACGTGTTCGAGTACCCTGCCGACGCCAGCGACCACGTGCTCAGCCGAGTACTGGAGTTCTATGGCAAAGTGCACAGCATCTCGACCGACAACCTGACCGGTCTCCGAATTACAACCGGAAACCGACGCGCCCACATTGAACTTCGTTCTCCCCGTGCCCAACATCACTGATGTAGACGGGCACGACGTTCGGTGCGAGTACGACGGCTTCGTGCGCTTGTGACGCAAGTGCAGGCTACCGGGTCATGAGAGAAAGAGGTGCACCACGCCGCGGTGCGCACGGTGCGAGCAGTGGGGGCATCCCACCTGCGACGCGCCTTGCAAGCCCTGCGGCGAGGATCACCCTCCACACCTCTGCAAGCAGAGCCTGTACTCGGAGGGAACCACGCGGACCAGTATGCCGCAGGTTGAGCCTCCAACTGTGGTCAGTACGGAGGTTCAGGTCGCACCAGCGCCTACGATTTCGAACAAAGGGGAGCAGGGCGAAGCCATTCAGGCGGCACCAGGATACAGTGTACTAGAAGAGAGTAACCAGGAGAAGCCGAGGTGCAAAAAAGCGGAGGGAAGGAGCCAAGACCGGTCGACACGGAGGAAGGGAAGGTAGGAGAGGCCCTGACGTCACTCGTTGTGAAGCCGCATGGAGGAAGGAAAATATTTTTTCCTTCCTCCATGTGAAGCCATGATGAAGCCGGAAGTCGGCCATATTGACTTGTCGAATTCTCCTCTCTTGTTACATCCCAATGTAAAGCAGGAGGCACGACTCTCTCTCTCGGAAAGCACGTGAGCTGCGCAGCACGCGTGTCGTGACGATCCCAGACTAATGGAACGGGGCTCAACACTCTGGACCAGCGTGACACCTTCGGCGAAATCATTTCGCCCGAGTTTCAACAGCGAGTAACAGCTCACTGACAACGAAGCAAGTACAAGGGAACGCGCGCTAGATGCACTGACAACGGCGAGTGTTTTCGCGTCATTAATTCAGCAATTGTACAGACAACACGATCGGTCGTGCGCCTTCTACGGTTGCATTCCGCCACGCGGCCGACGCAGCGTCCGGGCACTGTGTCCGTGTTCCGCGTGAAACTCACCGGCGTCAGCATTCTGCGACTGTGGTGACTTTGAGCACGATTGCAAGTGACACTTGAACGCGGTTGCTGTTACGTTGAGATTACATGCAATGCTGGGGGAGAGTATACGAAGCGGAACAGAAAAGGTGTTTTAATACGCACATGCAAGTTGTTACTGTACACACACAACACGAAACTACGTATGTGCACATGGTCCTCATTGCGTCTTGCTGTGCTCAACAACGTCGTCTGTTGTCACAAGCAGGAGCAATGCCCAACCGTCACTGACCTGCAAGGCGTTCGTCGTCGTTCCGCGTCGTCATGGTGTCCAACGCAATTTCGCTGAACACTAATTGCTTCATCCGCGTCATCCGCCGCACGACACATGGATATGCACTCGTTCTACGCACTGTTGAAACCCCGTGATGGACAAAGAGATTTGTAAACGTTGCTAAGAGTAATTTAACAGCCAGACGAACACTGCGTAACTAATAACGCGGCGCAGAGCACAGATATTGTCCGCCACGGCTCAGCACGAGACCTGGGGAGGCACACATTCCGCCGCCAGCCGCGGCCGCTCACTGCTAGACCAGCTTCACTGCGCAACACGTAACCATAACAACGCCGCCATTGTGCCTAGTGAATATGGCCGCCATGATGTCATTTCCGCCACATTTTTTACGCCCTGCGCCGGCTGGGCATGCCCTCTCCTTACCTTTTTCCTTCCTCCGTGCATTTTTCCTTCCTCCGTGCTTGAGATAAAATACGTTCACGCCACCCTCGGGAAAACGAGGAGCTTCTGATGTGCTGCTTTTGTTTTTACCTTCCAGATGGCGTCACAGAACAACCTTTGATGTAGTGGTAAATTAAAGCAGATTTCTTAGTGGTCATGCACTATTTGCGCATGATTCGTGTCTATAATTATATCAGGAGAGAGGAACTACTGTATAGTAAGCTATAGTTTATAGTTTACATTCTGCTCGGCCGCGCCCTCCTCTCTTCTGCGGGAGAAAGCATTTTCTTTCAGGCGGCGTGCCCTTCGGCGGGCGCTTTCTCGTCCTCTCTGACTCCTCCTCGAGCGAAACAAAGCATGCACTCTTTCTCCTCCGAGCTTAACTCGTATCCCTTGCTAGCCCCGCCCTCGGCTTGTGTATACCGGTCTGTTGCGCGCGCAGCTGCTGCGTTGCGCGCGTAATTTAAACGGCTCGCTGGCAGGCAGCCAGCGGGCACAAGCCTACTATGTGTTTCTCGCACGCGCCGATCGTCTTTGCGTGCCGCGGGGCTGTAGCGCAACCAGTCGCTTTGAGCGGGGACCACGGGGCTCTTCGACCTCCGGTCGCTATGGAAAGGCCACATCTGCGTGTGCTCCGACCTCGTCAGCTGCACTAAAGAGTGGCCCCCTTGCCCGGGCAAGGTACCGGCCATCTCGCGGCATGGGGCCGCGAGATATGTCGCGTTTGCTCGGTGCTTTGCGCGCCGAGTGGATGCGGCACCCTTGTCCGAAGGGGCCGTTCACCCAAAACAAAACAGGACCCGTCCTCTAGCCAGGGGTGGGGCCCCCTACCGGGGTGAACGTAACTGGATGATGACGGGTTGGTGATTGATATGTACTCAGAACGCGGCGCTTTCGGTTGCCAACTCCGCTTCCTTTCTGACAACGGTAGGTCCCACGAAAAACTATCGTCTTTAATAAATCTTTAGCGGATACATAGCTTGTGCCAGGGTGTGTTACGAGATAGAGGGTGGTTGGAAATAGAGGAAAGGAAATCCACAGATTAATATGATGACCGCTGCCTAGCTCAGACTACGACTGAATTGTGACCATCAGTAAATGAGATAAGAGTAAATAATAGCGACAGAAGGGATCATTTACACATGTGCACGGAAGGATGTAACGTCTCATGGTTCGCGTGTGATGTTATATCCGACATAGAGCTTATCATTAAACCTCGCATTCAGGCACTATTTGTCACGGAGAGTAGCTGGCCAGGCAGCCTCTGTGAGTGGTTTTCAGCGTGAAAAGCAATGTTCAGAAGAGGACAAGTGAGCGACGGTTTCTTGAGAAGCAGAGAGAGAGAGAGAAGGATGTTTGTCATTGAAAGGGGAAAAAAAAGCCCCTGCTCAGCGCTTCATGCATTTCACCGGATCGCGGCACTTTTCGCGCTCGCTCCTCCACTAGTTTAGCGCGTCCGCACAAGAGAATAGCCCCCCCCCCCCCCAATCGCTTTGCGTATTTCCCCCGCTCTAGCTGTTACAATTTCATTCCCTTTCTGTGTGTGTTCCGGTTGAGGTGTCCTCTCCGAGAGGCAGTTATGGTTGGTGGCATGGTAGAGAGTCATAGGAATGAGTGGCTGCTAACTAGAGAAATTACACACAAATTGATAAAAAGAACAGGTTATTTCGTTATAATTACCGCTGTCTGGCTCAAGATTATCACAACTGAAAGATGTTCATCATTGAACGAGGCAGAAGTCAGCTACAGCGGGGATTAATTACACATGTACACCGAGGGATGTCTCGTGGTTCGATTGTGATGCGACTTCCGCGAGAGACTGTCTGGACCTCAATGAATTAGAGCACTTGGTACTCTATTATGGGGCCGCACGTTCAAAAACCCCCGGTGGTCGAATTTTCCGGAGCCCTCCATTACGGCGTCTCTCATAATCATATGGTGGTTTTGGGACGTTAAACCCCACATATCAATCAATACTCTTTTATGGGAGAGCATACAGCCGTCCCAGGATTGGCGAGGGGGGGGGTAGAAGAAGGGGGTAACGATTTAGAGTACTTCGTACTCTACTACGGGAGAGCTTACAGCCGTCCCGATTGGCAGGCCAGATCCATCATATCTGTAAGATGATTCAGATTACTCGCAAAATGACGAAAGGCAGGCAGACCTCACCACTCAGAAGCGGGCTTGTGTCACTGGTGTTTAAAAAAAACAAATTAATGCTCTGGAACTTTAAAGTTTATTATTGCGTCAATTTTCTGCAGGAGACCTTGTTTTGGTAAGGCACGTCAAACTTTTATGTTGAAATATGTTCATACTTGAAATTATTAGAGAGCAAGTACCTGCAAATGAAACGAAATACAACTGGCATGACTCCTTTGCAAAGTATAGGAACAGGCGCTTCATGGTTCTTTGTTGGAGATTTTGATCAATGGTGCTCCTACGGCCCATACATGATATTGCATGGAAGAGTAGAAGCACACACGCTTTTATGGCGCTCTTCCGAGGACTTGGCACTGTCGGTGATACCAATGGGGAAAGGGGGTGCAAGTTTCGTTTGGTGTTGATACGCAGGGTGATGAAGGTGAGGTAGGCTCTATATTACGGCGAATTCTCTTGCTGATCTTAAAGCGACAATCAGTCTGTGATAAGATAGATCGCGGATGAGGTACAAATTGTTTATTGTTCATTAACTTTTATTTGTAATATCAAGCCGACCGAGAACAGAGTTTCCGTCGAAGCACGAGACCAGGCAAAGTTTCAAGCTAATCACTTAGGAACTAACTAAAGTGGTTAAAAAGCCTAACTAACACAAACAAGACGAAAATAATAAAACCTTATGCTACGCGTGCCACTGTTTTGACTTGATTAATACCCGCACCTTAGCAAAACGTGCCAATCGGATGCGATATAAATTTTGTGTATCCGAGTTTAAGTCGTAGTACGAATTTGTATATCGATAATTTCGCTCGCTAATGAGAAACTGTCACAAGAACCCGAACACATGGTTAGATTGTTAACTATAAAACATACAAGTAAACTCTGCGAAGGGTTTGCGGTTATTTGGATGCAGGAGTGCGGGCAGAAATTTATTTCGGGGGGAGCGTGGAGGCAATTCTGTGATCTCAAGGTTGTGTTGCGTAGGTAGATATGGTCGAGTGTCATTTTGTGCTTTGAATGTCTCGGCAAAAAGAACAGTTATGAAGAAGAGGGGGACGAGTTGCTGTGACCCCCTTCAGAAATTGTGACAGCCCGTTGTAAGAATATGGTTCAAAATTTTTCGCTCCTCACTCCGGCGGCACGAACACATCGTTTTCCCCACTTTTCCTACTGACGTAGTGGCTGTTCTCCTTGTTTTATATAGTTGAATTATATATCATTAGGAAGCTTGATTTTTGCACATATCAAATCTGTTTATTAAAGGCAAGTCACTAGTTGCTATTTTGAGGTGGACAGGAAACAATAAGTGCTTGTTACGGTACTTGCACACTAAACGAAAATGACCTGAAATAACCTCAAAAACTGGGCAAACCATTTGTCCTCTAGCGCACTACATTTCCTGGTTTTTTTTTACCACCTACTATCGAGGTAAAAATTCAGTCTCGTGCTAACTGAGTTTTCGAACGTAGGAAGAGTAGTAATTATTTACCCTAATGAGGTTTTGAGCGAGTATAGAGAGAGTAAATTTTTACTGCCTTCACAAGGTTTTTAAGGTGATTTCTAGGAGTTATTTCCTGTGGTAAAAAATAAAAAAATTGACGGGTGCATTCGCTCAGAGTCGAAAAATTTATGAAATAGCCGAATTGATTGAATTTATTAAACGGCAGCATTGGCGACACAATAATTCACATACAGACAAACACGCACACACAACAAATGCAGAATAATACACCCCTCGAACAGACTTTTTTTCTTTATTACCGGTTTTGCACTAGGTACTGCATGCGATGCTACACTACACTTCGACAATCCGGTATATATAGGCATGACTTTTTGACCGGCCATGTAGTACCGGTAGGAGAGCTCTTTTTTTGCGTCGAGTAACAACAACGGTTGTAAGTGCAAGCGTAAACTTAAGGTGGGCTGCAGGCCACTAATTGTCACACCGACCTTTTATTATAAATCTACCCAATCGCACCTTTTTGATTATCGAATAATTACTTGGCACACCGGGCTCATGGCCCCACGCGTGTTAGCACTGCTGATGCACAAGTCCATAAAATATACCTAAGTACGCACAAACCATGGTATCTCAATAATTTTCATTGAGCGACGGTGCACAAACACAGTAGCAGCACGTATTCATCACAACGGGCGTAGAAGAGTGGTCCACGCCTGCATACAAGCTGCTTACCGACGGCGTGCTAGGCCTTTTCGAGTAGCCCGGCTATCCGATGAAACACAGCTGGCGATCACAGAACACATATCCTGTGCGAATTTCGTCGTCATTTCAGACACAAATGAACACGTAACCGCAATCTTACGGGGACGGGGCGGTGTATGCATACTTCCAACGAAAGACCACCATCCGGGTTTTCTTCGTGCTCACCGGCAGCCGCTTGTTGGTTCCGTCTGCCTCTTATCGGCTTCGTGCTACATGTTTGGGAACAGTTGTGTGCTACATGTTTGAGAACAGTTGGAGCATGAGGCGGGCAATAGGGGCCGCACTTTACTCATGCAGACATCGCCTACTGTGGAACAAAATATACATGTATGCGATGCTTCTTTCACCGGCCCCGGTGACACACGAGCTCCCACAGGTCACTGGCAGCCGCGGCTTGTTGCCGACGACAGAGTGAAGCATTTCGCTTATTGCTTCTCCAGTAGGCAAGCACGGACTATGACACCAGATTGATTTTGTTACCACTGGCAGATCTTCGTGATTCGGCTCGGAAGCGAGATATCCGCGACGTGCAGGTTCGGAGGCGTTCGGAAGCGCACGGTCGCTCGATGATGTAGGAAACACGTAGCATCCATCAGCTCAACCAGACACACAGATACCGAGCTTCTTGCACCGTCTGTCTCCTACGCCACCGCCGAGCAAAAGCCAACAATTTGCGAAAATATGCAGGACAACTTTCCACAGCAGGTTTTCTTTCTTTTTTCTTTTTTGAAAGCACCACTCCATTTTTTTTTTCGTTCACAGAATGCTGTTCTCGCTTGTTGTGCTTATGCTGCCCCCAGTTCCAGTAAAAGTGCGTTGACTCGAGGGCTGTCCTGAGGCACGGTGATGCCAAAAAACCAACGAAAAAAACATCTGTGGTCCTCGCGTACCTTCAGGATTCACTGAGAGCGTTACAAGGGGGGTATGGGGCAAAAGCCGCCGAAGCAGCTGCACCTTGCAATCACGTGGAAATAAACTCTGAAACGCAGGTTAAAAATCACGTGATAGAAAGCTCCCTACGTGGTAAAACTGGATTTTGACATCCTTTCACTACTAGCTTGAGAGGTGGTGGTAAAACTATGTCATGTACCATCTTTTACTTCTACACGAGGTAGTAATTTTAAACGCGAGAGAGTTTTCAGAGGTCATCAGCGGCAAAAACCCCAAACTCGGATAGTTTTTGCTTACAGTGTGGGCTGACTATGCCTCAGTTGTGACCATTTTCTGAAACATCTGCTACAGTTACAGCACTGTTGATTGCACAGCGTATTCTGGCCAGGCGCATCTACAGCGAAACCACGCAGTCCCATCTGACGGTACTATAGCGTCGGTAGGTGTGGCCTGCTTCTCCGATATGGTAGCATGCAGAGAAGTCGGTGGTCGGGGTAATAATCCATTACACAAAATCTGCTGCACTGATAGTTTTTAACACTGGCAGGTACATTACAATGTCCTCAATGGGCAAAGCCCCTATATATTTTTTAGCAGGACGTTCAACTGAGAGCTCTTTGTTCTGTAGGAACTGCACATTGATACTGACATGTTATTACTTTTCAAACTCAAGCTGACAAGAAAAACATAGCTTTTCGTCACATATATTCGCTAGGCCAATTGTTTTCAGAAATTATATGCTATACATTATCAAAACCTGACATGTCAATGTAAAACTCATCAAAAGCAACGGCAAGCATAATGCCACGTTCCATTTCCCAAGTTTTTGTTATCGTCCCAAAACACCACACGATTCTCAGCGCAAACCGCGCCTGCAGTTTTCGAGAAGGTTCCGGACTGTAGTAGATCATTTCGGTAAGATCACGCCCACTGTGCGAGCGGTACAGATTGTTCTGGAACCTACGCCACCACTAGCAATAACGCTAGAACATTCGACAGCAAGAGTATAAATGCCGACGCGCTTCGCCGCTTGTCAGTTGTTGATCGAAGGCCGACGCTCCGTTCGCCGCTATCAGTCCGAGACTGCTATCTGTGCAAGACTACTGCTGTAATTGGACTTTCTGTTTACCGGGCACAAGTTCACCCAAATAAACAGTTAAATCCCACGTCACGACCCCGTGACATCTGGTCTGAGAATCGTGTGGTGTTTTGGGACGATAACAAAAACTTGGGAAATGGAACGTGGCAATATCTTCATTTGAAGGACAGCAATCTTTCAGCAAATGTCATTTTCAATTTGGATGGGCTATGGCGGCAGTCTTGAGTGTGCTGTGTTCTTTTTTTAGGACTGTCGTGCTAAGCTCTGAATTCTGGTTCAATCATACGCTTTCCCAATGTACACGTAGGGACTTTTGTCTTACTTTTTGCATTGTGTAACGTGGAATGGCTGCAGAATAGAGAAGAATGGGACATTGTCTTTTTTCTCTCTTAACTCAAGAGCCCTTTTCCTCCCAAACAACATTTCCCAAAGTAAACAATGTTCAGGAGCTGAAGTTCAATCGAAATGCCTAAACTGTTTTTTTTTGAAAAGTACAGCCCTGACGCGTGTTTTCGGGAAATATTGATATTAGCATCCGCAGTAAAAATAATAATATCTGTGGTTTCGCATTCTAAAACCATGATATCAAGAACTCTGTGGGGGAAAGCTCCGGAAATTTTGACCATTGGGTGTTCTTTAGGCAGTGGTCTCATTGTGCCAGCACGAACGCACCATTTTTGCCACTTTTCCAAATGACGTGGCGGCTGTTCTTCTGGTTTTGTATAGTAGAATTATGGATAACTGAAAAGCTTGATTTTAGCAAATCTTAAATATGTCTATTAAAATCAAGTGAACTGCTACTATTTGACGGTGGGCAGGCAACAACAAGCATTAGTTACGAGGTTTAGGCTGACTGTGCTTCATTAGGACGAGGTACTCCACTGAAAAATCTTTCTGAAAAATCTGCTACAGTAACAGCACTGTTTCTTGCACGGCACAATAAGGACGTATTTGAAGGTAATTCAATATCCAAAATGTACCCAGAATATTGCCATATAATTACAGAAAGAGTTCCCACAGCATAAACACTGTAGGGGGACCTTATTATAATCGTAAAAGGGAAATACTACTTAACAGCAAAACAGATGCAGCATAATATTCATAGTAAAGCGTATAAACATACAGACAATGGCGATTCCACAAGTTACACAATTTAAAGCACAAAAACTTCGGGAGAAGAAACTGTAGCATAAGAAATCGGACACTAATCACAACGACATAGTTATAGATGTGTTTGAAGACTATTGAATAAAAGATGCTATTCATTAAACATTATTTTCGAAGTTGATGTTTAAAGGATAAAACAAAAAATTCACAGTGACTATCAAATGGCGAAGAATTCGAGAGTTTGAATAAAATAAAAGCTAATCTTTGAGAACCATAGTTAGTTCGCAGCTTTGAAAGTAAAAAGTTGTTGTTTGAGGAAATACGGGCAATGTTCGAATTAGAAAGGTTTTTGATGAAAAGAAGTTTTAGAAGGCTAGAGTCCTTGACTAATTTATAAGAGAATGTGTAGACATTCAATATGTTTAGTTTGTCAATACTTAGTATTTTCCCCTTAATGTTGGTAATATTTAGTATCTATATCCTCAACGTAGCAAATTTATGTAGCACTTCTACTATATGGTTGGTGTTTTTTTGAAAGAGCCAACTTTAGCAATTTTAGTTGTAGACTGGCGGCCAACTACTCGCTAGAAAAGGTTCATTTTGGGACGTGTATAAAAAACAACATTACCCATCTTGGTGTTCAACTTCATTGATTTTTACTTTTTGGTTTTTTATTTATAGTGATCTAGATTGGGCAATTTTCTTAATAGATAGAGGTACCTCTACCCATTTTTGCGGCAAACTACTAAAGTTCTGTAGCTGAATTTGCACATAGACAAAATAGAGCCCTCTGTATATTTCCTCAAAGTAGCGTTTTTGAATGAAGCTAGCAGAAAAGCAAACCTAAACTCGTAAATTGTTGTTATTTATCATGCCCTGAACGCCAACCTAACCACTGTAATCTTCAAACTGCGTTAAAATCTCAGCATTATTAGGTTACTATAGGAGGGTTGCACAGGGGCGTGGCCCACGAGATGGCACCAGCGTCGAAGAGGCAGCGCATCCATCTTTGTGGTCTCCCTCCCTGCCGCCGCGGCCAAGCAGTCGAAGAACGTACACTAGTACGAGGTACACACGGCTGCGCGCCTGTGCAAGATTCCTGTGCTCATAATGGTGAACTGTGCCTTATTTGGTTGCTACAATCACTCGAGTGAGAAGGCTGGTCGTGAGAATGCGTCTGATGTCGGCTTTTTTTTTCTTTCATACCTAGAATGATCGTAAACCAATCGAAAAGGTTTGGATGGTTCAGCCACACACTATACCACGTGTGCGTTAAACATTTAATTTCCGATAAGTGTTCAGAACCTATGCAACATCTTAGAGGTTCGCGTTTGTGGTGGAAAACTTGGGTTTTCGCGGCGTGCTATGGAGCTTTGTTTACGCAGCAGGAGACGAGCGTGCGCACTACGACCGCGATCGCTGCTTGTCAACAGTACTATTCAGGTAGGTGCTACGTGTTACTGATTTATCTGTGTTAGTAAACAGTCAGCGACGCAGTGCATTCTCGTTTACCCATGCTTTAAAGAGCTGAGCACATTAACGTCGATCAGTTACAATCGAGACTATGTGATTTCTGGGTGCGCAACTGCCCGACGCGCGTCATTGGATTCTGCAGCAAAGAGCATTTTTGATCGCAAGCGGCTTGGGCTCAACCATGAACAAACTATGACAATTGTATCACCTCACATGCTCTTGCAAATGGTGAAGCCCTTCCACACAAAGAATTCGGGAAACGACATTACCGTGGTGAAAAAAAAAAGAATTATTCGTCCGAGAATGAGCAAGGAAAAGCAGTCACGTTTCCGACGACGACGCGGCGGCCGTCTCCGAGGTCTCTAACTCGATGCTGTTGGACCCATCCGTTAGTGACATAGTTTTGGGTGCCCATAAATTTACAGGCTTTAAGCTCGTTCCTTGTTGCAAAGCTTGTGCCGCCAACAAGGTGGTCCTTAATGTCCGTGAGCTTGATGCGGGAATAACACTTCAAATCCCACACAGCTTCATCGTTGCTGAAGTCGAACGGGTCGACATCCGCCGCAAATGTGAACCTTATGTTCATAGCGAAGTTTCGCCGGACTTCGGAAGTCACGCGCGTAAGCACTCAGTCGAATTTCACCACGTTGGTACCGTACGTAGCGGCACGCACACAACCTCTCACTGCTGCTCGCCGCTTCAAAAAGGGCGCGCTTAGATCATTGACATGGCGGTAGAGACAAACGCCGCTAGCGCCTCAAGCGGATGACGTCACGTGCAACCCTCCTATACAGTAGTTCCCATCTCCTGTTATAGTTATACACACGAATTATACACAAATAATGCATGACCACTGAGAAATGTAGTTTATTTTTACCACTCAATTAAAAATATTTTTGTGGTGCCATCTACACGTACAAAACAAAAGCAATGCTTCGGAAAGCTCCCCGTTTCCCCGAGGGTGGCGCGAACAGATTTTATCTCGGGAGAGAATACTTTTCTAACTTAAAACCATGCACCCCCTTCAGTCCCCACCCAACTAGCCCTCCAACACCCCCTTGTGTCTTTTCTTCATGCCTCTCCTCAGATGAATAGCGGAAAGCAGGTGTTCTGTCTCCTGAAAGGCTGGGGTGAAGGTCATCAGGTGGAAAGGAAAGCCTGTCTCTTGAATGTCCCTTGTGGGTGTGGGCGTTAGTTTTCGGCCCCTTCGAGTTTTACTTTGAATAAGCTAGAAGAGATCAACGACAGACAAAAAAAAAGCAGAAACACTGACAATAAACGTGGTTGGCTGGGCTTGTTGGTGTGAATCACAGAACTTGCATTGGCGTCACTTTGGTCGGCCTCTTCAGGTACCAGCCAGCTGAGATGCTGCGTGAACTCTAGCTCGACCACCCAGAGCAAGAAATGATGATATCAGACATGTGTTGTTGGCCCTTCCAATACTTTGTGTTCCCCCTTCACGCGGCTGGCGAACAGAAGGAAGCGGGGAGAGCACAAAATGATGCGAGGGGTGAATGACTCTTTGTCACTCCTGGCACTGGCGATCTCAAATGCAATAAAAAGTCTTGCGTATGCACCATCTTCATGTACCCAGTGCAGAATACCTGCCTGTGACGTCACGTGCTAGCTACTTTATAGCAATAAAAAGCATAAATACAATGCGAGGCTCACATAAAGGAATAATTAAAACACTTTTTTCATGCTTGCCGAGTTCCTTTTTCTCATTGTTATGGACCAAAGACCCTCAACAAATATACACAACCTCCACGTCAATAAAATGGGAGCCAGTCGAGCTACGGCGTGGCAAGAGCGTGTCTCGCGAGAGTATGTCCAACTGCGCTTGCTGGGCTTTAAACTTTCTAGACTAGTCTGAGAGTAGAAATTTGCCAGGATAGGCCAACGCCAACTCCAACCAGCCGTAATTTGCCAAACTCAATGTCTTTCGAACATCCGGATCTTACCTGGCATGATGAAAGAACAGCGCATTTAATTAAACATCGTCTGCCTTCTCCTACAGGAGAACGAGACGGTTTCGGGTATAACAATTTTGGGAGGGAGAGAGGGTGTTAGACAAGTCTACACGGTGCGCTTCCTGAACCGGGGAAGGATAAGCTACGGTTTCGCTTACATCTCGTGAAGTAAGCCAGAGGGTTTCGATTAGCCGTGTGCCCAGCAAGAGCTGCAGGAATAGCGTCACGATTTTCTACAGGGAATGACAAAGGTCCACAAAAGCCAAGGTTTTGACAGCGGCAGAGTCGACAACTGTGTTGGAAGCCGGCTGCTATTTATTCCTTCTTTTTCTTCCTTCTGCTTGAGATACCACCCTGTCTTCTAGCGGATTATATATGGTAGTGGGGAATTCGCAAGGCACTGACCAGTCGGACCCTCTCTGAGTGCGAAGCGCGAGCGTGTGCACGTGCTGTAGACATTGGACTGCTCGAGCATTTGTGTCCGTACCAGCTTTCTGCCTACTACCTGTCGTCGCTATTAAACTCCCTTACAAAGTTGTGGAAGTGTGCTGGGTACGCAAATCCAAAACTTCGAAGCCGGAAGCTGCACACTACATAGGCAATGCCTGATCAGACGACCAAGCAAGGCGCCACCCAGCGAAGCACGGCCCAATCTCAACTGGTCATCGTGCCTACCACCCTTCGCCAACGGGATCCCCCATTCTTCAGTGGCACCGAGGACCAAGATGTGGAAGACTGGTTGCATCTGTTTGAAAATGAGAGCGCTGTTAACAGATGGGACGACCCCTCGAAATTGGAGTATGTCCCATTTTATCTCAAAGAGGTCGCCAGCCTGGGGTTCACAAACCACCGTGCTGATTTTAGCACTTGGGCCGCTTTCAAGACCACCATGGCAGCTGTGTTTGATCGCCCCGCAGGGCACAAGCTGTCTGCTGAACAGCGCCTACGCGGACGTGAACAAAGGCAGGACGAAAGCTTCCCAAGCTACATTCAAGATGTTATCGATTTATGCTGGCGTTTTAACCCTGACATGCCCGAACAAGACAAGATCAGGCATATCTTGAGAGGCATAGATGATGATGCCTTTCAGAGGTTGCTGACGAAGGGCCCTAGTACCGTATCCGAACTTGTCACCTTGTGCCAGAGCTTGGAAGAGATTCGCAAACAACGTGCATGAGTTCGGAGGTCAACGACAACAGACTACTCTCTCACTGCTCTGGCCGTCAGTGGTGACAGCAGCCTGCTGGAGCAGATAAAAGAATTTGTACGCGAAGAGGCCGCACGACAGCTTTCGTGTCTCTTGTATCTGCCGACCACCGAAGCACCAACGAACCGCCTAATGCCGACCATCAGGCAGGCTATTCAGGAGCAGGTCTCCGAGGCGTTGCCATTACCTACGTCGGCCTTTCCACCAACACGTACCTGTTGCTGCGCCGCTGACTTATGTGGCCGTCTCGGCAATGCCTCTCAGGCACTGCGCCGTGCTCCCGACCGGGTTGCAGAAATTAGGGGCCTTTTCTCATCTTCTAACCACTGCCACCACCACCCACTGGAATGCCTCCGCCTCGTCTGCCATGGTATACGCCACAACCTGTGCTACTGTCCACCACGCCGTTTCCAGCTACACAGCAGCACGCCGGAAGTACTTGGCGTACTGCTCATAACCAGCCCATATGTTACTTTTGCGGAATTACAGGCCACGTTGCACGTCTATGTCGTCGGCGCTTCGCAGTTAACTCACCAAGATACCCTGACTACTCGTTTCTATCTCCATACCACGCACCGCACGCACCACCTGAAGTTCACGAACGTGACGCGCAAGCTCCTTCCGGCGCCCGAACCTCCACTTCTCGACGTTGTACTTCCCGCTCGCCTTCCCCTTAAACAAGCCGTCGTTTTGTATCACCTATGCGTCGACGACACACCTCCATCGAGACGGAGAACTAACTGCCGTAGCTCCGGAGGCAGGAGCTGCGTCGTCGTCAAATCGCCTAAGTCTCCCGCCAATCTTATCGATATAATCGTCGAAGGTGTACGAACACTTGCACTCATTGATACCGGTGCCGTGATATATTTGATAAGTCAAAGACTCTGCCGCTGTCTTGGTAAAATGACGATGCTTTCTCCCGTGGTTTCTCTTAGCACTACGAGCGCCCAACAAATTCAGCCTGTCGCGGCATGTACAGCAAAAGTGATAATTCGAGACTTGTTACAGCATTGAATTTCATGTTTTGGCTTCATGTTCCCACGATGTCATCCAAGGATGGGATTTCTTATCACGTCATCACACCGTCTTGGACTGCACTCGGGCAGAAGTGGAGCTGTTACCGTTTCGTGATGCGCCTTTTGTTGATGCGGCCGTATCTAGTGTGGCTTACCTTGTCGTCGCGACGGACATTTACCTTCCTCCTTTCAGCGCCCAGTTTGTCCCTGCCTACTGTTCTACACTTCCTGACACTACCGTCCTATTCACGTCATCTGACATCTTCGGTAGCCAGCACCACACATCGCTGCCATTCGCCGTTCTTGCGCTTTGTCAAGACACTACCAGAATATTTGTTTACAATCCCAACTCGTGCCCCTGTAGTTTGCGCCGCAGCGAGACGCTCGGCAATATTCAACCTATTGATGAAGGTACTATCGTACCTGCCGATATCTTCGACACCAAGCCGAATATGGAGCTGAACGCGTTGGTTCCCCACCTTGCTTTCGACAGCGTGTCTTCCGATGCATTTTACCGTTCCATTGACAGCCATATCGCCCCGCCTCAACGTTAGCAGTTTGTTACCCTGTTGCAGGAATTCAGGCATTCGTTTGACTTTCTCCAAACGGTGCTAGGAAGAACG
The DNA here is from genome assembly GCA_013436015.1 of Rhipicephalus annulatus. NCBI lineage: Eukaryota > Metazoa > Arthropoda > Arachnida > Ixodida > Ixodidae > Rhipicephalus > Rhipicephalus annulatus. Next base: position 228,343 of record WOVY01013482.1, read on the forward strand.
AACACCGTTGTGCACACAATTGACACAAGGAAGAGTGCTCCTTTGCGCCAGCGTCCCTATCGTGGGTCACCGGTGGAGCGATGGTAATTGCAGAACAACTATAGACGACATGCTACAGCGTGGAGTCATCAAGCTTTCTTGTAGTCCTTGGTTTTTGCCAGTTGTACTCGTCAAAAAAAGATGGTTCGATCCGGTTCTGCGTAGACTACAGGCGCTTAAACAACATTACGAGGAAATATGTTTACCCTCTTTTCTGCATAGACGACGCTCTCGATTGTCTCCGAGGTGCAGAATTCTTTTATTCGCTTGAACTTCACTCAGGTTTTTGGCAGGTCTTAATGGCTGAGTCTGATCGTCAGAAAACGGCCTTAGTTACACCGGGTGCTCCCTATGAATTTAGTGTAATGTCATTCGGACTCTGCAATGTGCCCGCCACATTCGAGCGTACGATGGACAGCATTTTACGCAGTCTCAAATAGAACATATGCTTGTGCTATCTTGACGAAGTTGTGGTCGTTTCCCTCAATTTCACTTCGGCTCTCACACGTTTGCATAATATTCTACATTGCCTTACAAACGCCCGGCTTCAGCTTAACCTGAAGAAATGTCACTTCGGGCTGAGCCACTCACCATACTTGTTCATGTCGTCTCGAAAGCCGGCATCTTTCGGCATCGACCCTGACAATCTTTGTGCTGTTGTTGAATTTCCTAAGCCAACTACAGTTAAGGAACTACGGAGCTTTGTGGGCCTGTGCTCCTATTTTTGTCGGTTGTTCCAGGACTTTGCTTCCATCAATGCTCCACTTACCAAACTCCTCGCTCACCCTGCAGATCTTTCGAATTGGACAGCAGCTTTTGACGAATCCTTCGCCACCCTGCACCACCTCTTTACCTCACCACCCGTACTGCGCCATGAAGACCCTACTGTGCCGACCAAAGTACACAGGGATGCAAGTGGCGTCGGTCTTGGTGCAGTAGTCGCGCAACGCAAACCAGGTTTTACGGAGTATGTTGGCGCCTATGCCAGCCACGCCCTCACTAAGGCAGAAGCCAACTATTCTGTTACAGAAAAAGAATGCCTCGCGATTGTCTGGTTGTCGACCCTATTGGTGCGGCCAAACTTTTGATGTGGTAACTAACCATCACGGGTTCTGTTGGTTGGCTTCAATGAAAGATCCTACTGGTCGCCTCGGACGTTGGGCACTACGCCTCCAGGAATTCGACAGACGCATCATCTACCGATCGGGCTGAAAGCACTCTGACGCAGATGCGCTTTCGCGATCAGCCGTGAAATCTGATGATACGAAAATATCAGCCCTTGACCTTACCCTCTCTGCAATCAGAATCACAGATATGCCATCCGGAAAGCGGAAGGACCCCTGGATTGTCTCGCTCTGGAATATGCTTTCTGACGCATCAACTTTCGGTTACCCGCATGCTCTTTGCCACCAAGTAACTCATTTCGCCATATGGGATGGCCTATTATACCGTCGCAACTATGAAGCGGCAGGTCGTAAATGGCTGTTATAGTCATACCCACCCATATGCGGTTTGATATCTGCGAATATTTTCATGCTGAACTGCAACACGAACACGCCGGTGCGCTAAAGATGTATGAGCGGATCCGCCCACGTTGTTATTGGTGGGGTATGTACACGTTTTGTACGCAGACACATTCGCTCATGTTCCTTGTGTCAGCAGCGCAAGACATTTCCTCATTCACTCGCTTAGCTGCAGCCTTTACCATGTCCTGCATGCCCGTTTCACCGTGTTGGGATATACCTATACGGCCCACTACCATGCTCTGTTGGTGGTAATCGATGGGTGATTGTGGCTGCCGACAATCTGTCAGGGTACGCCAAAACGGCAGCACTATCTTAGGCTGGTGGTCGTGACGTTGCAACCTTCATCTTGCATCGGTTCGTTCTTCGTCATGGTGCACTGCGGGAGCTCTTGAGTGACAGAGGTCACGTATTTTTGTCCGAAGCTCTAGAGCAGCACCTACATTCATGCCGTACGGTACACCGCACATCAACAGCCTACCACCCTCAGACGAACGGTCTCATGGTACGTTTCAATAGAACCCTGGAAGACATGCTCGCTATGAATATTGATTCCAACCACTCCAACTCAGACGTCGTTCTTCCTTTCGTGACGTACGCTTACAATACAGCGATTCAATTAACAACAGTCTTTTCTTCATTTTTGTTTCTTTTATATGGTCGTGACCTATGCAGCACACTTGGCACAATTCTGCCATACAATCCTGATGGCTCCGAGTTCAGCCCAGTTTCTGAAATGGCCGAACATGCCGAAGAGTGTTGTCAGCTTGCACGGTCCTTCACAGCCGATATTCAAGCCCTCCAAAAGGATCGCCAGGACCGTGATCTTGTTCAGGACACTTTCCCGTCGGTTCTCTCGTGCGACTCCGACTGCCTTTCCACTCTCCTGGAGTGACTCTAAGTTTGAACCGAAGTATACTGGCCCTTACTGCGTAATACAGCGCCCTTCTTCTTTCCCCTATATGTGATTGAACCACTCAAGCCGTCCACGGGCAAGTGCCGCCTTGGTCGTGAGACGGCCTACATCAATCGCCTCAAGCCCGGCTACGACCCTCCTGTTCTCTCGTCACCTTGAGTCGTCAGGATGGCTCGTCTTCATCGCCGGGGTATTGTAGTGGGGAATTCACAAGCTAACGACCAGTGGGACCACGTCTGAGTGCGAAGCGCGAGCGTGTGCATGAGTTGTAGACGCTGGACTGCTCGACCATTTTTGTCCGTAACGGCTTTCTGCCAGCTGCCTGTCGTCGCTATTAAACTCCCTTAATATATATATATATATATATATATATATATATATATATATATATATATAGAGAGAGAGAGAGAGAGAGAGAGTAGCTTGACGTGTGACAATGCCTGGTGATTACTCCATAAATATAGCATTCTATTAACATGTTATTGGTCTCAATTCCTTCTCGAGAGAAATAAATCTTCTGCGGATAGATCGCTTGTGCCAGGGTGTGTTACGGGATAAGGGTGGTAGGAAATAGAGTAAAGGAAATCCACAGATTTATATGATTACCGCTGCCTAGCTCTGACTACGACTGAATAGTGGACATCAGTAAATGAGGTAAGAGTAAAGGATAGCGACAGAGGGGATCGTTTACACATGTGTGCGGAAAGATGTAACGTCTCATTGTTCGCGTGTGATGTTTTATCCGCCATAGAGCTCATCATTAAACCTAGCATTCAGGCACTATTTGTCGCGGAGAGTGGCTGGCCAGGCAGCCTATGTTAGTGGTTTTAAGCATGAAAAGCAATGTTCAGCAGAGGACAAGTTAGCGGCGGTTTCTAGAGAAGCAGAGAGAAATGGAGGTTTGTCGTTGAAAGGGAAAAAAAGCCGCCGCTCAGCGCTTCATGCGTTTCACCGAATCGCGGCACTTTTTGCGTTCCTCCTCCACCAGTTTGGCGGGTCTGCAGAAGTTTGAGTGGCACAAAAAATAGGACGCCCCCCCCCCCCTATCGCTTTGCGTATTTTTCCCGCTCTAGCTGTTACCTTTTCATTCCCTTGCCGTGTGGTTTCCGGTTTTGGTGTCTTCTTTGAGAGAAAGTTATTGGTGGTGGCTTGGTAGACAGTAATGAGAATGAATGGCTGCTAACTAGAGAAACTACACACAAATTGATAAAAAGAACAGGTAATTTCGTTATGATGACCGCTGTCTGGCTTACGATTATCACAACTGGAAGATGTCCATTATTGAACGAGGCAGAAGTAATCTTCAACGGGGATGATTTACACATGTGCACCGAAGGATGTCTCGTGGTTCGATTGTGATGCGACTTCCGCGAGGAACATTGTCTTCCGCGAGAGACCTTAACGAATTAGAGCACTTGGTACTCTGTTATGGGAAAGCATACAGCCATCCCAGAATTGGAAAAATTGGAAAAGGGGGGGGGGGTGGAAAAAAAAGTAACGATTTAGAGTACTTCGTACTCTACTATGGCAGAGCTTAAAGCCGTCCCAATTTGCAGGGCAGATGCATACAGACTACGATGAGCCAGATTGCTCGCAACATAACGAAAGGTATACTCATACGTCACCACACAGAAGCGGGCTTTTGTCACTGGTGATTGAAAAGAACGATTTAATGCTCTGGCATATTTTAGGGCACATTCTTGCGTCAATTTTCTGCCATACACAATGTTTTAGTAAGAGGCGTCCAACTTTTATTTTGAAATACGTTCATATTTCACATTAGTAGAGAGCAAGTACCTGTAAATGAAACGAAATACAGCTGGCATGGCTCCTTTGCAGTGGTCAGGAACAGGCGCTTCATGATTCTTTTGTGCCCCGCCGCGGTGGTCTAGTGGCTAAGGTACTCGGCTGCTGACCCGCAGGTCGCGGGTTGAAATCCCGGCTGCGGCGGCTGCATTTCCGATGGAGGCGGAAATGTTGTAGACCCGTGTGCTCAGATTTGGGCGCACGTTAAAGAACCCAAGGTGGTCGAAATTTCCGGAGCCCTCCACTACGGCGTCTCTCATAATCATATAGTGGTTTTGGGACGTTAAACCCCACAAAATCAATCATGATTCTTTTGTGGAGATTTTGATGAGTTGTGCTCCCATGGCCCATACATGATAATGCATGGAAGAATAGAGTCACACGCTTTTATGGCACTCTTCCTAGGACTTACCACTGTCGGTGATACCAATGGGGGGAGGGGGTGCAAGTTCTGTTTGGTGTTGATATGCAGGGTGATGAAATTGAGGTAGGCTCTATATTACGGCAAATTCTCTTGCTGATCTTAAAGTGACAATCGATCTGTGATAAAATATATCGCGGACTAGGTACAAACTTTTTATTGTTCATTAAGTTCCTATTTATTTGTAATACCAAGCCAACCGAGAACCGTCGAAGCTCGAGAGCACGCTAAGAAAGTTTCAAGCTAATCAATGAGGAACTAACTAAAGTGGTTAAAGTGCCTAACACTAACAAGAAGAAAACAATAAAACCTTATGCGACGCGTGCCGCTGTTCTGACTTCTATATTTCCCGCACCTTAGCGAAACGTGCCATGGATGCGTATGTGTATCCGAGTTTAAGTCGTATTACGAATTTGTATATCAATGATTTTGCTCACTAATGAGTACCTTTGTTGCTAGAACCCGAGCACATGGTTAGCTTGGTAACTATAAAACCTGCAAGTAAACTCTGCAAATGGGTTGCGGTTATTTGGATGCAGGAGTGCGGGCAGAAATTTATTTCGGGAGGAGCGTGGAGGCAATTCTAAGATCTCAAGGTGGTGTCGCGCAGGTAGATATGGTCGAGTGTCATTTTGTGCTGTGAATGCAATGGCAATAAAAACAAATATGGAGAAGGAGGGTGGATTTTGACGCTCCAAGGGGGCCCTGAGAGTAAGCTGCTGTGACTCTTTCTGAGATTGTGACAGCCGGTTGTAAGATAATGGTTAAAAAATTTTCGCTCCTCACCCCGGTGGCACGAACCCACTGTTTTTCCCACTCTTCCTACTGATATAGCGGCTGTTCTCACAGTTTTACATAGTTGAATTATATATCATTGAAAAGCTCAATTTTCGTACATATCTAATCTGTTTACTAAAGTCAAGTCAACCGCTACTATTTTGAGGTGGACAGGCAATAATAAGCGGAAGTTATGTGACTCGGTCGGTATTACTGTGCCTCACTTTTGGCCATTTTCAGAAACATCTGGTACAGTTTCAGCGCTGTTTATTGCACAGCCCATTCAGGACAGGCGCATCTACAGGAAACCACACAGTCCCATCTGATGGTACTGGCAGTGGCGGTAGGTGCGGCCTGCTTCTCCTCAATGGTAGCAGAGAGGTCGGTGGTCGGGAGCATGCCTCACGTCGCTTTTCCTCGAAGCGTTGCGCTGGCTGGTGGGTGGACAGTATGGCGTCGACGATGGTGGTGGCTGGGGACAGAACTGCGACGGTGCGGCCTCTTGACGAGGGCGTGAAGGGAGACCGTAACGTCGGTTCGGTGCAGCGTAGCTCATCGCTTGCAGCTGAGCTGCGGAGTTTTGGAAACTCCAAGCGATCGCCGAACTTCTTCGCGGACAGTGCCGGCAAACCAATTCACTTGGAGCTGTGACGAAGACAACAGGCTCCTTAGCACCTCCCGCACAATTTTTCAGATCGTCTCACGCAGGTTTTACGCGCTTAGGACATGGGCTTCAGAGTAGTTGGCTGTTGAAGAGCGATTGTCATACTGCATTGTGCGAATCTCCAGCGCCTTCTATATTGTCATGGTCTCAGTGAGGAATTCTTCAACAGTGTTGGGCGGGTTGTGAACGAGTCCCACCAACAACTCTTGCTTCACACCCCGCAGGAGGAAGCGGAGCTCCTTGCCCTGAGCCATGGCATAATCGGCGTGCCGAAACAGTTTACTCATCTCTTCCGTGAAGATGGTGACGTTTTCGTTTGGTAGCTGTACCCGGGTCTCCAGCAAAGCAGCGGCCCTTTGCTTGCGGGCGACGCATAAGAAAGGGTCCGGATTGCACCGCGAAAGAGATTCCAGGAGCGAAGTGCAGACTCCCGATTCTCGAACCAGGTACTCGCCACGTTTTCCAGATAGAAGTAGACGCGGCGCAGCTTTTGTTCTGCATCCCACTGGTTTAAGGCTGCCACTCGGTCGTAGATCTCAAGCCAGGGCTCTGATTCCTCGAATGAAGATCTATGGATAATGGGCGGGTGGCTCGTTTGGCGTCTGCATTGTGAGCGTGGCGGGTGTTGCTACAGGGTCTGTCATATATAGTTGACACAGTAGTGGTAGTCGCCTTCGGCTTGCAACTGTTATTCGTTAGAGCCCCGTATTCCAAAGGTAGCCCCTTGTTGGCGGCGGCTTACTTGCTGGTTGAGGTTGGTGGGTATGTTTGGTTCATGGTTGGGGCTTGGCTCTAGACTCGAGGGGGGCATTCGGTACATGGAAAGTAAGCACCTCCACCATATGCCATGGGGTCGTGACGTTGATGAAGGAAGCAAACTGCAGGTCGAATAATAAACTGCTTATTCGGGCCGAAATTGTGGCCACGTAAAAGGAAAGCTTGATTACAGCGATGAAGATGATGTGGTGCGCTTTATGGCGCAAGGGCGAATTGATGGCCAAAGAGCGCCATTTCATTGACTGGAGATGAGGACAATGATATGTTGCGTGGCTCTATAGGTGCCTAAAATTCCTCGCGATATGGCGGATAAATACATAAGTATTAAAATCATGACAGTGGCGTGATATGCATAGTAAAAATGGGTGACAAAATGTATAGATAATAAAAACGTGTGTAAAAATATTTGGCACTAGCACAAGTGCCTCATCAGCGCACTTGTGTCCAAGGGCCACGAGGCAAGTGCTTTTCGATGCAGTTACTGCAGCAGCAACCTCTCTTGAGAGGTCGCGCTACACAATGCCTTGGGTATATGACCTGGTAAAAGCGGACATTTTTTTAAAAAAGCTAGCACCGATTTATGAGTGAACAGTGGTTTCCTAACGACGAACATTGCAGGGTGTAAAGGTATATGTTGTCGGTCGGATAATAGAAAGTGTTGTTTTCTTAGAGTGTGTAATTGTTTGCACTGGATTAAAATGTGAAGAACTGTTAGTACTTCACCACATGTGTCACACAATGGTGGATCGCCACGGGACAAAAGACATGAGTGTGTCGTGTATGTGTGTCCTATCGTGAGCCTCGTTAGTATTACGTCAGTATGACGTGATTTTGATACTGGTGGCCAATGTCCAAGGTGTGGCTTAATATGTGTAGTTTGTTTTGTGCATGTCTATCCCACATGCTCTACCAGGAGTCCCTGAGCTTTCGTTTGAGAGACGGCTTAAGATCAGGGGCCGGGATTGATATGGTTGTAGTGGCAGTGCTTTCGTGGACGAATGCAGCAAGCTGATCCGCCATCACGTTGCCTTGGATCTCACGGTGCCCTGGCACCCAGCACACTACATACAACATGTTGTTTGAGTGTGTAGAGTGTGCATAAATTAGAGTAAAGGGAGACTAGGGCAGGGTTTTTTTGTTTTATAAGATTGTGCAGAGCCGTTACCGGACTGAGGGAGTCCGTATAAGTTACTGCTTTTTGTATTTGTGATTGTTTGATGTGTTTAGCCGCCACAAGTATCGCGTAAGCTTCCGCTGTGAAGATTCTTGTGCCTGGATGTAGAGGGCCAGCATCCGAAAAGGATGGGCCGACAGCAACGTAGGACACAGAGGAGTTGGACTTGGATGCATCTAAAAAGAACTCAGGACGTGTGTATTTGTGTTGAAGTTCCAGAAAGTAGTTTCGGATATGGGAAATAGGCGCATGTTTTGTAACTTCACGTAAAGACACATCGCTGTGTATAATCTGCCACTGCCACGGTGGCGGGTATGCTACAGGAGCTTATAAACTGTGTTCCAGTGAGACACCAGTTTCCTCAAATAGACCCGTGAGGCGAAATGAGTAGGGCGGCTTCATCGAAGGCTTGTTTTGAAACAGTATGGAGCTCGACAAATCATTAATAGTGGATTATGAGGGGTGCTTCTTGTCTGCTTTCACCTTAAGAAAATATACAAAGGACATCTAAGTTCTCTGCAGATGAAGCGACCACTCATTTCACTCAACGTAAAGGCTTTCTACGGGGCTGGTGTGAAAAGCATCTGTAGAAAGGCGGATGCCCAAATGGTGAACGGGGTTTAGCATCTTCAAAGCACTTTGAGTCGCAGACTGATAAACAACTGCCCCATAATCTAAGCGGGTGCGAATGAGGCTTCTATACAGGTTCATGCGACATTGCCTGTCACTACCCCACGTAGTACGTGACAACACTTTTAAAACATTCATGGCTTTTAAACATTTTGTTTTTAAATACATGATGTGCGGTACGAAGGTCAACTTGTCCAAGATTAAGCCTATAAGAATTTATGCTCCGCATTTACAGACAGACGTTGACCGTTCAGTTCAATGTCGGGTTCTGAGTGCATGCCTCTCTTTCGGGAGAACAAGACACACGTGCTTTTTTGTGGGTTCAGTCGGAATCCGTTTTCCGCTGCCCATTTGGAGACCTTGTTTAAACCTAACTGAACCTGCCGCTCACGCATTGCCAGGTTGAATGACTTAAAGCCAAGCTGGACGTCATCGACATATGTACAGTAGAACATGTGGCGGGGGATGGACAGGTGCAAGGAATTCATTTCGATAATAAAAAGTGTACAACTAAGTACACCACCTTGCGGTACTCCCGTTTCTTGGAGAAATGTTTGGGAGAGAATACTACCCACATAGACACGGAATGTCCAATCGTCAAGTAACTCTCGATTATAGAAAGCATTCTGCCCCGCACACCCAAGTGAGATAGGTCTCTTAATATGCCAAGACGCCATGTTGTGTCGTATGCCTTCTCGATATCGAGAAACACAGAGAGGAAGTATTGTTTGTGGACGAAAGCGTCTCGGATCTCTGCCTCAATGCACACCAGATGGTCGGTGGTGGATCTACCCTCTCGAAACTCGCACTGAAATCAGTCGAGCAGATTGTGTGTTTCGTGGAAATGTAAAAGTCGGTGGTTTATCATCTTTTCGAAAAGTTTACAAAGGCAGCTTGTAAGTGCAATGGGCCTATAACTCGCAACTGAGGAAGGGTCCTTGCCCTGTTTCAAAATAGGAAAAACAATAGCCTCTTTCCAGGAAAAAGGGATGGTGCCAGATAGCATTGTATAGTAAAGTTTTTCGCGTTTTGAGCGGCAGGTTTTTCAAAATTTTATATGTGACACGGTCGTAGCCTGGGGCAGAATTACTGCAGGAGTTCAATGATGTTTGTAGCTCCGCTAAGTTGAAAGGTTGGTTGTATGCCTCGTAATTTGTGCACTTGTATTCTAGTTTCTGCTTTTCTATCCTTGCTTTGTATCTTTGGAAAGCTTCAGTATAGTGTGACGAGCTAGACACCTGCTCGTAGTATGCACCGATGAAGTTCGCCTGATCTTCCAGGCGATCACCTTGTGTGTTTACGAGTGGGAGTGAGTGTACTTGTCTTCCTGCTACCCTATCAACCATGTTCCAGACTTTAGCCTCTTGTGTATATGAATTTATCCCTGATAAAAACTTGTGCCAGCTTTCTCTTCTGACCTGCCGACGCGTTCTCCTACCTCGAGATTTTATTTTCTTAAAGCTCTCAAGGTTTTCCGCTGTCGGCGAGTTCCGCAGCAACCTCCATGCCCTGTTCTGTTCCTTTCGCGCATTATGACACTCAGTGTTCCACCATGGGACGTGTCGTTTGCCGGGCAGTCCAGATGTTTGTGGAATGCACTTGGCTGCTGCCTCCGTAAGAAAAGCCGTGAAGTACTGCACAGCTTCATCTAAGCCTAATCCGCATATGTCAGTCCAAGTTAAGTGAGTAATCTTTTGAAATTGTTCCCAGTCGGCCTTGTTTACCAGCCATTTGGGAACATATGGAGGACATTCATATAATATTGGCGTACTCAAAACTAAAGGAAAATGGTAACTTCCGTATGGATTATTTATGACTTTCCACTGAATTAATGGTACATGTGAAGGAGATGCGATACTGACATCTATGGAAGAGTAAGTTTTGTCGGCAAGGTTATAGTATGTTGCCTCTTTCCTATTCAACAGACAAGCACCTGATGAAATGAGGAAGTGTTCAATGAGATGACCTCGTGCATCACAGCGAGAGTCACCCCACAGACCGTTATGTGCGTTCAGGTCTCCAAGGACCAGATAAGGTTTAGGTTGTTCGTCTATTAAAGACTGGAATTGAAGTTTTCCAAGCCGGTGGTGCGGAGGTATGTACAAAGAGCAGACGGTGACGAGTTTGTTTAATATAACTGCTCGGACAGCCACCGCCTCGAGGGAAGTCTGAATGGGTAATTGTGTACATGCTATACCTTGACTAACTATAACCGCTACACCACCGGATGGTGGCATGGCATCATCTCTATCCTTTCGGAAGATTACGTAGTTACGCAAAAAGTTTGTGTTTGTTCGTTTTAAGTGTGTATCTTGTACACACAGCACTCTAGGATTGTGTTCATGAAGGAGTTTTTGTAAGTCATCGAGGTTTCGAAGAAGGCCTCGGATGTTTCAATGTAATATTTCTCTCTGCATATTAAAAAAGGAGATGCTGCTGTGTGTACAAAGATTATCCTGTGTTGGAGTGAGTTTGTTAATTCAGGTGGCAAGACGGTCGTCCGGCCCCGTTATTGGTTTTCTATTTTTCTTGGCGCGCTCCAAGGAGCCACGCAGCTCTTTCGGTACCAAGGGTACCGTTGTATCCATTGCCTCCTCAGAGGTACTGGATGCCCGCACAAGCGAGCTGGTGGTTCGGATTTTGAGACCAGAGGACCCTGAAGTCTCCGGCCTCAATTCGCTAGAAGGCGGAGTAGACTGAACTACTGCCGCCTTGGGGGCAGGCGCCACAGCCGACGGCTCGCTCTGCGCTGGCTGAAGGAGTGGCGACGGCTGGTGCGGCGTTGCCCCCTGACGCGCCGCATAAGCATATGTAGCGCCGTAAAATGGCGACACTCTTCGTCTTGCTTCTTTGAATGTGATATTTTCTTTTTTTTCAATGCGATGATTTATTTTTCTTTTTCCAAAATGAACACGACCTTGCGTATGCGGCATGATTTCCGCCACAGTTCACACAGTGTGATGGGTTCTTCGCAGTTGTCAGAATCGTAGCCTGACACTCCACATTGTGCACAAGTTTGGTGACCACGACAGCGTTGTGAGCCGTGGCCATTCCTCTGGCATTTAAAACAACGACGTGGGTTAGGTATGTATGGTCTGATCGACGTCTTCGTGTACCCTGTTTGAATACTTTGTGGCAGATTACTGGAAGCGAACGTGAGTATTAGGTGTTTTGTTGGTGTTACCTTGTTGTCTCTTCTGATGATGATCCTTTGTACATTGGTCACATTCTGACTCTTCCACCCCTCCAGAAGTTCCTCTTCGGTCAAGCCGAGCAAATCAGCATCATATACTACTCCACGGGTTGTGTTCATAGATGTGTGTGGTGTTACAGTGATCGGAGTGTCACCAAAAGTAGAAAGATTCTGTAGCTTCTCAAACTGTTCTTTTTCTCGAACTTCAAGGAGGAGGTCTCCGCTGGCCATTTCGGTAACTTTGTACCCGATCCCAAGAGTTTCTGTGAGACATCTGGCTACTACAAAGGGGGATACAGTTCTGGCTTGTTTGCCACTTTTCTCACCATGTATAACATGAAAATGGGGAAAGTTTTCATTTGATCGGTTGAAAAAGCCCAAGTCTTTGGTGCGTACGCGCTTTAAGGCGGTACGATCATTAATAAGGGAAGAGCTCTATGCATGCCAGTTTAATTTTATTCAGAAGCGTGCGGCCACCCACCACGGAGCCCAACGAGGGGACGCTACAAGTTTGCGGATGCTAAAACCTGCAGACGCCAGCCGTACAACGCTAATATAACCCAATGCGCCTAGAGCAAAGTACGCTATTTACACAGGGTTAACCCTAGCCGCCAGGAAGTTTGGAAGTAAACAGAAGAGGGCAGAAGACAGGACAGATAAATAGTGAGAGATAAAGACGAAGATGTAGGGAGAGAGAGATAGGAAAAGGCGACTGCCGATTTTCCCTGGGTGGGTCAGCCCAAGGGTGCCGTCTACGTGAAGCTGGCGCCAAAGGGGTGAGTTGCCTCTGCCGGAGGGCCTTAGAGATCCAAGCACCCAGCGTCAACTCAACCCACTGGATCCCCTTTTCCCCGGACACAGCTCAGCCACGCACAGCTAGACGTGGGAGGGAGCCAAAACCCCCTCGTTAGCTCGGGTCCGTGGTGTCACAACACACCAAACGCCTACTTGTGCAGGCGCCCCTGCGGGGTTGATTACAGCGAGACACTGGCACTGGTAGCGGCGAGCAGAGCGTCGGCCGTCGATCAACTGACAAGCGGTGCAGCGTGTCAGCATTTATACTCTTGCCATCGAATATTCTAGTGTTGTTGCTAGCAGCTATGTAGGTTCCCAATTAATCTGTAATGTTCACGAAGTGGGTGTAATCTTAACAAAACGATCTACTACAGCCTCAAAGCTTGTCGAACCTCGTAGGCGTGGTTTGCGCTTAACGTAGTGTAACGGGGTGATAACAAAACTTGAGGAACAGAACGTGGCAATATTAATTGCACAACAACTACCTAATGCCTGCCAAAACAACATTCACCAGAAACAGCCCCACACTCAACGTATCTACGCTTCACCATCACACAGACTTCTCCAAATACTCTTTTTCTCGATGTATTGAAATGCGAAATACCATTGGAGCTCACATTTGTTCATTAGAAAAAAATAAATTTTTGAAGGCACTAAAAGACTGTATAGACTAATCCTTACTTCTAGCTTTTCATGATTTATTTAATTATGTTTATGGTATCTTTGGTAATCATTTGACCTGTCATTGAATGTGCTTATCTCACCTATTCCCAGTTTTTTTGTATTATTTACTGCTCTGTACCCATTCCTGCGATAGCCCTGTAATCGGGTTGTAGTATGTGTAAATAAATGTTGAAATATACGGTGTTAAAAAAAAATCTGCTGCACTGATAGATTTTGACACTGGCAAGTTCATTACAATGTCTTTAGTTGGCAAAGCCCCTATATATTTTTTAACAGGAAGTACAACTGAGAGCTCTTTGTACTGCAGGAACTGCACACTGATACTGACATGTTATTACTGCTCAAACTCAAGCTGACAAGAAAAAACATAGCTTTTCGTTACATATATTCATTACGCCAATTGATTTTACAAATTACACGCGATACAATACCAAAACCTGACATGTCAATGTAAGACTCATCAAATCAAAAGCAAGCATAATGTTACGAGGCAGTGGGTTACGAGGCCACACCGTTGTAGACAAATTGAAGAGGAAGAAGCGGACTGAGTGCGCGAAAGGCTGGCAGCCCTGGTGGTTCTCACGTATACTTGTAAATATTGGTAATACACTCATTTCTTTCTTCCGTGTGTTTGTAATCCCCGTAACAAATTGGTGGACGTGCTGGGTGACAAAGCGCCATACAACGTAACTCCGCAGTGGTCTTCAAATTGGAGTTTTCGTGATGAAACACGGGACTGATCCTACGGCCACCTCTCCATTGGCCTCGGCAGCATCTGCACTATCCACGGCAACGCCTCCACCGGCACCACCCCCACCCACGTACGTGCTGACGCATCCGAAGCATCCAGGAACATTCCGTGGTACGGACGAAGTTGATGTCGACGACTGGAAAGCCGACTACGAACGTACCAGTGCGCTCAACTGGTATGACCCGACTCTCATGCTGGCCAACGTGCTGTTTTACCTGAAAGGCACGGCCAAAGCCTGGTACAAGAACCATGAGGAGGAGATCGGCAGTTGAGACACCTTCAAGGAGAAGCTTCGCGACTTGTTTGGGTCTTCTGCCACGCCACCTATTGATGTTGTTCATGTGTCACGTAAAACTGCACTCTACTGCCAGTCTTGATTGACTTAGCGGCGCCGTGACGGCGCTTCGTCCGCCGGGGGTGATGTTACGAGGCAGTGGGCATGGCCCCACCATCGTAGACAAATCGAAGAGGAAGAAGCGGACTGAGCGCGCGAAAGGCTGGCAGCCTCGGTGGTTCTAACCTACTTGTAAATATTGGTAATGCAGTCATTTCTTTCTTCCGTGTGCTTGTAATCCGCGTAACAATATATTCATTTGAAGGACAGCAATCTTTCAGCAAATGTCATTTTCTTTTTGGATGGGCTAAGGCGGCCGTCTTGACTGTGCTGTGATGATTTTTAGGACGGTCGTGCTAACGTCTGAATTCTAGTTCAAGCACATGCTTTCCCAATGTACACGTAAGGACTTTTGTCTTACTTTTTGCATTGTGTAACGAGGAATGGCTACACACACATGCGAAAGAAAAAAATGACCGCAGCTTAATCCCAAAACGGGTAGCACTACGACTTGCACAGAAAACTAGCATATGCAAAAAATGCACTCGCACACGTAACGCAACAAGTTTTTTAAAGCACTTGCTTATATAAACAGACTATGCTCCGTCCCAAGTGAAGCCCTTATATTGATAAGAATGTATACACGTTACGTGATGATGTATTCACCGAAGAGAATCAAGTCATCATGAGCGAATTGATTATAACAAACTACCACCTGTTGTTCGATGCGTAAGTTTCCTATTTGCGCCGTTCTCCGTCGCGCGTCGTCTACATCCTTCGGGAAGAGATAGAACAATGCGTTGCCATTTTGCCTCCGCCATGCCATGAATTGCGGCACACTTAAATGGTCTCTTGACATCGTTTTCTTTAATTTCCGGCTCACGCTTGCGGCGCGCCTGAAATAAAGGAACTATGCGGCCGTTTCTCAACGCGGTAACATACTTTCTTTCAAGGCTGACCATGTTAGCGCCGTTTTCCGGCACGGCCGCTAGGTGGCGAGCGTTTAGTTGGAGTCACGATAACCCAAAAGGATGTTGTATGTTCATGCAAAAATGATGACTTATAGGCTGGCACAGCTATCACTCAACCTAATCTGGGAGTTAGAGACATACCAGTCGAGATGAAGGAAGAACCAGGACGAAAGTCGCACGTCAACGGCAACAAGATACGTGTGTGCATGGTTGAACCTTGAATAATTATTATGCGTGCCCGGCCAAATTTTCAGAGTGCAGACAAATGAAAAAGCAAGTATTACGAAGCGAGCTTATAAACCCACTGACTATACTTCCCGTTTTTGCTGATCCTTCTTGCGGGATAACATCTTAAAGAGGTCATGACATGGTCACCCAACAATTGACGGTTTTGGCGAAAAACGAATGTATAGAGGGTTGAATATGCTTGTACACGCGTGAAAACTGGACTGTAATAGATTATTTGAGTCCAAAATAAGCCGTAGAAGTCACAGGTGACAAACTCCGCCCTCGGCCGGTGACCACCGTTTTGTCATGGAGTACGTGGCGTCACAAGCCGAAAGAGCAGTGTCGTCGTCTTCTATCAAAAAGCAGCTTCCGCACGCGGTCAGTGTTGCGAGTGTTGATTGCCGCTAATCCACACGTGTCCGTGGGTTCCAAGTGCTGTGGTGTGTTACCAGTATAATTACCATATGCGGCGACGACGTCGTGTACGCTGCGCATTTTCATTTCGACTCCATCGCCACCAGCTCTAGCGACGAAGAAAGCGTCGTAGACGGTGGGAACAAAGATGCCAACGACCTCGCCGTTGTGGCAAACGTTGAAGACGTTTTGCGGCAATGATAAGTAGCTTTATTTCAAGCGTGTCAGGTTGAAAAGCAAGCTCGGGATACGGGGGTTCATCGATGCTGCATTCGCGAGCAATTGCTAGTTAGCACCGTGGTGTTAGCAAAGCGTGCAGGCTTTCGTTGGCTAGCATACGTGCATGCACGACTTTTGGTGCTGAACAGAATAATTGGTCGTAGCAATGCTGCGCATTGGGACCATTGTTTTTCCATCGGTTGTTGCGTGCGGCATATGTAAACATAAGCCGAAGCGAACGGCATCTCAGTGCGGCGCTAGGGTTACTCACGATATACATTTTGGCTTGAACTCTGCCGATTACATTCGGTTCCGGTGAAAAAAAAAAATAAGTGTGATGCTCAACCATGCCACTGCCTGCGAAGAGCTTCAATAAATATTTATCCGTAGTGGCAAAATGCATACGCATTGCACATTCAAAGGGAATATTTTGACCTCCGAAATTGCTTGCTGCAAGTACCAAAGTTACTCGGGTGACGCGGTGGCATTGTTTCAACCCTGGAAATCATTTATTTTCAGTGGAAAGTTGAACAACGCAGAAAAGATTTGATTGCAAGTGCAGCTGACCACAGAACACGATCGACCTCCGGAATGTAGACCGTGCAGCAGCTCGCCCAGCAAGCGGTTCGGGACGTCATGACTAGCGATCGCACCAGTGTTGCCCGACTCTGAGGCCGCTCGCTCGTTTATAAAAATATTCGATTATAAATTTACGGCTCGACCAAACTCGCTCAAATTTCGCCAGCTTACATGTCTTTGAACGTACAAGAATCAACCCACACAAGACAGATTATGTTTGAAAATTGGATGCCATGACCCCTTTAAGGTATGATGTGTCATAGCAAACAACACTTTTACGTTGCCAGGCCACAAGAATAAGTGGGAAAGATGTTTCTACACTTAACATAATGAAGTGAGAAGTAGAAGTGTGACATGTCGTAGGTCTGCTTCGAGAACAATGCCAAATGCTTGCCAGACGAAGGAACATTAATAAGAGGTAGTTGTGAAAGCATCGGTGTTGCCCCCATTCGTTTTCCTTATTTTAGTAGCGTAGACCTGATGAAAAAAACAAATCTATGGTGAGGGGGGGGGTCTGTACTAACGTCATCATAGACCCAGATTGCGCTAGCAGTGCTGCTAGGATAACCTATCAGTGTGGTGCATGAACTGAACTCTCCCGGACTTGGACGATCATGGTTGCTCCTCTTAAACGCTGGTCTCTTGGAAAATGTAGTGCATATACAAAGAACAGCTAACAGAAGCAGCGTAGCCAGACATATTTTTCTAGGAGGTGGGTGGGGGTTTAACCATACTTTATGTATATTCATGCATGCGTTTGTATGTGTGTGTGCATATGTACAGAATATTTGTTTTTAAATTCAGGAACACCAAATCCAATTTCAGACTATGCCAGGGGCGTACATTTCTTTTGCACAAGCGCAAAAAGAAAATGCAGGTGCGACGCGATTTCTCGCATGCCATGCGATTGAAAAAAATTGCGAAAGCTTCGCTCACCTTACATTACAAGAAGCGTATTGAAAGAATGAATAATCTTTATTATAAGAAACAAGAAGGTTTAGGTGGCCGGGCCTAAGCCTCCCATGAGGGGACGTCAAGGGCTTGCCTCGACGCTGCCTCATGGGCGTGCGGGGTCGCCCAGGTTTGGTCGTAAAGAGCGGGGCTCCACAGAGCCTCATGAAGCTTCGACGAAAGGGTCGTGGCGTTAGTGTGTCTGTACTATGCTGGGCAATCTCACAGCATGTGCGGAAGCGTAGCCGGGTGAGTGCCACAGCACCAGCAGTGGGAGGTTGTGTACACGTCCGGGAATATGTGGTGAAAGCGGGCAGGTGAGAGATACGCGTTTATTTGAAGTAGACGCAAAGTTGTGGCCTGTGCCCGGTTGAGCTTGGGGTGAGGTGGGGGAAAGGCTCGGCGTCTAAGGTAAAAGTTCTTCACCAGATCATTGTAGGTGGTGAGATTGTCCCTGGTGTCCATCTCGTCTCTAGTAGCGCCAGCGCGGTTGACAAGGCCTCGCGCAAGGGAGTGGGTGACCTCGTTGAGGTTGGGGAGGCGTGGGTGGAGTGGGCTCGCGTGAGAGGGGATCCATGTCAGGGTGACCATGTTATCTTTGGAGTGTGGTGCCTGGAAGAGGATGCGAAGCGCTTGAAGAGAAATGCGGCCTTTGCTGTAGTCAGTGACGGCTGAGCGAGAGTCGCATACGATGGTGTCCCAGGTGGGATCAAGAGTGGCCAGGGCAATGGCCACCTCTTCAGCCGCCTCGGCAGAGGAAATAGTGACGCTGGTTGCATGGCGTAGAACTTCATTTCGCGTGGCGACAGCTACAAAACGTGTGTCTTGAGGATACCGAGCTGCGTCAACAAATGTGGCGCCAGGTTCGTGGGCAAGAGCTTCTGTAATGGCTCTAGTGCGAGCCTGGTGCCGGGTTCTGTTGTACTCAGGATGCATGTTTTTAGGGTTGAGATCCGCGTGGATCCAGCTGCGGATGTTATGCGGAATCAATTGTTTGGGGCCCTGTTGCTGATGATACGTGAAGCCAAGCGTGGAGAGAATAGAACGTCCTGTTTCTGTGAGTGTGAGTCGTTCTAGCTGACTGCGTTGTTGGGCTTCGATATGTTCCGAGAGGGTGTTGTGAACTCCCCATTGATTGAAAAGTTCAGTGCTGGTGTAGTGCGGGAGGCCAAGTGATTGCTTGTAGACCTTTCGTATGAGGGTATCTTTGCTTGTTTTGTTGTGCACGATACTAGTTCAGATAAGCAGCAACGTAGGTGATATGACACAGGACAAAAGACTGCACGAGGCGAAGAAAACTCTCTTCATTGAGACCACTTCTTCGGTTGGATATATGTTTAGGAAGACGTAAGGTTTTGTGAGATTGAGTGGAGATCTTGCTGAGAGCCAAGCTGTTAGAGCCATTGGCTGATATAGGGAGACTGAGGACCCGGATACTAGGAACGATAAGGCTGCCATCTTGAAGGTGAAAGGTGATGGTGTCACAGGGTCTTTGCTCATGTAGATGTTTTGGGGGACGTGCCCGCTAATTGGGCTTGTAAAGAAGCAGCTCCGATTTAGTCGGTGAACAGCGCAGTCTGGTTCAAGCGCATTGAAACAGCCACATCTTTTCCTTTCTAAATTAGAGGTGACCACTTGACAAGTCAAATATAATAGTAACTGGCGTTTTATCTGCTAAAACTACGGTATTATTACGAGGAAAACCGTAAAGAGCTATGGAAAGTTCAACTATTTGGTGTCCTTTAAGGAGCACTTAAATTATGTACACGTGCCTCTTGTATTCCACCTTGATCGAAATACAATGGCCGCGGTCAGGATCAAACCCATGACCTTCGGGTCAGGAACCGAGCACCTCAGCTACTCTGCGACCGAGGGGGACTTGGGAGGTCTAACAATGACCCTTGATTGTGGAATAAATATTTAGGGAGCATACATATTTACAGCGGACTTTTAAAGCACGGACTGTATACATAAGTTGACTTGTGTCAGCGACTTGGGCCTTTGATGATATCTATTTTGCGACCCTCCTTACTTTCATCGTTTTGAACGTGCATTTTTGTCTGTTTGTATGTAACGACAATAAATGTTCGGTTTTGTGCAATTGACGCTGACTCGAAACGAGATTTAAGTATTTCTTGGACACCCGACGATAGTGCTCACCACGTGTTTCAGGCCGTGCAACGCTATATCCAGCTTGTTCACATTTGTACGCCTGAACGTGATCCAGGTACAAAAGTTTGAGCGCTAACCATGCGGACAACGGGGCATTCATATAATCAGAACCATAATATGACTAAGGGGCTCATAAAAGCGATACACATCTTTACACGCTATGTACAAGAGAACGCATCCACCACTTCGGGCGTTCGCGGTAGCCTGCATGTCAGTGGTGGTTCAGAACGGGACATTCCTCTAGAAACTATACGCCAATATATGCTAATGCCCTTCGTGGTTCGCCTGTTTATGTATTATGTTCAGCGAGCAGCCAGTGAACCCGTGCTGCTTTATATGAAGCTCTATTTACGTGTCGTATAAATTTTGCGGCTAGAGGCACGGGGCGCACCGGACACGCGGCCCCCTAACGACTGCCGTATAGATGCACGACTGCGCCACATGCGGGTTCGGTGACCACTTGATGCAGCGCACTGCCACCGCCGGCCACTGCCTCACGCTTTTCGTAAACTTTCTTTTTTACAGGCAGAAAAAAAAACTCGTAAATTACAGCGTGCCTTTTTTGGGGAGTTTCCCCCGAAAGTCGTGTTATATATCGCAGCATCGTGGGTTATCTTTTTCCAGCATCCTTTTGTCCAAGATGAGCTTACTCGCAGTTTCGTAGAAAGCGCGTATATGTTGCGAAGAAGGATCGCTCTTTCCTCCGGGTTGATTTAAGGGGACGTGTCCGTACGAAGCTTTTCGGCCGGTTACATGCACTTTCTACGAAAGCGGACACGTTTTAGATCCTCTCTTCCCTGTTATTGAAATAGCTGAAGAAAGTTGAGCCTCCCATTGAGTAGAAAGAAGGGTTTATTTACAATGAACCGCACCCCAACTCCGTGGGTTGCTGCTGCAGCACGTGATTCCAAGATCAGAACATATCATCATCTTCTTCGTCGATCATTTTCTTAGAAACTGCCCCCCCCCCAGCCTCAGCAGAATTTCACTAAAAGTTCAATTCCAGCGGGTACAGATGCTGAAAGGCCAGTTTCACAGTAGCTCTACCCGGTAGTCTCTGGAGCTCCACTATTAAAGATATTGTAGTTTTGGGGGTTCGCCTGACCCGTCTATACGAGGCGCTAACTTTGGCTTTACGTTGTTCTCATTTCCGGAAGACATCCGTTGAATCAATGTTCCTAGGAAGGTATACTGCGCCGGTTTTCAGTTTTTTATTGCTTAAACACACTCTTCTGCTTGTGCTTGGAGGCAAGTTGTAGTAGCCAAACTGTGACACAGTCGGTACAGTTTTGTGGCAATTTTAAGTCTTCAGGAGGAAGCCATTTGTGTCCTGCCCACCGGACAAGGAAGGATTCACGACTCCATGCTTCTCTTGTCAAATAGACACGTAAGTTCTTATATCTATGGTTCTTAATCTTTACTTTGGGCGAATCCAACACGCCGCGAGTGTCGTCTGGGCGAGGGATACCTTGTGGCGAGAAAGATTGGTGCCATTTATTTGCGCTTCTTTGCTGTGAGAGTTCCACACCATTCCTCCAACTTGACGAAAATACGCCAGTGTCAGGATGCCGTACCATTGTCAAGGCTTTCGGTGCTTTCAGTTTTTTGACATGAAACTCTGAAGGTTGCATAGACTGTATGGCAAGAAAGCGTACATTGTTCGAAGCCAACTTGTCTATCTTCATGGAGGCACATGGTGTCTCGTTGACCTCTGACCGCAGCTTGGACGTGTCTTCGACTGAGATTGCTTCTGCGTTTTCGTTGTGGGTCTTCTTACGCACCTTGCATTTCATTCTCACGATTTGCAAGTCCCCGTAGTTCTGTGTTGTGACCTTATGGTTGGCCACGGATGCTTTGAGTACGATGACCTGGTTGCAATGCATGTTGTTAGTGCAAGAGGTTGCTGGTTCATGTAGCGTCCATCCCAAGTTGGTCTCAATGCCTTTGAGTTCGTTGTCGGAATTCAGCGTATTTTCTGTGACAAATCACCCATAATAGTCACTGCCGATTAAGACATTGATCGCATTTAGGCTTCCGGCTTGATTAATATCGGAGAAGTAATAGCCCTGCCGTTCGACCTTGTTGACGAAGTATTTATGCAGTCGGGGAGTAGACTGGTGACAGATGTTTGTAGAGACAAGAGCTTCGATCAGTTGTGGCGTTCCACTGCGCTGCGAAATCAGAGTGACGAGCGCGCGCTTGAAAGTTCTCTCATCATGTTGGCCTCTGAAGTATCCTACCGCAAGGTTCTAGTGATCAAATACTCGATAACGCAATTTCCCGGCCAGTTCATCACGAAAGTGCGCTGACTGCCTCAGTCGAATAAAACTCAAACTAGGCATTTGTTTTCTTGTCTGGCTGCCCAAGCAGTAGCCGTTTGAAAGAACACACACCGTTTAGATATGCCAGTTTCAATAATTTCTAGCTGCATCGGCATTGTTGACGTTTGAGGACTTTTAATCGAATTCAGCAACTGAGGGTCGCGCATTGTCTTGGCATGGCGTCAATTGCACTTTGTAATTGTCACTTTTTTTCTGCAATTTTTCACTAAGTGATGCTTTAATGTGCAGAGGGAAAATCGACCCGTACTGAGTAGTGTTTTTCGTTTCCTCCGGAGGAATTAGACAGTCGCACCGTCCTGGAAAGTCGCACTGCTATGCATGATCGGCCGAGTTTCGCCGGAGTTTCACAAAACTCGGGATTTTTTTCGAGTTCTGGTGACACCCCCTTATGAATGAGCCAACAATACGAAAAAGTCAAATCTGCCCCTCAGCGCGCTGCATTTCATTGGTTACGATGTACCCAGTCATCGTCTCAAGGACGGTTGACTAAGTTGAGCGGTGTTTTCAAACCAGACGCATCTTCTTTCATTTGTTTGTCGTTCTACAGAGCGCAGAAGTGCACCCGTATATGCTATAATGATGTCAGAGACTTTTCGTAGATGTTTTTTCGATGCACGGTGTGTTTAAATTTATTTGAAGCTTTTTATACTTGTACTAAGTCTGTTTTAGAATAATTAGCATGCTGGCCTCTGTGTTTAGTACCGGCCGAGTCTTACAAAATCGTGACCGCAGGTAAACCCGAGACCACGTGTTATTCATAATAGCCTGTAGATTTTGTCGCGCAGCTCGCTCGGTACGCGTCTTCTTTGTTGTCATCGTCCGCTAGCGCCCGAGTACGTGCGGTGGGGTAATTAGCTATTTGGCTGGACAGTATACTTGGCCAGTTAGACATGGACATGCTATGAACAAGCTAAATTACGCCAAGTGAAGGTAAGGCCGAGGTAATTATGCCACTTATAAAGAAGACCATGCTAATGAAGCCATGTAAAGCTACAACCTGGCTACCTAAAACAGTCTGGTAGATGAGCTAACTAAACCTTCTAATTATCGTGACGTTGATTATGAGCATGCTAAGTAAAACGTTGCTTTCGTACTTTTATGATGATGATTAGTATCGTGCTATTCAGAATTACGTTTAATAGATCCATAGTGATCATGGCCTTGCTAATTCCATCCAAGATAACTACTTTTTTATTTGAACCTTACCAGTTGAGACAAAACAGCTCAGTATAATGTTCGTTATGCCTTAGTCAATTAGTATAATCTAAATTAAGACAGAGCTGATGCGGTCTTCACTTCGAAGCCGACCATGCAGATGAGTAGACGACCAACTCTACAAGACTGCAAGAAGCTAGGTTATGAAAAGCTTTTCTATGGCTACGGCATTGCACAAGTAGTACAAGCTGGCCAAATTATTTTATATGCAATGAAGCTGCCTCTTAGCGTTCACCGCATAAAATGCTTGACAGTCACACAGGCACTATGACAGTTCCAAGTTTGCACTATGGCATTGCACAAGTAGTGCAAGCTGGCCAAATTATTTTATATGCAATGAAGCTGCCTCTTAGCGTGTACCGCATCAAACGCTTGACAGTCACACAGGCACCATGAAGTTCCAAGTTTTACTGGGACGTTCCCAGCATTAACGAGTTTGTATCCCACTTCATGCGTCAATCAGTTTCATTGGCAGACGACCACGGTGAAGATCGCATCCTCCCACCACGTTTGCTCTTGCCGGAGAGCAGTACTCACGTCGAGCAGCAGGACTAATCTTTCAGCTTTATCGCGCAACCTATGCACACACGCACGCAGAAGTAAAAGTGGTATCACCACGGGGCAACCATGCCTCACATTCAGTTTTACCGTGCTCACAACGTATCCAAAACACAGCTTCGTTGCCACCACGATTAAAACGCCCCTGATGACCACCTGTACTTTTATCTGCAGTATTTGATAGAATGCAACCAAGCAGCACGAGAGTGCTGCTTGTGCACCCTTGCTGTCTTGAAGAGTGGAAATTACCGTTCTGCAGGTAGAATGAAGGAACCTGTCCAAAAGAGAACAAACGCCGACGAACACGCCTGTGAGTGGTGCGTGTTGACTTGGCACAAGGATATATAGCACGACAATCCCACGGACGTCGCTGCACTGTGAAAATGTTGGCTTAGTGACGACGAGGACGAGTTCGCCCGCAATTTGTGTTTGACAACTACTGCAAATGTACCACGTGCGTTTACAACTCCACGCGCGTTCCTGTATCTACAGACATTTTCATCAAAGCTGCTGTCACGTGCTCCGCGCTGTCTTCATTTCATGGCCGTCACCGACCAAGCTCGGAGCAAACTCGTCTGCCCATGAATCTCTGGTCATCCTGCATAGCCCCCTTGCTCTGTGTTATCGGTATTTTTCTCACAAAAAAAGCAGGCGTTATTTCTTAGAGCTGGTTTCGCCGATGCAGTTAATGACTCGGTTGTAAAATATTAATATTGCGAACAAGAGCGCGTGCTAGGGCGCAAAACTGTACTTTGTCACTTCGACATGTGCTCTTTTACAGACATATACAGGAGAGTTCGCTCACGAGACTCTTCTTCTGTTCGAATAAAAAAAACAGCGAAGTCTGAATGCTCGCATATTTTTGCGTGGGTATGGCATTCTGGGAGCTCTGTATGTTCGCGTGCGATGGTCTTATTGAAGTCGAGGACAACGTCATAAGAGAGCGACTTCAGTAGGATGGGTTAGCACATCGCGGAGTAATTGTCCTCCGATACTCCGAAAGTCTTGAGAGCACGCGTCTGGGATTCGACCGTCTCATAAAGGTATCAAATTCCTCGAAGATCGATAGAGGAGTGCGCAGGTTGCGTGTCAATGAGTCGCTGCACGTTAGCCTGAATGATGACGTTGGCCTTGGCAAAGCATTGTTTTAAAATGCCCAGTGCTTCAGAATAGCAGATTGCTGTTTCTGGCAGTCTGCCGATAGCCGATGGCGCGTCACCGGTTAGAACCGAACGTAGATAGGTGAACCGGTCTACGTCGGCGAGCCCACCGTTGTTTTAGATCAGTTGACTAAACGGCTCCCAAAAAGGCGTCCACGATGATGGTTGGCCATCGAACTTCATAAAGTCAATTTTAGAAAGTTGGATGGCGGGCTAGCGCGTGCGTTGCACGGGTACAGTAGGTGTTGCTGGTATAGTGCTCGGTTCTGGGACTCTTGCAACTGCCGTATCTGACACTTCAGTTTCACTAACGCAGTTGTGCCTCGATCTTCATAACCGACAACCCGGTGGAACTCTGCCTCCATTTCTGTGGTTGACAGCAGAGGGACGATGTCGGAGTCGGTTGCCTCCAAGTCAGTGTGAAACAGTTTGAGGCACTCGCTGAGAATACGAAGCTCCTCTTCCGTAATGCTTTCATGAGTGAGCTTTGCTCTGCCTCATCGATAACGCCTGTTAATTGAGCTTTGTATAAATTTACGGTTTAGATTGAGAGCTTCCGTGTTGCGTCTACGCTTTGAGCAGCTGAGAAGAATATTTTAGGGGCGAAGATTCTCTTAGTATAACCCTGTCCTGCGTCAGGCGTAACCAGCGGTATCAGGCAGAAACACAGCCCCGCCGCGGTAATCTAGTGGCTAAGGCACTCGGCTGCTGAGCGGCAGGTCGCGGGATCGAATCCCAGCTGCGGCGGCTGCATTTCTAATGGAGGCGGAAATGTTGTAGGCCCGTGTGCTCAGATTTGGGTGCACGTTAAAGAACCCCAGGTGGTTGAAATTTCCGGAGCCCTCTACTACTGTGAGAGATTTCATAGTGGAGAGCTCCAGAAAGTTCTACCACCTGGGGTTCTTTAACGTGCACCCAAATCTGAGCACACCGGCCTACAACATTTTCACCTCCATCAAAAATGCAGCCACCGCAGCCGGGATTTGACCCCGCGACCTGCGAATAAATAAATAATAAATAAATAAAATTACATAAAAAACAAGTAAACAATATCCAGATGATTCCATATGCTTTCGCCTTAGACGACTCGCCGGCGAAAACCATCTTTTCCTTTTGAATGTGTGGATCCCCCCGTTTCCCTTCCATAAGCTTTCTGCACCCAACTTGGTATGCACAGCCTTCGCAATCGGCCCACCTTTTACCAAGCGACAATGCCGTGTGATGACGTCAATATTTTTGCCAATCTGTGACACTTTTACACGATGACGATGTTTAAGTATTACTCTTGTTGACGCTGATGGTCAATTTTCGCAATTCATGAGGCACCAAAAGCTTTTGTCTTGAAAAACAGTGTAAACCCAGATGTGGGTGTATAGGTAGATACGTATGTAGATATGATGAAAACGTCTGCAGCACGCAAAGAAATGCTTCGCATCTGACGAATAATATAAATGAACAAAAAGGACGCGCACGTCTCGTCACGCACCACGTGTCATTATAGGCATAGCAGTTAATGGGCGCTAAACGTAGAACACCTTGTAGCCGCAACAGGGACTGGCTATTCGTTCTCTCACTATTGTTGTGCAGAAATACCTCCCATGATATGTGGGGTTTAACGTCCCAAAACCACCATATGATTATGAGAGACGCCGTAGTGGAGGGCTCCGGAAATTTCGACCACCTGGGGTTCTTTAACGTGCACCCAAATCTGAGCACACGGGCCTACAACATTTCCGCCTCCATCGGAAATGCAGCCGCCGCAGCCGGGATTTGAACCCGCGACATGCGGGTCAGCAGCCGAGTACCTTAGCCACTAGACCACCGCGGCGGGGTGGAAATACCTCCCAGAAAGAAATAAATGAAATGAATCACCAGAGTAAGTCATCGTACGAGTTCAAACGCCTGGACGTCTTTTTCTTGTCTTTTTTTTCTGCTACATCTAATGAGCATTAAGTTAGGTACAAGATGCGTGAGTTAAGATGTATATTAGTGAGATTAGATGGATGGGGATCGTCATACAGTAATGCTTCTAATGGCGTCTAAGCCTGCTATCCTTTGAAGAGTAGTTCGTACTAATTACGCTGAAGATAAACTACACGGAAGTGGCAGTGACCCGGCCAAACAGCCCCATTTGCAAGCGTTTTAAACATGAACTATAAATTTTGTGTAAACGGTCCGCTACACGAAACCCGAGATGTTTATTCTATACGTAGTTAGTAAGTCAGTCTAGCAATGCTCCTTACAGTGTTGCCCTTTTGAAGCTGGTAGCGTGATTTATAAGCTGAATGGCGAAGAAGAGAGAGAGAGAGAAAAAAGGCATCTTCGCACTTGTGGCACCAAGCTTGAAGGAAGTTCGCAGCTGAGCAGCCTTCTTTGTTTCTCTTGGGTTTTTTCTCCCTCTCTCTTTCTTTTTGTTTTCCTGTTTTTATGTGTTTGCTTCTTTTTGTTTTATTTATTTTTATTTTGCCTTTCCATTATTTTCTCCTCTCTATCCATTTCTTCTTTGCTTCCTATTTCAGTTGTCCGCCTCGGTGGAACAGTGGCTACAGTGCCTGGTATTCGCATTTCAATGGAGGCGGAATGGTAGAGGTATGTGTACTGTGTAATATCAGTGCACGTTAAGAACCACAGATGGTCGAAATTTGTGAAGCCCTCCACTGCAGTGTCTCTCATAATCATATCTTGGTCGTTGGCCGTAGAACCCCAGGTGTTAATTTCTTTCAATGTTTATACGTAGTTTTTGCCATGTTTCCCTAGCCGTAGTAGTAATGTTCGCACCTAATATCATCATCGAGGCGCTTGAAGAACAAGAGTAAGAAGACATCTTACTGGCACGGGCGCGCGCTCAGCATGCTACAGATGGCTATGCTATATGTGTTTTTGTCAGTGTTGTACCGGCCACCGATGACAGCATACAATCACTTCATACGGCAGGATGCTAGGACAAGCGAGAGTATACGACAACTCGGCCACCTAAACTACCCCATTAAAAGAAAAACTTGGTCGATTTGTGTCTGCTCAGAAATTTACCTCACAGAGATTTAACAATGGCTAGCGTTCGTCCTTAGGCGGGCGCTACACAAGGTTTTCATACGCGCAAATTAATAAGTTGTTTATGAGGTTGGTATTATTGTACTATAAATAAACATCACCTCTACCTGCATAAAATTATTAAAAGTTAACTAGAGAGCTTTTAGGGCATATGCTACAAAGAAGTTTGTTGGTTTTGTTATCTGAAATGACGTAGTGCCCAAAAGCTTGGAGTAGTATGTTCCATAAAGAACGGGTAGGTAGAGAAGGGATGTGTTTGTGCTGAAATAAAACTTACTGAGTACGTGGTCGGTTCATACATGGTTAATTGACTACAAATACACATTTCACTAAAAAAAAAACGCCATGGACTTCCCTCTCAGACGCCGAGCCTTTCGCACACTTCACCCAAAACTCAACCGGGCACAGACCACCACTTTGCGTCTACTTCAAATAAACGCGTATCTCTCACCTTCCCGCTTTCCCCACATATTCCCGGACGTGTACACAACCTCCCACTGCCGCTGCTGCGGCACTCACCCCGCTACGCTTCCGCACATGCTGTGAGATATTCCAGCACAGTACAGACACACTAACGCCACGACCCTTTCGGATCCGAGCTCCATGAGGCTCTGCGGAGCCCCGCTCTTGACAACCAAACCTGGACGACCCAGTACGCCCGTGAGGCAGCGTCGTGGCAAGCACTTGACGTCCCCTCACGGGAGGCCTAGGCCCGGCTACCTAAACTTGCTGGTTTTCTTATAATAAAGTTTATTCCTCCTCAACCTTCTTCCCTCTCACCGTTCTGTGGTGCTTGTGCATGCGCTTGTACATTATAAATATATGAAGTACAGGTGCTGCAAACATTTACAAGCGTTCGCTTTGCCCATCACATTTCCTTCTGCCTCCACATAGCCTACCATGACGCCTTCTAGGCGCCGTCATCATGATTCATGTCCATGGTATCGCAAAAAAATAACAAAAAATTCGCTGCATATTCACAGAGTGAATAATGATGAGTGGCGTGAAGCGTCTGTGAGTCCGTCTGCCTGTCTGCCTGTGCGCCGTCCACCCGTCCGTCCGTCCGTTCATCTGTCAACTGCTATCACACTACAGCACGCATCGGACGGACGGAGGAACTCTTCGCCCCACTCATAATCGTTCACTCCGTGGATATGCTGTGAATTTTTAGTGACAGCGCCATACATCTTCTTTAATCGTAAACTATACGAAAACCACTAACGCCATCTAATGACATTATTTCCAAAGAGATATACAGACAACGCCATCTACTGAGAAATTCATAAACTAGAGGTGGCTACATACATACAACATACTGCGTACTACATACAATTAAAGGAGGGAACGACGCACACCCAAAGAAGCTTCGTCCCGAAAAGAGGATGGCAGTCAAACATAAATGATGGCGTGATATACTTGCCTGATAAACATAGATGAATGCCCTTTGAGTCTTTCTTGACGTGCTTCAATGATGTTGTTAAATTGTCTTCAATTTTGTTTAAACGTTTTAAAATATTGCGGGGAATAAAATGGAATGAAAAAAAGACTGTATTTCAGTCCTGCAGGACACACTTAGCGCGTACCAGGCGTCTCCCACGTAGGGGCCGACAGGGAGTACCTGGCAGCCACTTCGTGGGCATGCTGGACGGCTTTTTGCTGGTCGGCGATAAGTGAGCTACTGAGGGACCTCTCCTACTTATTTGAGGTAGAG
This sequence comes from Rhipicephalus annulatus, assembly GCA_013436015.1. Classification (NCBI taxonomy): domain Eukaryota; kingdom Metazoa; phylum Arthropoda; class Arachnida; order Ixodida; family Ixodidae; genus Rhipicephalus; species Rhipicephalus annulatus. Next base: position 258,398 of record WOVY01013482.1, read on the forward strand.
CCGGGAGGAGTGTTTCTACACTCCTATAGTGTGTGAGTGAGTGTCGCCATGTGTCCACACGAGGGGCATGTGTCGCTAGGGTATGCATCAGGATAATAAACGACACAACCCTAATATAGGTACGAAATACCAGGGAGGTTGTATTCGCGTATCTGCTGTAGACACCCGTCCACTCGTTCCTCTGGCGTGAGCGAGTGCAGAAGGCGACGTTCTTCATCGAAATTGTGGTATTTTTACGAATTTCCCGCTTTTTCGTGAGCCCGGTGTCGCTTTCACTTTGGAGCTGCTGCTGCAGACGCCTCTAATGAAGGCGTTGCTGTTAAAGCGTTATGTCGTGAAGGCACCTCACCTTCTCAGGGGTCTCGCAGTGTTCTACGTTATACTACAACAGTGAAATAACACAACGTCGAAGCAAACGCAGCTGCGTGAGTTCACCATGTCCTCTCCAATTCTTGTCTATATAATAATTTGTCTACGTACGGTGTTCACATATGGACGCGAGCCGCCCAAAAGACTCCTTTTAGGAATGCATGGGCTGGAACAGTGGCCCTCAAATGAGAGTCCGCATACCCCAGGGGGTTTACGAAACACTTAAAAAAATAAACGTGTTTTTCATGTCCCGTGACAACAACCCCTCTTAGTGTTTTTGTGCTTTATCACAGAACACGCTTAAATTGCGGCGGAGCTGAACAGTGTTCTTCCATTTTTATGATCTCGTTTTGTAAAGCGTTTGTTGCAGTTTTCGCTTTCTACAACATATGTATGCGAGTATGCTTTTTCCAGGCTTGCATATTTGAAGAGCAAACATAGCGGGAAAGAGGTTGAACATGACAGCAGACAACACAACTTCTCAATAATCTGTTGAGATCTAATTGGTGTGGCATTTCAGTTCGAGCTTTCTTTACCAGGTAGAAATAAGAGGCACCTATTTTACGCTTAATGTCGCGCTAATTTGTGATTCTACCTTTTATTTTTTTTCTGTGACTGCAAGGGGCTCCACATCAGTGCCACCAGTCCACAAAAATTCCCCGAAACATCCATGCTTGAGTACGAGTGAGCATGAGGGAAACAATTTATAAAATATTTCCGAACAATTGCCGCGCTGTCATTTTCGTTAAACATTCTGAGGCAGTAACTTGAAATCTACAACTGTAGCTGCGCGCCTGACGAGGTTACACCAAATATTTCCGTATTTATTAAACTGAATAAACAGTTACATTCAGGCAGCGAAGTGATAAATGACCAGAAGTAACAGATAAGCTTGACAGCGTATAAATAAACCACCTGGCTCGTCTAGGCTGAAAGCTAAGACGCTGTAATGCAGTGACTTAGCCCCCCCCCCCCTCCTTCCCTGCTTTCTAACCCTGCTAGATGAAGCCCGTCACATTTTTAAACTATTTCTGAAGTACCTGTATCTATAAATTGCCCCAAAGTCCCGTATTAAAGTGGACTCTCAGATAAACATCTCCCCTGCAACTACGGTGCATGTTGAATTTCCCATGCTGATCGCGCAAGAAAAAGCAAAACAAATGGCGAGCGAGCTCCTGAGTTCGTTCGAAGAAGACGACTTGAAGACATGTTATACTGTTCGGGACTCAGGCGGACCCTAATAAATGTCCGTCTGAGTTCTCAAGTCCATGTCGGTTGTTCAGTTGGCCACATTACATTTGGTGCCGAAACCCGGGAGACGACAGCCGAGAGCTACCAACTGGAACAGCTACGAACTACGGAGGCTTACCGGACAGCTGACCACCATGAACAAGCTCAAGACCAAGAGGTGGACTACGCGAAGGGCTCAGAACACCAAGCTTATTCAGAGTGAAGTGCCATACTTGACAATGATGACGTGACGGTGCGACTAAGAGAATCAAGTTATGACAGACTAAAACATAGCAACGACGAGCTGAAAATATAAATGAAGAGATTGAGAGCCACATAAAAGACGAAGCCTTCGAAGCGGAGTACACTACCGTCGTTGAATATAGGATAACGGAATCCGAATATTAGCCAAGCTTCAGAATAAGCGAAGACAGCACAGCGATACATCTGTGGTTTCACCACTCGTTGAAGCTCGGGACGTACGGGCGGCTACAGCACCTGCTGACAGGCCAGGAGCCAAGTTGCCAAAGTTGGCAATTAGTCCTTTCGCAGGTGACTTGTGCGCGTGTAACGTGTTCTGGGAGCTGTTGGATGAGCTCATTAACATGAACGTAAATTTTACCTTGACAGAAAAAATTGATTATCTCAGGCTCTTCTTGAAAGGAGACACGGCGGCAGTCATAACGGGGCTTTTTACTACCGAAGCATGTTACGAAAACACGTTGGCAACGTTGAAAAGACGTTTCGGTGACGAGAAGCGTTTGGAACAAAAGTAATTTTGGAGGCTGTGAAGGCACCCTCCTGTACAGTTTTCAAGGCAATGGTACAACTCCGCAAGCTCTACGATGAAGTGCTCAATAATACGCGGGATCTTGAGCCGCTTGGCATTAGCGAAGCGCCTTTTTCATAGATGTCATGCGACGTTTTGTTTTTGTCTTTGCCGCATGAAATCCTCGTATCATATCATCGCTCCTGTGCGACCCAAAATGAAAGTGCCAACAGAGTTCAGCATGCCACAGAACATGAACGTCTCCTTCACTTTGCCTGTATCGAATAGGGAAACCTCGAGAAAAGTGACATTAAAGAACAAAAAGGTTGTGACGAAAGGGCCTTTTCCAGAGATAAGGATCGTCGCTTCAACAACGCGACTCCAATGTTATAAGTTCTTCATAATCAAGCTTCAAAGCTATTTTGGATACAGGCTGCGTTTTTGCATGTCTACGCAGCACTTCACGCACTCCTGCCGCAGAGACATGCCATTATCAGAAACGATGAAGCTTTTCTCGGGCGACATGAGGTGCTTTCGCTGCACTACAAAAGGTCCCCGAGCCAGAGATTGCAGGCGTAGGATAGCAAGCTCGGGATGCAGAGATCATAATGGGTCAAGTATGTGCGAGTAAAGCCTATTGATTTGATTGATTTGTGGGGTTTAACGTCTCAAAACCACCATATGATTATGAGAGACGCCGTAGTGGAGGGCTCTGGAAATTTTGACCACCTTGGGTTCTTTAACGTGCGCCCAAATGTGAGTACACGGGCCTACAACATTTCAGCCTACATCGGCAATGCAGCCGCCACAGCCGGGATTTGATCCCGCGACCTGCGGGTCAGCATGCCGAGTACCTTAGCCACTAGACCACCATGGCGGGACGTGCGAGTAGAGCTGAGCCGACGAGCGTGTGAATACGTCTTGATTGATATGTGGGGTTGAACGTCCCAGAACCACCATATGATTATAAGAGACGCCATAGTGGAGGGCTCCGGCAATTTCGACCACCTAAGGATCTTTAACGTGCACCCAAATCTGAGCACACGAGCCTACAACATTTCCGCCTCCATCGGAAATACAGTCGCCGCAGCCGGGATATGAACCGCGTGAAGACGTCTAAGGCAGCAGTACGACCTTATGTGTAGCTACACCAAGCACAAAGCAAGGGGTGACACATTGACGTGCGTGCTCCTACGAACTTTCCGCGCGTGGGCTGTGACTGATTGTTCATGTCACTACATAAGAGGCGTGTTTGATGGGGAAGTGAACGTACATTCGTAACCAAAGCACTTTCGAGGTGGTTGTAGTTAAAGTGTCTTGGCTTTGCAACTATTGCAATCAACACTTTCGCGAACGTCAGAAGTTGCACACCGAAAGGACTTCGCATCGTAGAATTTCACTTCTGAAGTCAGCACTCCGACGTGCAAGTGACACTGAAAGCCATTGAGATACACCACATTTGCAAAACACATCAGACAGCATTATGACTTCGGTTTGGTGTTCGTCACAGTCTTCAAGAAAACCAGACACGATATCACCGACAAGCTGCTCTACTCATCAAGTGAGAAGGAAAACGGACTGAGTCTGCTGATTTGGCACCTGGGGCAGCGTACCGAGCGTATCCATAACGCTTCCACTTGTCTGTTCAGGGCTTTCCGGTGGATCAGGGCCTTCCGGAGCGGAGCAAGTGTGACAGTATGCTCGAAAGTTCGTGGCCAAGCTACGTAACCGCTGCATTTTTCCTGTGTTGCTGCCCCGCCCTGGAAAAGGGGCAGTCTGCAGGATACTACGTGGCGTTTACGTCACATCCTGGTATCAAATAAAAGAACATCAGGCCACTTTGCCGGACATTTGGCCGCTGGGGCAGCGTACCGAGCGGATCCATAACGCTTCCACTTCTGTGTTCAGGTTGGAACTTTTCTAGATTTTTGTGCACTCCTTCGATTTGTATTTTGGTGCCTCTGCCGCTACTACAACTGTTTTGTGTTATTTGCCAACATTGACGATGTCGGGAGAACTTCATGCCTTGAAGCGTGATTTTCGTAAAAAAAATAAGGGAGATGAAAAAATAGATGAAAAAGGGTTGGAATCTCTGAAAAATGAATGCACTGAACTAAGAAAAGGAAGTTCCTCTCTGAGGGAAACGCAAGAAGCTCTCTTGCAAGAAGTTGAAGTAGTGAAAAAGAAAGCCCATGAAAATGCATTGAGCATTACAGCATAGGAACAATACTCTAGAAATAAAAATAATAAAGTAAAGGGATTCCGCAGGCAGAAAAATTGAATACTTGAAGGCATACTTGGCAAAGTGGGTGATGTGATTGGTGAGCCGATAGGGAAAGTTGATATAAAAATATGCCACCGGTTGCCTACTCGGAATGCTGATTCTGACCCTAACACTCTAGTTGTTTTTAAAAAAAACGCACTAAGCGAGATGATATTGTCGAAAGGGCAAGAAAAAGTAGGTTCACTACATCGGACATCGGCCACACCAAGAAACAACCTGTGTATGTTAACGAACACCTTTGTCATATGGTGGTTTTGGGACATTAAATCCCACATATCAATCAATCAATGAGCACCTTTGCCTGCGACTAAAGGATCTGCTCGGTATGACCATAGCAAAAAAAAGGAACTGAACTGGCGCCTGCGTGGGCTAAGGGTGGCAAAGTTCTCGCGCGGCAAACGAAAACGTCACGCCCTGTGCGGATTGCATGTGAATATGACCTAGAAAAAATGTTCGACCAAACATCTACTAGCTAATCGCACTCTTGCGAGGGTCACTTTCTGCATTCTACTTGCTTTTTGGGATAACTATGCTTCATAAACTGGATGTTGCAATTCATGGCGACTATCTGAAATCATTACATTGCAATGCGCAGTCCGCGAGGAATAATTTCAATGAGTTGACTTTGTTTTTTGATGCATTTAGCTTTAAGTTTGATGTAGTAATGATATCAGAAACTCGGTATAAATATGATGACGTTTTTTGCGTTCTCGGATAGCAAACATTTTCTTAAACAGGCCAACACGTCGTGGTGGAGGCGTTCTACAGCTGGTATCGAGTGAACTGTCATGCACGATGCTACCAGAATTTTCTCTTATAACGCCAGACTGCGAAGTTTTAAGCGTGCAATGTAAAACATATGTTTTTGTTGTTAGCAACCGCCAACCAAATGGAAATACCGACGCATGCTTTCTTTTCCTCGACAGGCAGCTAAATTTTATCTGCCTAAACGACCTATACCTCGCCATAGGTGGTGACTAACATTAACCTTTTGCAAAATACTGTATTCTCTTGTGGAACACATCTTGTGGTCTGTGCTGTTTTTTCTGCGTTCCATAGCGCAACAGTGGGGTCTCCAGTCCCCTACATCGCGGTCATGAATGTACAATCCCCGGAGATCCCGCCAAGTACCAGTTCATCCACGGGCATTGCTTCAAGAAAGCGTGGTAATCCATCTAGTGAGAGCGAGGGCACCGAGCTGTACTCTGCATCAGACTACGAGTCCTCGGAAGACGACTTCGAACCTGTTCTCTACCGCAAGGCCAAACGAAGAATCATGAACGCATCATCGGCATCAAGTACAGCCACTGTGAGGACAGCGCCTCAGCGATGACCTCACTCCATTTTGTTTGTGCCGCAGACTACTACTGCTAATATACGCTTCCTCAACAGGCAAGCACTGTCCTTGTACCTTTAAAACATTGTGCCTAACGAGATTAAGGACATCAGGATAAACACGAGGAAGAATATTTTGGCAATCGACGTGAGGAACCCGAGTGCACTGAACACGCTACAGCATGTGTCAGAGCTGGGAAACATCAAAGTCCGATCCATCATACCAGCGAATGGTGACACCGTAACAGGAGTTATCTAAGACATAGACACTGAAATCGCCAATGAAGATCTTTCTTTACTGATAAAACCAGTGAGTGAAAACAGCGCCATTGTGCATGCTGGTCGCCTAGGCAACTCTCGTTGTGTGCGACTAACATTCAAGGGTGACTGTCTTCCCTCTTACGTGAAGGTTGGCCATTTCCGTCACCAGGTTCACACATTTATTCCGAAGCCTATGCAGTGTTTCAACTGCCAGAAGATTGGCCACGTGAAGGGCGTTTGCAGAAATTCCGTAGTGTGCCCCCGATGCGCTGAACACCACTCAGAAGACGACTGTAATGCAACTGCGTTGAAATGCCCCAACTGTCAAGGAGCTCACAGTGCTTCCTCCAAGGACTGTCCTCAGATTAAGAAAGAGATTTATATTCTGAGGCAAATGGTGCGAGACAACTCGACTCACAGAGAAGCTGCGCAAAAAGTAAGGCGAAGGCGCCGTAATCGTCGAAGGTCCTCACGAAGGACAGTGCAAAATCTGACGAGAAAGTCAGAAACTCAAGTGAAATCGACAGGCACGGCTCCTAGCACGGCAAACATCTGCGCTGAAAGATAAGATGCTGGAAGATCTCTCTCTCTCCAAAGGAATGGCCACCCCTTCAGGCTAGACGATCTGTTGAGCCTCAACAGAAGCCGCCTACACGACCTGTTGAGCCTCAACAGAAGCCGCCTCAAGAACAAGCATAAAATGCTGCAACGGCCGGGAAGCCAGATCATCGCGTGATGGTGATGCTAAGGTCATTAGTGGACACCATTCGCATGTTGTTAAGCGACATGAATACACCGTCAGCCAAAAGTGCCCTTCAAGTACTGGATGCGCTTAGTCCAGTGCTAGCAGCCCTAGAGTAGACCATGGCTAACCCACCACTGTCTTTCAGGGATGAGGTTCGTAAAGCAGCAATACTACAGTGGAATGCCAGGGGACTGAGATCGCGCATTGGTGACTTTCGTCGATTTGTGTACGTCAATATGTTTCCCGTAATCGTCATTTGTGAGCCGAACTTATCGAGAGCAATACGACTCTCGGGATACGAACCTTTTATGTCGTCTACTGTTACTGAAAGCAGCGAGGTTCTGGTGTACATTCACCGAGACCTCACTTACATACTTCAACCTGTACCACCTCATGACGGAAACCAATACGTATGCTCAAGAGTGAAAAAGAGGAAGCTCAACATCACTGTGGTTGGCGCATACCTATCACCATCAAGCCATTTCGATCAAAAAAGACTACGAGACATCATAGCGTTAACTCTTGACCCGTGTGTTTTCATTGGAGATTTTAACGCTCACCATACATTATGGGGAAGTCAGAATACCAACATGAAGGGCAGAAGATTGGTGTCTTTTGCCTCCGACAACCAACTTTGGTTACTGAGCGATGGCAGTCCTACATTTTTACGTGGCTCCACATACAGTAGCTGTCTCGACTTAGCTTTTGTTTCGCGAAGCCTAGTGAAACATACTGAATGGTTCACGGATATAGAAACGCACGGGAGTGATCACATTCCAATATACGTCAAGATCAGAGGATTGTCGCCTCCTAAAGTGCGCGACATGGTTAAAAGAGTGGACTGGAAAAAATTTCAGTCCCGTATGGAAGACCAATGCCAAAAACACATATCCGATTTACAAGAGGCCATCAAGAGCACTGTAAAAAAGACTGTGTGTACGATCCCGTGCCCTGTAAGAATCATGGACATCGACATAGAGCTGGAGCGGCTTCGAGCCTTGCGACGACGAGCTGAAAGAAGGTACCGGCGCACGAAGGACATAGAAGATTTACGGACTGCTAGACGTATGCAGAAGAAGATCAAACGTCGGTTGGACAAGCTAGAATTCCAACGCTGGATTACTTTCTGCGAGTCACTCGACCCTCGTAAGCCTTTATCGCAGATATGGAAGACGGTTAGAGGTTTGCGGTCATCGCCCATTCAAAAGTCACCATTCAAGGCCTTAGCCCTTCACCAAAATCGACCAGATGTGGACGTTGCTGAAGAGTTCTGTGCCAGATTATCAGGGAAAACTACAGCCATCAGCTGCTCACCACTTTCGAGCAGTTGTCCGCCACCACGTGACTCCTGTATGGACTTCCCGTTCACCATTCAGGAGCTCAAAGCAGCACTCGCTTCATGCAAACGGACCTCCGCACCAGGACCTGACGGAATCTCCTACAGAGCCCGGTGTCATCTGGGTGAGCGCGCGAGAATAGCTCTACTTCAGCTATATAATGATTGTTGGCTAGAGGGCACTGTCCAGTTAAGTTGGAAAACTAGTCGTCTAGTACAATTACTAAAACTGGGCAAATCACCATTGGAACTCTCCTCCTATCGCCCGATCGCATTGGCTAGTTGCGTGGGTGAAGTGATGGAGAGAATGATTCTCGGCCGACTCGAGCGGTACTTGGAGTATCATGAGATCTACCCAAATGCCATGGCTGGCTTTCGACGTGGTCGATCATCGATCGATAGTGTCATCGACCTAATCACGTACGTTGAACACGAGAAAGGCCATAAGCGTCTTTGCGCCTCTCTGTTCCTTGACGTCAAAGGAGCCTAAGATAACGTTACACATGAAGCCGTTTTTACCGCACTAGAAGAGATTGGAGTGGGTGGCCAAATGTTTAAGTGGATACGCAGTTATCTCCGAATGCGATCCTATTTTGTGAGTACAGAGACCGGGAAAACGTCTACACATTTCAGTTGTCGTGGCGTCCCTCAGGGTGGTGTACTGAGCCCCGTGCTATTCAATATAACACGAATCGGTCTCCATACGCACCTACCAAACAATATTTATCTATCAACATACGCTGATGACATCTGCATCTAGACATCTGCGGTAACTCGCCTGCAGTTACGAGCGAGAAAACAGAGAGCTGCTACGGCAGCTACTTTGCATCTACGCAATCGAGGCCTGGAAATTTCCTCCGGAAAGTGCGCTCTTCTGGCATTTACGCGCGAACCCATGTCGAATTACAGAGTGTCAATTACCGGTCAAAATATACCATATCGTCGATCTCACAAATTTCTGGGTGTCATAGTCGACAGAGACATATCATGGAGCCCTAATGTGTCGTATTTGAAAAAGCGAATGACAGGCATATGCCATCTTTTCAAGTTTCTCGCTGGAAGGACTTGGGGAATGCAGCCTAATGCTATGTTACGACTGTACAGGGTGCTTTTCCTTGGATTTTTACGATAAAGTCTGCCTGCATTATCAAACGCCAGCAAAAGAAGTCGACGCATGATACAAAGCGTTCAGGCACAGGCGCTTCGAATATGTCTAGGTCTGCCTCAGGGTGCCTACAATGGCGACTATAGCTATAGCCAAAGACCACCTCGTGCAGACCCATATTGAAATTGAAGCTTTGAGGACACACATAAGGCATGTGGGCCGGACTCCCCATCACCACCTAGCCTCTCTACCAGTGGATCGACCACATACTTCCTTTTGTCGAACAATAACTACACATGTTGACTCCCTACGAACTGGTTTTACGCCCGCGGCGAGACCTTCAATTCCTCCATGGTGCCTGAAACAGCCAGTCATCAACCTGACAATGCCAGGCATCCAGAAAAAACGAGATTTCTCAATACCAGCCCTCAAACAGCTCGCCTTACTTCTGCTGTACGAGAAGTACCAAGACTGCACCCACGTCTACACCGACGGCTCCATCCTGCCAAACAGCTCAACAGCGGCGGTCGTTATTCCAACGCACGCCACAACCATCAAATTCAGAACAGCTCATGCAACCACAACAACGGCAGCAGAGCTTGCAGCGCTTTGCGCTGCGCTGCGTTTCATAAACGACCAAAGCACGCAACGGTGGACGATTTTCTGCGACTGCAAGGTGGCACTGCAGTCACTTCTGTCAAATCTACACCGTGGTTCACACGAGCAGTTGGTATTTGAAACAGCAGAAATGCTACACCATATAACAAAGAAAGGGCACCACGTTATATTTCAGTGGTTGCCAAGCCACTGTGGAATTATCGGTAATGAACGAGCTGACCAAGCTGCCCGTTCAGCCCATACAGAAGACAACGACCAGTCAATACCTCTCTCAAGGACGGACGCTGCTAGGAGGCTCCGCATGCTTGCTCGCCAACGCTCCATGGCTCTTTGGAATGAGCCTCTCTTTACACATGCAAGATTACGATCCTTTGATCCAACGTTAAGCATGCCGCTTCCAACAAAAATTCGACGAGGCGACGCTACTGCTCTGTGCAGACTGTGCTTGGGAGTCGCGTTTACCCGTGCGTACGCGTTCCGCATTGGTATGGCCGACACCGCCGACTGTGCACACTGCAGAGATGACAAAACAATTCGACATATCCTGTGTGACTGCCCGAAATACAACTTGGAAAGACAACGCCTTTCTAATAAACTAAACAGGTTAGATGACCAGCCACTGTCAGAAGAAAGTATAATGCGCCATCGTCATGACTCATCGTCACAGAAGAAAGCCGTGCAAACGCTACTGGGCTTCTTACGAACTACTGGCCAGTCGGAACGCCTCTGAGTGGACTGATTTTGTGTGTGCGTGTGTGTCGGTGTTTTTCTCTTATTTATTTTTTAACTCTCCCTTTCTCTTTCAACCCCCTATTCGCCAACACCAGTGTAGGGTAGCATACCGGATACTAGCATATGGTTAACCTCCCTGCCTTCCTTTTTTCTCGTTTCTATTCCTTCCCTCCTTGCAAAATACCAAATGCGCGTGTGATCCGTAACTCATTCTTGAGTCATATCATTGTAAAAATGTGATAACACCTACGCACCTTAGCGACACTATCGATAGCCTCCTTGACCTTTTCATAAGAAACTGTACTAATGAAGACACGAAAGCAGGTACTATTGTAGCTGACATGGAGGATCATTTGCCAATTTATATGTTCGGTCCATTGAGTGCAGCTTCTGGGGGTGCTCGCCACTCTAAGGCTTTTGTTGTCTAGGAAATAAATTTTAAAACACGAAGCATGTAATGAAATCGGAAACGTGGATTGGACAACCATGTTATAATCTACGGACCCTGACAGAGCATATAGCACGCCTTTACACATTTTAAGATATGTTTATGAGAAGTGTTTCAAGTTTAAAACTGCGAAAATGCGCGAGAAGTTGTAAACCCTGGCTTAATAAGGAGTGCGCAGTTAGAAGTAAGAAGAACTCGCTATATCGTTGCTTCGTGAAAAGAAGAGACCCGAGTAAGTTTACGGCAATAAAGAAGTATTTCAACCAGGTAACTAAGTTCTTAGGACATACTAAGAAAGTTTACTATGAAACCCTTTTCAGTCAAATGGGCAGTCGGAGTGACTTACTTTGGCGTGAAATTAGCCAGTTGTTTAACCGCAACAATCGCCAGAATGATGAGCTTTAGTTAATACATGATGATATGTGGGGTTTAACGTCCCAAAACCACCATATGGTTATGAGAGACGCCGTAGTGGAGGGTTCCGGAAATTTCGACCACCTGAGGTTCTTTAACGTGCACCCAAATCTGAGCACACGGGCCTACAATATTTCCGCCTCCATCGGAAATGCAGCCGCCGCAGCCGGGATCCGAACCTGTGACCTACGGGTCAGCAGCCGAGTACCTTAGCCACTAGACCACCACGGCGAGGCCTTTATTTAACACTTATTGACAGGACCTTAACGGACGTAGAACTTGCAGATAAGTATAATGTTTACTTGACAAGTTTAGAAAAAAGCGATTTTAATATTGCCGCAAGAAAATTTCTAGGTCTGTGTAATGCTCAGACGGCTTTTTCCGCCCACAACTGAAGACGAAGTCTTTTACACTGTTAAGTCCTAAAAAACAGCAAGGCACGTGACATAAACGGGTTACAGATAAGACTGATAAAGTTTGTGGCCGACATCTTATCACCTGCACTTACATTTTAAAACTTTCAATATCTACTGGAATATTTCCTCATGAAATGCAGAGTGCTAAAGTTAGCGTCATTTTTAGATCTGGTGATAAAAATGTATTCTCGAATTATCGGCCATTGTCCATTCTTCCTGTTATATCAAAATGATTAGAAAACATACTTTGCAAAAGAATTACGGCTTTCTGTGATAAACACTTGATTACAACGGCAAAACAATATGGTTTACGTGAAGGAATGTCAACAGAGCTAGCTCTACTAAACCAAAAGGAGTTAATCGTGAAGAGTTTTGAAAATAAACAATTTCTGTTGGGTATCTTTGTTGACTACTCTAAGGCCTTCGACTGTCTGAATAAGGGAACTTTATTTACAAAACTAGAGTATTACGGATTTAGTGGCACTATTCATACGCTAATTATTTCGTATCTAAAGCACAGAAAGCAATGCGTTGCCATCATAACAGAAGATTCTGCAGTAAGAGAAATAACTCAAGGAGTACCGCAAGTATAGCATACTGGGGCCCGTACTATTCAACATTTATACCAATGACATAACAAACGTGTATAATGACGCTAACTTCTTAGCTTATGCAGATGGCACTAGCATTTTTGTGAGGTCAAAGGACATAACCACTTTCTCAGTCATCACTAATATTGCACTAAAGCACTTTGCCGAATGGAGCTCCATTAACTCACTCAAACTGAGAGAGAGGTACGGTATGAAGAAAGGCAGGGAAGTTAACCAGAAAAAAAACTGTCTGGTTTGCTACCCTGCACAGGGGAAGGTGAAATGAGAAACAGAAAAGTAAGGAAAAGGGAATGAGAGAAAGATAGTGGGACAGAAGCGAAAACACACAAACACAAAAAGGTCACAAACGTTCGACGAGGCGGGTCGATCGCACAAACTTCAGAAGGGCCTTCGTCGCTTTCCGGCGTGAAGGTCGATCTTTCTAGTATTACAAAACTAATTTTTTGGAAAGCAGCTCGTCGTCGAGGCGTGCAAACACTGCTGACAGAGACTGTCTCTGACTGTTGCACTGAGGGCACTGACACAAAATATGTTCGATGGTTTTGCTAGCGCCGCAATGATCACACGCAGCACTGTCTACCCATCCGATGCGGCAAGCAAAGGCGTTCGTAAAAGACATCCCAAGCCACATGCGACAGAGAACAGTTGTCTCAGATCTGGATAACCCAGATGGAAGACAAAGTCGTAGGTATGGGTCCAAACGGTGAAGACGGGTGTGTAGAAATCCGGGCGCGTTCCACAGAGACCTGGTGACACCGTGCGCGAGTGTATTTATCCTTGCTGCTGCATCGCTTCTTGACAGTGGATTGGGATACATCATGCCATTTTCGCGAACGTTCTTTGCTGCAACGTCGGCATGCTTCTTATGGACGATTATGCAGTGGCCTGGTAACCATTGAAACATTACATCATGTCCTTTCTGTAGTACTTGCTGATACCATTGTCTTGTTTCCAGCACCAATTGATCTTGAGGTCCACGACGTAGCGCAGTCTGAATACAATTCAGAGCTGGTTTCGAATCTGTAAAAAAGCACCATTTTTGTGGTGCTTCTTGATCAATCCTGCGGAGTACACAGTGGAGTGCTGCGAGCCCTGCGGCTGTCGAAGTTGTTTTGCGAGACGTTTGAAATTGGATGGTTTTGACTTTTACTGGGAAGATCACAGCTCCTGCAGATCTTCTAACATTTGTCGAACCATCTTTATAAAGTTTAACGTGGTGTTTGTATTCTTCGCGCAGCATATGTAGAGTCAGCTGCTTCAAAGCGGGTATCGAGAGATTCGCCTTTTTGCAAATTGCTGGCGTAGGTTTGGATGGTCTGAACACCAAGGGAGTGTCAGGATACGTTCCCGAGGTGTGTGGCCTGCTGGAAGGCACTCACGGTGACTCAATACTCTCCTACAGACGGAGGCACTCGGTCGGTCTTCTGGAAGTGAAGTGAGGTGGTGGGCAGGTGTGCGAGCAAGGTTCCTAATTTGCGCTCGAAGCATCTCTATAGTAATGTTCACTGAGGCCAGATGGTCTTTGGCGATTGCGATGGTCTCCGCTGTGAATGCACAGCCTGGTAATCCAACAAACTCTGAGTGCCTGACCCTGGGCGTTTTCGATTGTACGTATGATAATTTTGCAGGTATTCGTGAAAACAGGCTGGCTATACCGCAGGTACCTCAGGAACAACGTCCTGTATAGCTACAGCATTGCGTGTGCTGACGCTCCCCACTTCTTTTTCTCCGAGGAAGTTGAAAAGTTGGAAGATGGCTGTTAGGCGCTTTTCGATGAATGGTGACTCCTTAGAGCCTCTGTGTGCAGGTGTAGTGGATAATTTGTCCAGTGTTGGTGATGCTATACGACGTCATCGCCTTCCGCGTGAACGCAACCAGCGCAGATTTTTCTGGAGAAATCTCAAGGCTTTGTTCTCTAAGGTACGCCTAAATAGAGTTCTCAGCTTTCTAAAGTTTCGCACGTATCCTGGACGTGTTACACCAGATGTCCAAACACCAGTATCGTCTGCATAGATAGATATCTGCGCAGACTCTGGTATAGTTTCTACGATGTCGATCATTACAAGATTGAATAGTGTAGGACTCAATACACCACCTTGGGGAACACCACGGTGTATGTAACGCTCAGATGTCAGCCCATCATCAGTTTCCATAAACAATGATCTCATATGAAGGTAGCAGCGGATTCAGCGGTACACTCGCCCACACATGCCAGCGGACTCGAGGCTATCAAGTACGGCTTTATGGGAGGCATCGTCATAGGCTCCTTGGCATCCAATAATAATGCTACAGATAGCCATCGGCTCATTTTCTGGTGTTGTACGTATGTCAAGAGATCAATGACGTTATCAACGAAGCTACAAAGATGATGAAAGCCGGCCATGGCGGCTAGATAGACTCTGTAAGGTTCTAAGAACCACTCGAGTCTGGCAAGAATCATTCGCTCAAACAGCTTGCCCACGCAACTAGCCAGTGCTATTGGTCAGTATGACGTCTGCTGTAGAGGTGATTTTCAAGGTTTGAGAATGGGAATCAAACAGCTTGTTTTCTATTCTCTGGGAAGAGATACAGCTTGACAAGACTCAATAAACTCGTCCAGTAAGGCACTACATGCATGATCACCGAGTTTGCATTATAGGCGGTATGATATGCCATCTGGCCCGGGCGACGATGATCGATTATAAGAAGCAAGAGCTGCGTCCAGCTCTTCCATCGAAAAAGGCAGTTCCATGCACGGATTAAGGGAGTGTGGTCCGGTAGCGGCAGTAAGGACCCCTGTACAATGTGATGGGCCTGCAATCTCCCTACAAAAATCTTCAGCTATCTCGATGTGCTTTCTACGTTGAAGAAATGGCAGGGCTTTGAAAGAAAAACGTTGTTCTGCAAATGTGCGTTGGCCTCGCATGGTTCGCCATATTTAATAGAGTGGTTTTGCGAGGGCCTAGAGAATCGCAAAACTTCGCCCACCGTCGGAACTCCAGTGTATCCATACGGCACTGGATCTTCTTTTTCATGCGCCTTGCTATGCGTAGATCTTCAGTGGACCTTGTGAGCCGATATCTGCGCTCTGCACACCGACGAATCGCGCGAAGTCGCTCTAACTCTACGTCCATTTTTGAGGGACTTGAAGAGCACGTAGGCATGCACATCGCATTTTGCACTGCTTCTTTGATCGCTTGCTCAATGCCAGAGGATAAGCCTTTTGCCCGTGCGTCTTCTATGTTGGTTGTGAATGCAGACAAATTGATCCTCCGGATGGTTTTTGGGTGTTGACCACTGGCGAAGCCTTCGATATTGAGATAATTGGGGATGTGGTCGCTACTATGCGTCTCGACGTCTGAAAACCACTTGACGCTTGTCGCGAAGCAACGGGACACAAATGTCAAGTCCAAGCAGCTGCTGTACGTGGACCCTTGTAGAAATGTAGGGCTCCCATTGTTAAGTAGAGAAAGTTCATGGACCGACACTGAATACATCAAAAACAAAGGCGGTCCTTTTCACCCCACCACAACGACATGATTTTAAAGATTTCAGATTAGAACTTGGGTCTGATTACATAGAACTTGCATCAAACGTCCAAACCTTGGGAGACGTTTTTCATATTCGTTTTACTTGGAATGATCATGCTGATTATATTACCACACGTTTAGAGAAAGCCTGTGTGGTGCTCTGTAGACTGCGCTATACTTTACCGCGGAGCGTTAAACTCATGGTTTATAACAGCCTATTTTCATCTAATTTACCGTATACTATAGTGTCACTTAGTATGAGGTGACAGTACAAAAAAATCAAATTACATAGGTTGAGTCTGCTTCAGAAAAAAAAGCAGTTCGCCACATAGCGAATGCCCAGTATGACGGCCATAGTGGAGAGCTATTTTCGATCCTTAGGATCTACCCACTTACGAATTTTCATAATCTCACCCTCACTCTAAAATGCCAAAAATACCTCCGAAGTAACAACCATAGTTTCTTGTCGTCATGCAATCCGGCTATGCCCAAAGCTATTTCATATAGCACAAGGGAACGAGACAAATTGCTCATACCTTTTTCGCGCACGAAATATGGAATGAGCAGTCTGTCATACCACGTGCCATGGTTGCTCAATGAACTTGAAAGAAATGGCATTCGCTTAAAAAATTCTTCACGAAATGCTATCAAGCAGTTTGTACTTGGGAACTTGTCTTCAGGGAAATAGTGAGCGTTATGCTATCATAATAAAACAATTTGTCAGTAACACGTTCCGTTCCGAAATTACCAGTTTTTTTGACGTGGACTTGCTCAAATGCTTCTTTTTTTGTATCAGCATAGTTATTATTTGTATATATAAATGCTTAATAGTCTATACAGCGTATACAATTTTGTCTCATTTGTGTGAAATAATCTGTGCACAGTCATTACTGTACATTACGTGTGCTTCCGTGATGCACTACTTTATATTTTCTGTTTTATACAACCAAACAGTGTACATCATAATTGTCATGTAATACTTTTGATATACATCTTTACTTTTTTAACTGCTCTGCTACATATGAGTACCAGAAATGTTTAGTGAAAATATAGAAGAGGAGATGTTTGTATGCATGGTACGTTGTTTTCTTTGGCTGTCAGGAATTAGGCCAAGGACCTTTGTCAAGCTGCTTGATAGCAGCTTTTTGTTCTTGTCATCTTCGTTATCTTGCTGTAACGAATGCCAAAAATAAACTGATTGATTGACTGATTGATTGGCTCGGACCAGATGTGGGCGGTGATGACAGGTGAAATGCACAGACCAGAAAGAAAGGAAAAGCTCATTGCCATGAACTCGAAGCTCGGATAGACATTTCAAGGGTGCAGAAGACACTCATCGTCAAAGGCAGTTGACTCCCGAGTCATAGGATGCGTGTTGAAGACCGAAGTAGAGAGTGATGAAAAACTAATCCGGTCATTCTGAGAACTAGAGAGTATCTGCATATTTGATCCCGTAAATAAAGAGATCGAGATGACCTCAACTATATGACACTTCGAGGAAACAACAACGCTGTGGGGAGGCAGATAAGAGGTGTCATTGCCCTGGAAAACTGTGTTTGAACTATATGACAGCAAAAAAGTCGCCGCTACCAGACTGAAGTAACTTTGGGCTGCTTGTCCAGCAGAGAGAGTTTTATCGTGGTTGACGAAGCAAGACGCCGCCACTTACTAATCGCCAAGTCACGTGTTGCGCCCATCAAGACGCTATCTTCGCCACGTCTAGAAGTTCTAGGGACATTGGTAGCTGTAAAGCTGTTGAGTTTCAAACCCAGTGCATTTACGGGCTTCCAGCTACGTTACACAATGTGAACGAGTTCGTCGCTAACGCTATCATGGCTTAAAGGCGATGCCCAGAAGTGGAAACACTTCGCTTGCAACAAAGGCACGGAGATACAAGAGCGAACAGAGCCTTCCACTGGAAGTATTGCCCTGGTAATGACAATACTGCCAGCCTGCTGATACGAGGCGTCTCTGTCAACTAAGTAGATAAAAACACACTGCGATGGCATGGGCTTAGCTGACTTCAAGATCCGGAACACATGTGGGCCTTACAACCCGTGCGAACAGCGTATTACCAACTCGTGAATTTTGAGAAAGTCACCATTCAGGTATCCCTTACCATTCAAGCCTCGCCTCTGCTACTTGCAGCGGAACGCTACAGCAGACTCGACTAGCTTCTGAGACTTACAGCCTGAATGTAGAGGTTCATTCGTTGCTACAAATATCAAGGCAGCTACAAAAAAAGCTGATCCCCTTACTGAAGAGGAGCTATTGAGGGCGAACCAGTACTGAATTCTACACAAACAGGACACATCTTTCAACGCAGAAATCAATGCTGTCGCAGAAGAGCGTTCTGTTGACCAAACATCGCCTATCACAGGCTGAAGATTGGATACTTCGGGTTGGTGGGCATTTGATGCGGATGGAATCTCCTGAATGTGTCAAACACCCGACTATACTGACAAACGATCATCACTTTTCAAGGCTACTATAAAAATAACACTCGTTGTTGGGCTAGTTGGTGGATTGCTTAAGAAAGAATTCCAGCTAATAAAAGAACTAACACAAGAAACGAAGAAGGAGACAGGAACGTGGCTAGACTATCAACTGTTTTGCCAAAACAAACTACCAAAATAGCTGGTAATCTAGCCCCTTTCCTGTCTCCTTCTCCATTTCCTGAGTTAATTAATGTATTGTCTGGAATTTTTCTCCGAAGCTACTATAGCAATTCGAACCTACTGTGAAGTTCTACATGGAGGTGTGCGTGATACCTTGTCTCAGTTACGAGAGCGTTTCTGGGTGTGCAAAGCGTGAAGCCTGGCCAAGAAAGTGACGAGAGAATGTCACTTGTGCAAATGATATACAGTTGTCTCGGAACACGCTCCCATAGCTCCTCTCAAAAAGCATTGCGTGACACCAACACACGCATTTGATGTGGTTCTAGTAGATGTCGTAGTTGAAAACACCGTTAGGAGAAACAAAAAAAACTACATTGTTCCATTCACGTGTGCAACTTCAAGAGTGATTTCCCTACAGCTTGTGTTCAGCATGACATCTGAGGCATTTTTGGTGGCCTTACGTCACTTTTGTGCCAGATGAGGACTTCCCCAGGTCATTTATTCAGATAACACCGAGGCCTTTAAGAAAACGTTAGGAAACTTGCTCAAGCATTGCAGCATGCCGTTACAACATGACGTCGCCAGCCACCTGCCCAGTAAAGGCATAAAATGAAAGTTTATTGTGCCCAACGCTCCTTGGTGCAGGTGAATGTTAGAAGAGGTTAATACTGGGAAGATACCGCTTCACAAAATTCTTCGAAGAACCTACCTAGATTTCGAATAACTTATAACTGTGATCGCGGAAATTGTACACGTTGTCAGTTTAATACCTCTCACATTTATTGAATCCAAAGACGGCCAACCATGCACTTCGCGCTATCTGATCTGTTAAGTGACTGAAGATTCATGGCGATACCACAAGGCAGCATCGAGGAAACGAAGATCTCGGCGCGTACGGAAGCCACCCGGAGACTTCAGTACAGAAGGCGCCTGACAGAAAACCTTTGGAAGCGATGGACCAAAGAGTACTTGCTCAAACTGAGATCAGCGCACTTCTGCGACAAAGGGTGGGCGAAGAAAGTTAAGGAAAACAATGTTATACTCGTACATGCTGGAAACCTTTCACGCCAAATGTGGCAACTCGCAAGGGTGACCGAAGTCTACGAAAGAGACAATGGTCATGTTCGCTCGTGCAATATAAAATGACAAGACGGCCTTATGGCTACGAGGGCATAAAAATACTGTATCTGCTTGAACTCCAGGCGTGACATCACTGCGCGGCCGATAATATTGAATTTTTTTGCTCATAACACAAGAAGACAAACTACTACAGGTGAGCGAGCTGGTGAGCTCGTTGGAAGACGACGAGAAGCCACCTTTACGTTCTGGACTCATGCGGACGCTAATAAACATCTGTCTGAGATTTTAAATCCATGTTGGTTGTTCAGTTTGCCACATATTTTACAGTGCACACCCTTCCTATGTTTCTGTCTTGATCACTACATTTTTGCACATGCATGCGGATAATGCGAAGGCGTATAAACGAAAAAATGCCAGGCCTGTGTGGAAGGCACAGCACAGTCACAGTGAAAGCTAGAAGACCTGCTTTTCAGAGCCTTTTCAAAACACTCATTGGGTAACTAATGCAAGCACACTTGCTCTATACCAACTAGCGCATTATCAATAAACGTTTGGGTAGTAGGCTGGCATTCGCTATGCTATTTTTTGTCATTGTTCTGATAATCGTGGTATCCGCTCAACACTTACCGAGAATTTCGTGCCAATTGTTCATGCAGTGGCTGACGACGATGAGGAAACATGGCGGAAGTGGGTATGCGCCACAGTTAAGAGGAGAACAAGAACAAGCTTTTATTATAGTCTGGAGCATTGGACGGCCCACTCGTTACGCTATTCGCATTGTGCGATGACTGGCTGTTCTTTCGCTGTTTTAGAATGCTTTATAAGTCGTATTAACGCGATTGTTTGCGCGACATCAAAACTGCTTAAGCCAAGTTTTCCAACTAGTCACAAGCACCAGCGTAGCTCAGTGGTAAAATACTAGGCTGGCACCCAGCGGACCCAAGTTCGAGCCCTCCCCCCCCCCCCCCCCGTGTCCTTGGTGCTAGGTTTGCGAGCAAGTCACAAGCACCGGCGTAGCTCAGTAGTAGGAATACTGGACTGGCACCCAGCAGACCCGGCTTTCGAGCCCCACTGTGTTTTTGGTGATAGATTTCGCGCGATGTGGTTACGGACACTGGCGGCGGCGGCGGACAACTGCGCGTGACCCGAGTTGTGATGTCATAAAAGCTTTCGCTGTAAAAAAAATCTTGATGCCATCAAAATTTTTTTAACCGATGCGCAATGTGCGACCTAATATAAAGAAGATCGAGGGAAAAATTAATAGAAAGCACATTCACAAAGACCATGCTAGAATACCGCATGGAGGGGTTGTCTTGCACGGGTTTCACTTTGCTTTATATAAATGAAAAACAATATAGAATGCGATATACACGTAAGAGACGCATAGGCGAAGAAAATGGCCGCTTTGACGAATGATGCAGTGCGGCACGTGCTTACGGAATTGCCGCGTTCTTCCCCAGCGCTGCCATGCGAGTCCTCTTACCACCTCCATTTTTCATCGTCCTCGTTTAACTGAGAGGGCCACCGTCATTGTAAGACAAATTAATAAAAACATAACCATGCTTTCAGATTTCAGCTGAAGTGATAAAATAATGAGGTCTAATTTACAACGTTCATAATATGAACCAGACGAAGTTTTTAAAATTAAAATTCATCATCCCACAAGCCAGTGGTCTTTAGCCGTAAATGCGCACTCCGCCACATTACAAAAATGTTTATGCGCTAAAGCATACAAAAGTTGGATCGCATTGATTGATATGGGGGGTTTAACGTCCATAAACCACGACATCATGATTAGAGACGCGGTGGTGGAGGGCTCGGAAAATTGTGACCACTTGGAGTTCTTTAACGTGCACCAAAATCTGAGCACACAGATATACAACATTTTCGCATCCATCGAAACTGCAGCCGCCGTAGCTGGGATTCGATCCCGCAGTGAGCAGCTGAGAAAATCGGAAGGAGTGTTGTCACGGGACATATAGTGCATCTAAAAAGAAAAAAAAATGTTTTTTTGTGTGTGTGTCCAAGAAGGGTTTCTCCCGACCTCTGAATATGGCTTCGCGGAACCCCTGGGGTCATGGAGCCCTATTTGATAACGACCAACATAAGCGATGACGTCTAGGCATTACAACTACGGGCGTATCTTCCTGCTCCTCTATAACGTGAAGCATTTTCTTTGCGGATACAAAACTCGGCGCCACGCTGAATGAAGATGAGTGTTCAGAGCTACATCGCTAGATGGCGGCAGCGCACCGCAGAGCGCTGGTCGTGCAAGGAACCTCCACGAATTTTGTTCAGACTGCCTCTCCGTGGTAGAGCTCGTGGCTACATTACTCGGGTGGGACATTCACAGGGCGGGAATGATGGCAAATTCTAGTTTATTATTTTGCATGGATTGGGCTAGCCCTAAAACGAACAAACGCACAGACGAAGTAATGAATGACCGTATTGAACAAGCGAATGAGATTAACAAAAACGATATCATGACGAAAATGCCACAGGTAATGCGAATTATGCATTGCCGCCTGCTTCTATGCTCTTTTGGGATCTATTCGTTGACCCGTGTTTGAGTGTGAATGTTGAAAGCTATTTCAGCCAAGCGAGTTTCGCAGCTCTCCATACACGTTTGTTCTCCGAAGTGGACACGACGGCTGTCGCTGCAGATCTATCGTATACCTCATGCCTGCCGTGTCGTCTGTGCAGCACCGATGAGCTCGATTGTCGTCAGAGCTTTCACCAGCCATACCAGCCGAGATTCGCCATTTAAACTTCTTGAATTTCTTTCTCCATAAACATCACAAATAGTCAAATTCGACCTTAATAATGGTGCCAATTTCAAGACTGGCTGTGCGCTCGAACGAATTTTCACGCGCCACCAACCTTCATATTGTGCCACAGGGGTGGTACAGCGGTAACGCCACTTTGCTGCTGACCCGTAGATCATGGGTACCGGTCACGGTGGTTGCTTTTTGGACAGAGACAAAAAAAGTAGACGCCCGTGTTCGTAGGCTCTAGGCGAATATAAAAAAAGCCTATGTAATCAAAATTTCCAGAATCCTCCGCTGTACTGTGTGGCTCATTGTAACGATATCGTGATGTTGGCACGTAATACACCAGTAGTTATTAGGTAGAGTGCAGGTTTATTGCAATGCTAAGTTATGGAAAGACGAACATTATTCTTTAAGTTGCCTGTATGGATGAAAACCTTCACGAATTTGTCTGCTCTAGAAGAAAAAAAAAGCGTATGTAGGATCTTTGTGCCAGATAGCAATGATAGAAGCCCATTTCGGGTGATTTCTTTGGATTATCGTCACATTTTCGGTGGATCTCAGCCGTGAACCACCTACGTCTATTACAGAGACATGGTATTCTTCATACGAAAGTGGCGAGCGGCTATGGTACTCTACAAAGGAAACCGAAGCAAGCCAGACGACGAATATTCTTGTCTTGCGAGATTGCTTCAAAAATTTTCAAATTTTTTTTTCACACTGTACCCAAGGCAACATAAACGAAAATGGAATATGTTAGTGGGATGTACCCAATTCAATTCCCATTCTTCATGGGAATCGCCCGCTGGTGAAAGGAACGCCAATGTCTCACAGTTGTCTTACTTTCTCGCTGGCTGCACTAGTTTAGAAATCGACCTTTGACTCTTACTCTGTCTTGAATATAAATGCACCGTCAGGAGGACATAAACATTGACTACCTTATTTGTGATCTGCTGAAAATGAGCCACACAGTGGACAAAAGGCAAAGAAGATTTCTCTAGTTAATTCAGTATCATCCAAAACAAGTCGAAACTCACAGGACGGCTGTCAAGTGCCTGGCGTATTATGGTTTACACTTTCTTGACGAAGGTGTAAAAACCAAATGATGGCTGAAGGTGACCTGACTTGAATTCCCTAAGCTCGGTTAGGCGATGTCGAGGCATGTTGGTTCTCACTTTCCCCACATTTTCAGGATCAACATTCAAAATGTCAAGACATTTTTTGCAGGATCTCGCAGGCCTTCCTAGAAGTGATGGCCGAGGCCCCTTTGGCAGCCGCTCGTGCAAGCAGGCCCAAAACAAGAAGGCATCTTTCAGCTGTTTCTCCTGTCACACACAAAAAATTGAAAAAAAAACTGCTTTCAAACCAATGAAAATTTGCCAACAACCAAGAAAGCAAGCGAGAATGAGAAGCATGGGTAAGTTGCGAGCGGCTACAACTTTGTCTCAGTTGACGGTACTAGGCATGCGAAAATCAGAATGGGACAGCGCCGTCGGCCACTTGTGAAAAGAGAATTTGTTTTATTGCGACAGCAATTATATGGACCCCCTCAGCTGGATTTCGCCGCCGGCGTCAACGTGGGCGTCGATGTGATGCACCTTACATGTATACGTATCTATACATATGAAAAAGCAAGAAAGAAAAAAAACAAGAAAAAAAGACTCCGGCGTGCGGAATAGAACGTGAGACCACCTCGTCATGAATGCGAGACGTTAACTACCCAGCCACCGAGAGGTACCTCCTTCAATTTTCAAACGGCAAGCTATTTATATCTACCACTTACCGCTGTTGGCGGGATCTAAGGGGGGGGGTATCGTGTTTTCAGCATTATCAGTAAGATGTTGCAATGAGCGTGCGGCGGCTCTCATCTCTCACGCGTACCTCGGTCCGCGGAGAGGAGGAGAGTGGACGATATCTCGTGCGCTCTTATCTCCCTGTGGGGAGTGTCATACGTCTTGGCTGGCGTTGGCCTTGCACTGGAATGATTCTGTTGTAGTTATGGGGTGCACAAAGGCCACTGCAATCGTTGCACAGCCTCCGTTTGCTAAAAAGGCGTGCTTTTCAGATACGACGAAGTAACAACTGAGACGCTTACTCGCACTCATCTGTAGCTGTGAGTACGTTTCGTGCATAATATGTGCGTGAGAAACTCGCGTAACATTTTGATCTGCTTGCCATCCTGTGCGTGGCCTTCCAATTTCTTGCTATTGCGTTCATTTCTTCGCCTTTGCGGCAAAGCTGTGGCTTTTAAAACGCTGCGAACGTGTGTGTATTACGTATGCAAACATGCGGTGAAGAGTGACATATCAATTGATTGATATGTGGGGTTTAACGTCCCAAAACCACAATATGATTATGAGAGACGCCGTAGTGGAGGGCTCCGGAAATTTCGACCACCTGGGGTTCTTTAACGCGCACCCAAATCTGAGCACACGGGCCTACAACATTTCCGCCTTCATTGGAAATGCAGCCGCTGCAGCCGGGATGCGAACGCGCGGCCTGCGGGTCAGCAGCCGAGTACCTTAGCCACTAGACCACCGCGGCGGGGCAGAGTGACATATCAAGAGAGGCATCACATGACGTATCATGAATGGACTAAATGACAACGTGTCATTGCATTCATTTCTTTACTTGTTGTGGTCTGAATACAGTTAGTTCACTCACTCAGCTAAGCTATGTGAATGTACAGAACATAACAACGAGTTTCGACATTTTATGACATGTACCGTGTTCACTCGCGTAAAATCAGACAATGTCGTAGTTGGCCACCTTGTTACCTAGTGTAGTGTAATGGCGCTTGGTGCGCGAGTGCCACCCTATCGACTATCTATCATCTACCTTTAAGGCATCTAGGTATAGTCGAAATTCATGGGAAGTCGGCACAACGCTCACATCTAAGCCATTTACGCAACAACATGCAGGACATCGAGACCAAGGCCGCTCAATCCACCACGGGAATCCGGGGCACAGCAAGCGGCTGGCAGGAGGACGAAAGAGTGAAAATGTATCGTGTGATCAACGCAATCGACGTGACTTCAAACATTTTCTGCTGCAGGAAAGGAAAACCACGTAACGAATGTGTCAGCGGTGGTCCACATGTCCGCCTCGTAACGTCCGGATTAGGCTAGAAGATGCAGCATAGCCAACTCCTTGCGGCGTGCTTCGCATGTAAGCGATTCCGGTACGCGGGATATGCATATGTTATTTTAGCTCGTATAATAAGGAGTTAATTAGGCGGAACTATGCTGTCCCCACTACATAACATAAGCCCTTCCAGAGTTTTAATGTGGGTTGTAACGCGATCTACAGGGAAGTAGCCAAGATGTTAATTCGAGAAGAGAGGGTGGGGGGGGGGGGTGTTGATTTTTTTCTTTTGCAATTGTTGCGTCCGCGTGTGTTCGTATGTGTGCATGTTTATATTCGTAAGATTACAAACCGGACATTGGGTGGGGGGGGGATAGCTCACCTGCCTCCACTTGCGACAGGCAGATAACTGAGGGTTAATCACTGATGTAGTGCGGTAATATCCAGAAAGATGCGTATTGGTTAGTAATTATATAGGTGCATACTTAGAATAGTCCATCGTTGTACCACTTTTGATAGGGTGGAGTTTCTTCAAAGGGCTTTCAGTAACGTGCTCAAAAGTGCGTTCTTCGTCGACAGCTTCCCTCATTCGCGCGATTTTGGATAGATGCTTTGAATGTCCTCAAAAGTACACCACGATATTATTGAATATGATATGGTAAAAGTTGAAGTTGAATTCTTTCCTCTCTCTGTACGCCTATGAAAGTCTTTTTTAGACAGAGCGGTCACACTCACACTCACACACACACACACACACACACACACACACACACACACACACACACACACACACACACACACACACACACACACACACACACACACACACACACACACACACAACAAAGAAAAAAAAACTATTCATGCCTTATGTTTCTGTGCTTTACAGTATAGAGAGTGAAACTGAGTTTTTATGCTACTTCATTTTGTTCATGTCTTCCTACTTTTTCTCCACTAAATATGCAACCTCCTTTTACTGATCTCTGTAATGAACACACTCACATTTACCCTGCCATACTTTAAATAAAGGGCCTAATCAAACCTATTGCCCGAACAAACATCTTGACCAGACTGCCTCAAGCGCCATTCTTCGAGCAAACGCCCCTCGGCATGCTTTGTCTCGGGCTTTTTTTTACATTTAGTTCCTTCACCTAAACCTAAAGTTGTCAAAAGTGTAGTAACTGTAGCTTTCTGTGCGTATACAGAATACACGCTTGTATGCGTATATTTGACGCAGACAAGTCACGGATGCAAGTGAAAAGTTGTAATTTCATACTTAAGTACTCCTGCTCGGGCGAGGGTGATGTGAGCAAGGGTGATGTGAGTACCGCAGACAGCTTGAGAAACGAAGCATATTGCAAGCACTGCTATGTATTGATATAGATGTGGGGTTTAACGTCCCAAAACCACCTTATGATTATTAGAGACGCCGTAGTGGAGGGCTCCGGAAATTTCGACCACCTGGGGTTCTTTAACGTGCACGAAACTCAGAGCACTCAGCCTACAACAATTTCGCCTCTATCGAAAATGCAGCCACTGAAGCCAGGATTTAATCTCACGGCCTGCGGGTCAGTAGCCGAATACATCAGCCATTAGACCACCGTGGCGGGACCACTGTTATGTATTTACATTCTACATTTGTCTATTATTCATATCGAATGACAATCTTGTAAATGTAATATTGTGGCCAAATATAGTAAAGTGCAAAATACACCGGATGCCCCAGCTAACTCAATCTAATATTTGAAACAACAACAACAACAACAACAACAACAACAACAACAACAACAACAACAACAACAACAACAACAACAACAACAACAACAACATGCACTCAAAGAAAGTTGCAACTGCTGTGTTGGGCGCGAGTACATACCATGGCGCCATCATGTGGAGGCATCCCTGTGACGTACGTGTTTGCATGCTCCGCCGCCCTCTCGCGCACAGCCCGCAGCCACTTACCCGTCTCCTTTTATTATTACCATTCTTGCATTTCACTCAAAGAAAACAGTAAAATACTGCTGCAGCTTCTTCCCTGACTCTACAAAGTGCTAAATAACTGCCCCGGAAAAGTGTTATGCATCTCACGATGTCTGACTGCCTGCGTTGTCTGCTATGGACACCTATATGGGCCGCCCACTTTTTGACGTAACGAATGAAACATGGCTGAGCGCGCCACCTCTGTAAGAGGTGACGACAGATTCCATGCAGAATTGAATCATCAAATAGGTATTAACAATCAAGAAACTTTTCTTTGCTGCATCCACAAGAAATGTGTGCCACCGCGCTTCTTCATTCATTGTAGGTTTGCATCTGAAAACAGGCCGTGGTTCACATGTCAAGCACGTGCAAACTACATTTACTTTAGCACACATTACCTTACGAAGTACAGTGCAAGCGTGTTTCCCGCTTTTTGGGAAGCAACACAGCATTCTTACAGCCGCATGCAGCCGCAACCTTTCTGGTATGATTGCGGTGAAACGTGAGAATCACGCAAGCGCGCGCCTCAGTCAGAGTTGTTACTTTTCTCTGTGGTATGCTCCTAATATTTATTGCACGAAATTTCTACGGTGGTTACACGTTTCACATTCGATCGCCATTGAGCCACACAAGTGTGAAAATTATGAATGATTGGTTCACTGCAAGAGCTTGTACAAAGAGGTAAATCGTGATATAAAAAATGCGATCAGCCAGCCGCATCGTTTTGCGCCCTTGAGCTTGCTGCGAGGTCTTGCGTACTGTGATCTAATTGGCAATTTTATGTTTGAGTAAAAGTGTCTATGTCCAGTTTCTTCTTTTTTTTGCAGTTTCATTCAAGCTGTGTGATAGTTCTCGGCAGCTCTTCGAAAACAAATTTGTTTTCGAAGCTCACCACGTTTTCGCCTGAAGATAAAAACAACATTAAGGGGAAGTGACAGTGGCTATGGGCCCATTCTACAGACGTAATCTATATGCAAGGAACCCTGTGAGCTGAAGTCACAGATAGCAGGAGCATTGGCAGATGTTTTTTTCGAAGGGGCACCACCTTGATTAGAACAGGGGGCCAGGCAGTCATCATCATCATCATCAACATCATAATCATCATCATCATCAGCCTGACTACGTCCACTGCAGGACAAAGGCCTCTCCCATGTTCCGCCAGTTAACTCGGTCTTGTGCTTGCTGCTGCCAAATTATACCCGCAAACTTCTTTAGCTCATCTGCCCACCTAACCTTATGTCTCCCCCTAACCCGCTTGCCTTCTCTGGGAATCCAGTTAGTTACCCTTAATGACCAGCGGTTATCCTGTCTACGCACTACATGCCAGGCCCATGTCCATTTCCTCTTCTTGATTTCAACTATGACATCCTTAATACCCGTTTGTTTCCTAATCCACTCTGCTCTCTTCTTGTCTCTTGAGGTTACACCTACCATTTTTCTTTCCATTGCTCGCTGCGTCGTCCTCAATTTAAGCTGAACCCTCTTTGTAAGTCTTTAGGTTTCTGCTCCGTAGCTAAGTACCGGCAAGATACAGCTGTTATATACCTTCCTCTTGAGGGATAGTGGCAATCTACCCGTCATTATTTGAGAGTGCTTGCCAAATGTGTTCCACCCCATTCTTATTCTTCTAGTTACATCAATCTCGTGGTTCGGCTCCGTGGTTATTACCTGCCCTAAGTAGACATAGTCTTTTACAACTTGAAGTGCACTATTACCTATCTCAAAGCGCTGCTCTTTTCCGAGGTTGTTGTACATTACTTTCGTTTTCTGCAGAATAATTTTAAGACCCACCTTACTGCTCTCCTTGTCTAACTCCGTAATCATGAGTTGCAATTCGTCCCTTGAGTTACTCAGCAATGCAATGTCATCGGCGAAGCGCACGATACTAAGGTACTCTCCATTAACTCTTATCCCTAACTGTTCCCATTCAAGGGTTCTGAAAACCTCCTGTTTGGGAGAGAGGGGGCGGCACAGGCTTGGTGTGCCACCCCCTGGCTAAGCCACTAGCAGAGGGAAACCCGCGTTATCGGGTAAAGACATGGGTACATATGCCGGGGGAGGAGGATGGTGGTGGCACAAACTGCAGTAAAGGTTACCTTGGCGAGAAAAGTAAGCTTTAGCATAGACTAGAGCGCATATGTATGATCTAAAAAAGAAGGTTCCGTAAACGGGCTGGCCGAACACGCAGAAGCAGCTGGTCGTGAAATAGAGCAGAATAGAGTAAAATTAACAAATATAAAGGGAAAAGAACTGGACTTCCTGGCTATGTTTTGACTCTCTGACAATTCGGAGTCCTATTTTAAAATATACATAATCAGGCTATTTGAACATTCACTTTTAATTGTGAACGAAGGTCCCGTGCGGAAACTGAAACGTTCTGATTTTATGTGAACATTTATGGTCGGTGCTCATTTTAACCCCATGGGCTGAAAAACGTTTTTTTTAACGACCACAAAAGCAAAGAAAGAGGGAAGTGACAGTAGCACTGCCAGCGGCCGCGACAGTGGCATCGCGTACGTAGCGCACTGTGGCACGCTGCCCACAACGTTTACTGCAACTTTCCGCATTGTGTAGTCAGCAGAAGTCCACACAGATGAATTCAGTGCAATACAAGGCTGTTAAAAAACGAAAACAACCCGAAGTCTCCGTTAGTAACAACGCATACAACCACCAGCTTTCTTTCGCCAGAGCGAGGCGAGATCACGTGATCCAACCCTTCACGTCACAGTGATTGCAGTGCTCGTGCCTCTAGTGGTCAGCCTCACGCCCAATACTTATGGTAGTCATGTGTACTTACAACCTATACGTTACAACCTGCGTGGTCATTTTTTCTCTACCTCTCCCCCCCCTCCCAAGAAAAAAGCGGGCAGGTTTGTTCACAAAATAAATAGTTGACTCAAAGGTTGTATGAGGTGGCCAACGACTAAAGTTAATATTTTACAGAGTTAAGTACCTAATAAAATGTTGGCCAATTGTATAAAAGCTCGGTGAGCCCCACCACGGTGGTCTAGTGGCTAAGGTACTCGGCTGCTGACCCGCAGGTCGCGGGTTCAAATCCCGGCGGCGGTGGCTGCATTTCCGATGGAGGTGGAAATGTTGTCGGCCCGTGTGCTCAGATTTCGGTGCACGTTAAAGAACCCCAGGTGGTCGAAATTTCCGGAGCCCTCCACTACGGCGTCTCTCATAATCAAATGGTGGTTTTGGGACGTTAAACCCCACAAATCAATCAAAAGCTCGGTGTACCTTGAAAGAAAGCATATATTTGAGGCATGTTCAAGAAGCGTTACAAGATGATATCAGAAATAGGTAGAAAAGAGAAAGAAAGTGACGAATGCGTGAATAGGCCTCATAAAGTTACGGGGTAATGGAAAACGAAAGCATTTCATTTAGTATGTTGTGGGTTAACGCACAGCTTTTTTTTAACTCAGCAAAACTATAGAAGTTCTTTTGCGTTTTACATTTAGATTACAAACTTCACGCGTTCGTTTCCCAACAAGGAACTGAGAGGGATCCTACCTACAGTTTGTAGAGTCTGATGGTATTATAAAGTTCACGGCCGGTAATTTTAATATTTCGGAGGTGTGCGCGACCAGCGTGTGGTACGAACATTTCAGATATGGGTTGTCGAAATGGCGAGAAATATATTGATTGCGAAACGTATTTGTAGCTTTTGTTGTACGCGGGCACAACATGCTCATATTTTGGCATCTGTGTTGTCGCACGCACGAGGGGACCTTTTACAAAGGCATCGAATCGATTCAATCATGTATGGCTGAGTTACCACTATGCCCATTGCACTGCATAATGAGGTGTTTTCTGTTAACCGAAGCGTGCTACGGAACAGTGACGTCGCGAAGTGTGATATTTTTTCAAGCGTGGAACGATGCCTCGTTACATCTTTGGTCTCCCGAGGACGTGATCTGACAGCATAGGTACTAGAAATGAAGACGCCAGGAAGAAAGACACAGCCTTTTGCATTTGAGCAAGTATACCCCTTCGAGCTCTTGCAATGAACTTGGCACTGACCACAGAACTGCATTTCTTCTCGAGTAACGTTGCGCGAGGCACGTAAGTGAAAGATAAAAGCGTATTACGTTCGGCTCTTGCTAACATGAGTTAAATATGAGCACACATTTTCACGCTAAGAGCCTGTTATGCAAAGTTTATCAGAGTATTTTGCGTGTGAGTCGACCAACAGCAACAAAGTGTGAGCATCTATACAGCTAGATAGCTGATAAAAGCTATATAGTCGTATAGAGCGTGCTTACGCATAAAACACAAGACTTTCCACACGCACATGTCACCCTCCCTGGTGCACCGTTGAACAGAAGTCTCGTGTCGGTGGTACGCACGAAACCCTGACGAGCTTTCAGCCTTCCCAAGAAGCGGGCGAGGTCATGTTGCGGCGGACGCACGCGACGCAGCCAAAGCGTGGTACAAACAATGGCCTACCCAAGGCGCTTGCTACGTATCTCCCTCATAGGGCTTACGGAGCTATGAAAGCGCGACGGGGTCACGATGGATGCGCGTGTGGAGCGTGTCGTGCGCGTACAGCCACGCACGTAGCCCGATGGCCGGCATCTTTGACTGCTCCAGCGCCTGCGTGGCACTTATGATACCGACGACGCCACACACTGGTGATGTGAGAGGAGCACCGACAAAGGGCGAGGTGCGCTTCAGGCCC
Source organism: Rhipicephalus annulatus (assembly GCA_013436015.1). Lineage (NCBI taxonomy): Eukaryota > Metazoa > Arthropoda > Arachnida > Ixodida > Ixodidae > Rhipicephalus > Rhipicephalus annulatus. The sequence continues at coordinate 290,794 of WOVY01013482.1, forward strand.
GGGCCCGTAGCGAAGCGCCACCACCAACGCGTGCGAGCGCGCGCCACGCGCGCGCGCGCGGTCGGGGCGTGCGTCACGTGGTTCGGGTCTGGGGCCGCCGGCATCGAACTTCCCAAGAGTCGGGTCGCAGAAGGCGCTCGACGGCCGAAAAGCGTGCGTCGGAGACGCAGAGTTCTCTCATCCCCTCTCTTTCAAATCATCCCGAACTTCTTCCTCCGGACGGGACGACGAAGGGAGCGCTTGCCTCGAGTAACCGGCGGTCAATCGTGCGGCGTGACGTCCCAGCCAAGCTATTCGCGGCTGCCACCCGAGTCCCGTTTGCTCACTTTTTTCCTCACCTAGCCCGGAAGCCGTGCGGGTAGCTTCCGGTTCAACAGGTACGGCTCCTGGGACATTTTCTGTTCCCCGCTTCAGTTTCAAAAGGCGCAGCGAATTCGCTCTCCCCTCTTCAGATGGGATGAAGTGACGCGTGGACTACGCTTAAACAAAAGAAGACGAAAGCCAAACGAAGCGACGACGACGACGTCAACACGGAAATCAGTGCACCCTTGCGTTCCTGGTGAAACAAGGGAAAGTGGACGATAGGCGTGAGCCATAAGCTACAAGGCTCCCTGAGTTGCTGTTTCATCAACTAACTTCGAGCCCGTGCGTCTTCTGCAACGTCGCCAAGAACTGTGAATTGCGAAGAACAGTGAATTTCTCTATTGTGCTGAACTTTTGCAGTAGACAGGAAAATAGGATGAAGTCGGCGGCATAAACTTTCTTTTGTGTTCTTTTTCCTGTTCGCGTGCTTCACGTGATATCAAAACTACAACAAATAGAAAACTGAAGAAAAAAAAACATATACCATGGCATCTTCGCTGCTGCTGAGTCGCCAGGTGGACTTTGAATCTTACTCCTCCGGGCAGGAAGAAACACTGACAGTCAACGTGAGCTGGGGCTCACCGTCGATGAACTCGGCTCACAGCGAGACCTCTGAGCCTTCCTCGATTGCCGAGGACAGACTCTACGAGGTGCCGGTAGAGGTGATAGTGTTGCTATCCATCTGTTACGGCGCCATCTCGCTGGTGGCCGTTGTGGGCAACACGTTCGTGCTCTGGATCGTGGCCACATCACGCCGCATGCGCACCGAGACCAACTACCTGATCGCGAACTTGGCCATCAGCGACATCATCATCGGCCTGTTCTCCATTCCGTTTCACTTCCAGGCTGCGCTGCTTCAGCGGTGGCTCCTGCCGCGCTTCATGTGCGCCTTCTGTCCCTTCGTACAGGTCAGCGACTCCGCTATACTTCGAAAGGGCAACGGAAAAAAAAATTGAGTGTTATTGTAATACAATGGAAAAAAAGTTCAAGCAATTGTTTGTAAAGAAGCGACCATAGGGTATTCTGTCCGAGCCGGTATACAAAAAGCTTCACGCTAATGCTCTGGCTGGATATTGCTGTATACCAGAGCATTCCCGTGACGTCGACTTCGATGTTAGGTGATTTCTAGAGGATGAGCTCGTTGAAAAACATGAAAACAGCGATGAAAAACATGAAAAACAAAAAAAGGTCAAACAAGTGCTTTATATACTCACCTGTCGGCTGTATGAATTTGTGCCAATGATTTTAGATAGTGCCAGCAATCATTTTGCACCTACTCGTGCACAAATGTCGTTTTCTAGAGAAAGGGTCAGTACCTGCTTGAGGGGTGGAGCCGAATTACGGGCGAATAGTTTCCAGAATGCCCTTTTTCCTTCGGTCACTTGTTATCAAATTCGCAGTTTTTCACACCTTTTAGAAGGGCCACTGAGAAAGCATTTCTATTTGAATTCACTGCTTAAGTATGTTCAAGGAGATAAACTTCCGTTAACTCGTAAAAAATTATCATCATGACGCGTAACTTGATTGCAGAGAAACGTATGCTGAGAGATAGCCGAAACGTGGCAACTAGAAATGTGTGAGATAAGAAAATACGTCACACGGTAGCGCCCGCGTATTCAAGAAAGCAGTGAATGCCATTGTCTGCCGTCATGGAAGCCGAGCAATATCGAAGCGCCGGAACGAGTTTGCTGGGCGAACCAAACAGTACAAAGACGTGTCTTCGCCATTCAGTCGTTCAGTTTCGACCGGCCTCTGCCTGTAAGAAGCGAATTTGTGCCATGAACGTTTAGTTTTTAAGGACATAGCGCACTTCGGTAAAGTTTACGCTGAAGTGTCGCATTGGAAGCTCTTTCTTTTTTGCTGTTAGAATTTCAGATGTTACGTGCAAAAATTTCTGTGTGAACAGGTTCTGCTTAATGCAAAAGAAAAATATGTGTTGAAGCAAGCTTTTATCGGTCAAGTTGCATTTCCTTTTGGAAGGAAGTTTGACTCTGTATTCACACAATAGGTATTACCTTCACCTAACATACGTTATGTATATTGTCGTTTGATGTCACATGTTTGGAAGTGGTATAACAAAGAACGGACAAAAACGTGGGGCGTAATACGAGCGCTGACCTCACTCTTACCGCTTTGATGTATTGGTCCTGACGTTTTCTTTGTAACAGTATATTTTCTCGCAGTGCATCGGCTTGCTTAACCTTTCGAACATTTTTTAAATGCGAAGCATTTCTTAACGAACTTCGGCGACTTCGGCCGTATCCATCCGTCCGTCCGTCCGTCCGTCCGTCCGTCCGTCCGTCCGTCCGTCCGTCCGTCCGTCTGTCTGTCTGTCTGTCTGTCTGTCTGTCTGTCTGTCTGTCTGTCTGTCTGTCTGTCTGTCTGTCTGTCTGTCTGTCTGTCTGTCTGTCTGTCTGTCTGTCTGTCTGTCTGTCTGTCTGTCTGTCTGTCTGTCTGTCTGTCTGTCTGTCTGTCTGTCTGTCTGTCTGTCTGTCTGTCTGTCTATCTATCTATCTATCTATCTATCTATCTATCTATCTATCTATCTATCTATCTATCTATCTATCTATCTATCTATCTATCTATCTATCTATCTATCTATCTATCTATCTATCTATCTATCTATCTATCTATCTATCTATCTATCTATCTATCTATCTAATGACGAAGATATATATTGATTGATTGATATGTGGGGTCTAACGTCCCAAATTCACCATATGATTTAGAGAGATGTCGTAGTGGAGTGCTCCGAAAATTTCGACCACCTATGGCAAAGGTAAAGTGGTGCAAGCGTGATAATAATTACATGCGTGTCATGTAGGAACATGACTACATACCATGCTCATAGTGTGCTCGCGGCCGTTTCGCTAGCTTCACATAAACCAAATTTGGCATTACGAGACGTGAATGGATGACGAAGCTATATATTGATTGATTGTTATGTGGGGTCTAACGTCCCGAAATCACCATATGATTTAGAGAGATGTCGTAGTGAAGTGCTCCGAAAATTTCGACCACCTATGGCATAGGTAAAGTGGTGCAAGCGTGATAATCACGACATGCGTGTCATGTAGGAACATGACTACATACCACGCTCATGATGCGCCCACGGCCTGTTAGCAAGCTTGACATATACCAAATTTGGTATTACGTGACGTGAATGGACGACGAAGGCAAATGACACGTTCAAACATAATTATCATGATATCATGTGTCATGTCATGTAAAACATGACTATATGCTACGCTAATAGCACGCTCGCGGCCGTTTCGCTAGCTTTACATATACCAAATTTTTTACGTGACACGATCAGACGAGGAAATAAATTGCACGTCCAAACATGATAATCATGACATGCGTGTCATGTAAATCATGACTTCATGCTACGCTCATAGTGCGCTCGCGGCCGTTTCGCTAGCTTTGCTATAGCTTAGTTTCGCATAACATTTCTAATTGCGCTTACTGTGTACTATGTCCATGCGCCTCGTAACGTTTGCTGATTTTAATGTGACATATAAACCTTCTTCATTCGTGCATCGCATAGAATCGATTCCCACTGTCCGTGTGATCTGCGTTTTTTTTTTGCTTTTTATGGAAACCTACGAACATGTAAGTTTTCCAGACAGTGCAAATTTACATGAGCTTTAAAACTGTGCTCTTTGATGAGATAAATAGAAGGAAAAAGGACCATTCTCGCACTGTTCTGTGTGCAGTCACGACGATTCCGTTTTAAAAAAACAGAGAAGAAAAAAAAACACCACGCGAATTTGTTTATATTGTGCGTAGTCGAAGCCGGCATAATTTGAAATTCTGAGCCACATGAAAGGTATAAAATGGGGTGGCGTTTAAGCAGTGACGACGAAGACGCATAGCTTTACCTTTTTACGGGTATGCCACTGCCCATATTTTGTACCGCTGTTTATTACAGTTCGTAGTTTTACAATTTTTTTTACTTTCACTATTAATTTTCAGCCAACCCTTTCTGCCGCAAAATTGAATAACACCCATTTTCGTAATACCCCTTCCAGCACCTCCTCCCTTTTATCACGATTTCGCCTCTTATCAAAAGGCGTCTGGGCAAGGTATTGATCAAATTTTTATTTTAGCTAAACTTTCTGTCTTCTTTTTCATTTTTTCCTGAACACGTTTCAGTTAAAGCGAAAATTTTATTACGTTCGGGTAGACGTACACGCGCACGCGATGATTCTTTTTTTACTTTAGAGTTCCTTACGACGTTTTCTTTCGAAGGACAATGAAACCTGGAATGAAGTAGGGACGGAATTTAGGAAGTCACTAATACGCGGGAACGAAGAAAACGTATTTCTGCACCATCCACTGCGCCCAATTTGCACAAGTTCTTCGGCAGTTCTTTATCGAGAGGGGGAGAGGGCCTGACACAAATTTTCACTTCTTGGAACGGCCTATCCCAGACTAGCGTTTCGAAGACAACAAGTTTTATTCAGCGTGGTTGTCATCGTTGAGAAACTCTGAAAGGACTTCTTTTCGGGCGAGATGCTGCCTACATTGCTCACAGTCACTTTCGTGTCTTCTGCTTCCCCCTATTTCGCCGAATGTAATTTGCGCCACAGTGAAGTGGGCCTCAGCAATCGTTGAGACAGTTTCGGCGTTTGTAGGACTTCTCAAGAGAAAAATGGGAGCTAGCACCGAGGAAAGGAAGCCCCTTAAGGCTAAGCTCATCGGTCGTTGCTTTTCCAATTCATAATTTAAATGCCTTTGGAAGAGATAACTCGTGCCGCTAAGCTACCGTTAGACCAAGTTGAAGGAGTTGTGGTTCGTTAGGTATGTTTACTTTTCCATGCTATGACTTAGAAGATTATTCCCTATTTAGGGCACCCGAACATTTTTTAATGGAAGCGAAATAGTTATGGTGGCTGTTTAACCAAAGTTTACTTCACAGTCAAAATCGCAAAAATATGCCTCGTTTTCTAGGGTTGCGGAAGAGTATATAAAAGCGCTTGAAAGGAGAGACCAAATCAAGATTGGGCTTCAAACAGTGAACGTTCTCTGAGAGAAAATGACTACTGGGCTCAATTACGCTTTATGAATATAGATAGAATGGTTATCTTACGCACACATCTTTATTCTTGACATCTGTTTTTCAGTATGGCGAGGAGCAAGCTTCATTTTTTTCTCTGAAGTTATCAGGTCATCCGAGTGAAGCAGTTCACGCATAGACCATTTCATCTATAATTGCAAGCCCCGCCGCGGTGGTCTAGTGGCCAAGGTACTCGGTTGCTGACCCACAGGTCGCGGGTTCGAATCCCGGCTGCGGTGGCTGCATTTCCGATGGAGGCGGAAATGTTGTAGGCCCGTGTGCTCAGATTTGGGTGCACCTTAAAGAACCCCAGGTGGTCGAAATTTCTGAAGCCCTCCACTACGGCGTCTCTCATAATCATATGGTGGTTTTGGGACGTTAAACCCCACAAATCAATCAATAAATCCATGATTGCAAAGCTTAGAGAAAGTGACAATAGGAGTTCCCGCGTAATGAATTGCAGTGGTAATTGAGAAAAGTAAAACAAAAAATAGAACTTTTGCAGAGCAGTCGTTTTTTTGTTACTTTACAGCGCGCGAAGGTGCCTTTTACCCGCAAGAAAAATTTATATACTCGTGAAACGCTAAATTGAGTAGCGTCAATAGCGAATCCCCTCCCACTCAATATGACGGACATTACGCTCATTGTAGTGTAAAAGAGTGGCCTCAATGGCATTGCTACACACCTCCGTGGCAACGTCATCGGCTTAAGCCCGTGGTTGCTGTGCGTGGCGCGAACGCTGCTTACTGATGCCAGTTCTCCTGTAAAGATCTATGGCAAAATGTATAATAAACTTCTTAAAATTGTATTTTGTAACAATCATTTTCGGTTCATTGCTTCGTCATTCGACCTCGCTTCGCAAGATGTCACTTTTTCACTTTCTCCGGTCACTCGAACGGTAGAATGATGAGCTGCACGATGAGGAAAAAGAACGATGAGGAAAAAGAACAGCCACAGCTTTTCCGCAAAGGCAAAACAACGATAGCAGAACATCGAAATGTCACGCGAAGAGTGGCAAGCAGGTCGAACCGTGCCCCGCGTTAGTCACGTACAAACGGCGCACAAAACACACTCACAGATACAGATGAATAAAAATAGGTGCCTCAGGTGTAGCCCTGTCGCAGTGGTATAGTGGCTAAGGCGCTCGGCTGCTGAACTTCAGGTCACTGAATCGAATTCCAGCTGCGGCGGCAGCATTTTCGATGGGGGTGAAAATACTGTAGGTTTTTGTGCTCAGATTTAAATGCACGTTAAAGAACCACAGGTGGTCCAAATTTCCGGAGCCCTCCACTACGGCGTCTCTCTTATTAATACGGTGGTTTTGAGACGTTGAACCCTACAAATTATTATTATTTTTATCAGGTGCGTCAGTCTGTGCACTGAATACAATGACCTTCGCGCCCCCGGTAACTATAGCAGGATTACTCCTGTGAAAGCCCAAGCCGTACGATTTTCCACACCGGGATATAAGCGCGCGCACGCATGAGAGTCTCCCCCTTTCCGCTCCGGAGGGCAAAGTATAGAGTGAGTTATGAACGCGTGAGCGCTCGTCACCGCATCGTGACAATCTGGCGATGCGCGCTCATTGCGCCATCTCGCTGGTAATGCTAAAAACACGATAGTTCCTCCGAGATCGGCATCGCCCGGTAAGAGGTAGATATAAATAGCTTGCTGTTTGAACATTGAAGGAACTGGTCATTTGTGGCTCAGTGGCTAACGCCATGCACTCACAAGCAAGAGGTCGGACGTTCGATTCCATGTGCTGGAGTCTTTTTCCGTGTTATTATTGTGATAGAAAATATATGGGTACACTCGGCTAGTTGTTGCTACCAGAGTCAGCGTAATCGTCACTCACCGTATGCGTATACGTATCTATATAAAATTGCAAGAAAGAAATATCCAGAAAAACACTCTGGCGCACGGAATCCAATTTATGCCCTCGGAGTCGTGAGTGCGAGGTGTTATACACTGAGCCACAAAGGAGCACGCCCTTGAACGTTCAAACGGCAAACTTTTTATATCTACCACTTACAACTGCTGACGGGCATTTCGGGAGGGGGGGGGTTATTGTGTTTTCAGCATTACCAGCAAGATGGCGATATGAGCGCGCGTAGCAACATCGTCGTGACGCGGCGGCTGCGCTCTCATCGCCCACGCGCACTTTTCTCCGCAAAAGCTGGGAGTCAGTGCTCCTCGCGTGGCCTTATCACGCGGTAGGAAGGATCGTACGTCTTGGCTGGCGTTAGGCTTTTACCGGAACCATTCTGTTTTAGTTTCCGGGCGCACAAAGGTCACTGCAATTGTTGTATACAGTCTACGTATGCGAAAAGAGTGCGCTTTTCAGACACAGGGAAGTAACGACTAAGACGCTTATTCGCGTTCATCTGTACTTGTGAGTAGGTTTCGTGCATTGTTTGTGCGTGAGAAACGCGGGGAATGTTTCGATTTGCTTGCCATTCTGCGCGTGAGCTTCCAATTCGTTCCTATCGCATTCATTGCTTCGCCTTTGCGGCAAAGCTTTGACTTGTTTTCTTTCTTGCGTTTCCACACACACACACACACACACACACACACACACACACACACACACACACACACACACACACACACACACACACACACACACACACACACACACACACACACACACACACCACACACACGCACACACGCACACACGCACACACACACGCACACACGCACACACACACGCACACACACACACACACGTGTATATATATATATATATATATATATATATATATATATATATATGAGAGAGATATGAATACATATACCGTGAATGACGGCACTCGCCAGCGGCAAACTCCAGACGAGAGTGCCCATATAATTGCTATCGCAATAAATGTTCGTGAAACGGTGGTATTTTGAACTAATACTAGAATTCATCTTCGATTCTTTGCACACTTCGCCATGGCGGGCTCACATGACGTCACGTCACCGCTATCTGCACTTCTTGCCTGTCGAGTCGGCACGTTCTGCTTTTTTACCACTTCTATTTTGTTCTGATGGTTTGACGTGGTGAAGTAGGGGGTAATTCCTAATGGCTTTGTCGTAAATGCACCCGCATTATCCTATGTGATTTGACGTAGCGCGGCCGAAGTGTACTGAGGCGTGTACGGAAATTCCCCCCAAAATGACTTTGAGGAACATCGGAAAATAAGGGCACTGGGAATACTTGTAGGCCAGACTGAGGAGGATGTGCCCTTGACGGAAAGAGAAGAGAAATGAGGAAGCCAACAGAGAGAGAGAGAGAGAGAGAGAGAGAAAGAGAGAGAGAGGGGGGCTTCTTGGTGCTTGGGTTTATTTGTTGACCGAACGGAAGGACTATAAGAGTACCTGAGTCTGGCTCCTCGAAAATACAAGTGAGGACGCGCTACTTCCCGAATGTTCGTGGTGTGCAAGAACCTTGCCTTAACTGCGTGTCGCGGTGGCGGCAAGATAACAAAATGGTTCGTGCAGTCCCTTTATAGTTCGAAATGCACACAGCCGTGGAGGTGCAATATTGAACACCGCTGGTTCGGGACAATAGGTTTAAACGTATAGTGTTAAAGAACCTGCGTCATAATAAATCAGTTGTTGGCATCGGTATAGCGTTGCCCATGAGCGGAAAATTGGCGTTGTGCATCAGCGAAAGTTCCCGATAGTTTTTATAATAATATTAGGGTTCCAGTCGGAATAAACGCACGCATGTTATGTGGAGTCCAAGTGTTCTGGAGACACCGTCACTTTTTTGAAACTTCTTCGGGAAAAAACCCTATACACGCGTCATGTCGGGCGTGAAGTTACATTAACACATGTGATATTGCGTGTCAGAGGCATACAATTGCACAAGATGTCACACCATGTGAACTGCGTGTGCGACTATATATAGTGTCTAAATGCCTGTCCATTACAAAGCACATATGTATAATTAATCATCAGCAACAGTACCGACGAAATGTACAGCTATGTAGGTGCACCTGATTTCTTGCAGGCGTGCATATTGAGCCCTTCTATATATAGCAAACGTCGGAATATGGTGGAGTGGGTACTTCACAACTGTGCTTGTAGTAGGCATGCCTTTTAAGCACAGGTCGGCAAACTCCCTGCAGAGTCGACTCACTAAGACTCACTCAGATCGGTCTTTGATTATGAGTCTGAGTGAGTAAGGGCGAGTTGCATTTTGATGAGCTTGAGTGCCAGTCAGTCTGGTTGAGCAAAATTCAGTAAAGCCGAATACTAGCAAACTAATTTTGCGCTAACGGAGTCATGAGTCAACTCACTTAGGCTCACTCAGACTCGGGTCAAGCCGTGAGTTAGAGCCTGAGTGAAATCGGCTCTGTCAGATGTTGGTGAGGTTTAGTTCAAGTATGAAGTCTGGTTGAGAAAAAGTTTATTCAGTCTGAGTCCCAGAGAGTCTGCTAGAGAAAAATTTTGGATAGTCTGAGTTCGAGTTAACCCTCAGCGTGAATTATGCTGAGAGAGTCTGAGTGAGCTCCAATTTGTCGGCCAACCCATGGTTGCAAAATAGTTTAAAATAGACATTGTTGAGCGCACAGACGTTCATTTGCTCGCGGTATGGTTCAGATGTCCATCGAGAAGTGAATCATGGCAAGCGAACGAGAAGGTGATGCGAAAAGGCCTCGGAACACTTTCGCGTTCCACTTTTCAATGTAAAGCTTAAACATCCTCTCATTTCTTCCTTCGCTTTTGGATGAAGCTGAGGATAACCTGGCGACGACGAGGTGTCTACCAGTGACAACTGCGTAATTACGAAGGCGTAATAAAAATAATGCGTGGGTACAGAAACCCATCGACTGTTGTCCAAGTAAAACAAAAATAAAGAAAAAATACCAACATCTTCGAATCGGTATTTTCGACAATAAAGGCTTCTCCAACAAAACAGAAAAGGGAGCAACGTGTAGCCTTTGCTCGGGCAATATAGGGTGGCGTTGTTTACAGAAAGTCCAGGAACGCGAAACAAACTGCTGCTGCTGCGTCGAAAGCCCGTGAAACCAAGATGAAAGATGTTTGTTGAACATACGTAGAATTGCGGCGACAAATACCCCTTCTTTGTACAGCCACTTTTCGTGAGTGTCAAACCTACGGTTCGAAAGTTAGAGAAGGGAGGATTGAGTGCTCGAGCAATTTCCGTCTGAATGTCCAGCAGAGCGTCCAGCTGCCGCGTTTCATTCCTTCTATTGATCTGCTGCACCTCCAGATCAAAGGTCAAAAAATAAATATTCTCATGTACTTCTGGCCAAAAAGATTAGTTGCAGCTCTCTTGGATGGCTACGACATTACACACACACACACACACACACACACACACACACACACACACACACACACACACACACACACACACACACACACACACACACACACACACACACACACACACACACACACATATATATATATATATATATATATATATATATATATATATATATATATATATATATATATATATATATATATGTAATTGCAGGGAATAAATTCTTGGACGCCGGTAAATAGTATGAATAAAAAGAAGACACACGTCGAAAAACGAAAAGGTTTCCTTACGTTTCGGCCGTGGGACCGGTCTTCGTCCTTCGGCCGTGGGACGAAGGCCGGTCCCACGGCCGAAACGTAAGGAAACCTTTTCGTTTTTCGACGTGTGTCTTCTTTTTATTCATATATATATATATATATATATATATATATATATATATATATATATATATATATATGTAATCTGCATACGTGTCTGTGTGTTTTACGAATGGTAGTGAATCAACGCGCTGAAATCAAATGCTTCATGGTTGTTCTATGCTGTTCAGAAGAGCAGCGGGGAACATATAGTTCCGTTCGTTGAAGGAGACGGAGAAGTCATCCGACGGTAACGCATAAAAGCCAGCGTTCTTTAATTATTGCGAATTTCAATCACTGTGTGAATCTCGAAATATAGAATTAGCTTTGCTGGAATTTCGTTTGGGAAACTATAAGGAACCTAATAGTAAAAAAAAAACGTGGGGAAGACGAGCGCTTCACAGTTTTCAAGATGCTTTTGCGTACGCAGCTATGTTCAAGCCCGTTTCACGCGGGCTAGGCACACTGCACGTACACACCATCATATGATGGTTCCAGCGGGAATAATCAGTAGCATTCAAAACTCTCCGAAAAAAGGTGGAAGGGGCCGCATGGAGAGGCAAACGGGGAGGCAAACATTTTGTTGTGTGTGGTACAAACCAAACCAATGCTCTCTATTTTGATGAGCGATAGCAACCGGCAAGTATAGAACCACCTGTATACAGCGCAGTTAAACAGACACGTTGACAGAGCGTGCATTTCTGCCCGACGGAGTGCTTATTCAAGTGTTTGGTATCCCTCAGCATGGCCTTTCTTTCACCCTTCCCGTGCTCTTGCAGGTGCTGTCGGTCAACGTGTCCATCTTTACGCTGACCGCGATAGCCGTGGACCGCTACAGGGCCATCACGATCCCGCTGAAGGCGCGCCTCAATTCCCGCCTGACGGCGCGGGTCCTCATCGCTGTCATCTGGGTGGTGTCAGCCATGGCGGCGGCGCCGTACGCGTTCGCTCTGCGCGTCACGCTTGTCCAGGATGAACGCAGTGGCGAGCGCACGCGCCCCTTTTGCCACAACGTGGCGCTGCCTCCAAGCGCTTGGCGCGTCTACAACAACGCGCTCGTCTGCTCACAGTACTTCGCGCCCCTGCTGGTCATCTGCTACGTGTACGAGCGCATTCGCCGCCTGCTCAAGGACTCGACCATCCCCGGAAACCCGGAGTCGGTGCGAGACGCCATCGTCGTCAGGAACAAGAAAAAGGTGAGCGCCTTCTCGTTATACGTGTACAGGTGGACGCTACCACTGCTGCAGCTATGTTTAGGATTCGGCTGCCAGCGCAGATCGGACAAAGGACAAGAAAGAAGCAGCACTTGACTGTTCAGTTTCTTGTCCTTTGTCCGCCCTCCGCTGATGGTTGAAGCTACCGTTCCGTTCCCTGCTACCACAAGTCTAATGCAAACAGCTGTTCATTAGAAAACTGACGAGGTTAAAGTTCCTTTTTCGATTGTGGTTTTCGATCTGGCTGGGTTTTGTTAAACGCGATGCACAAATGATTATGTTCACATGTATGTTTTCCGGGCTGCATTTTTTCCCTAGTAACTCTTATTCACTTTTGAAAAGCTGCCGGGTGCCCACAAGATAAAACCAAGGTTTTTTCACGACACAGCTCATGTATGAATAGGTGTCTGACCTTAAGCCTTTATTATGTTTGCTTTGATCATTATAAAGACGCTTTACGCAGATATAAATTATTCAGCTAGCGTAAGCTGCCGTAATTATGAAATTAAATAGGTGAATGAAACAATGAGACGGGCCGGCACATTCAGAAAACAATAAAAAATTAGTTCCGTAGATGCTATAGCTATCACTTAAGCGGACGAAGAAACACAAAAGAACAGAGTACAAGCGCTTTCTCACAACTGTATGATTTGTAGGAAAGAGAAGAATATATAGGCAGAAATTAAAATCAACCTATGCGTGTGAAGGCAAAAAAAACAACAACAACCGTTTCAACACAAAAATAGTAAGTGAAAAGAGAAAGAATAACCAGAAACATAATCTAGAAAAGCAAACTGCTTATCTTGCAGCAACACTGAAGGTTGGCTGACACATCGTTCTCCTCTTTTTCTTACGCGAAAAGCTTCTGTCAACTCACGAGTTGTCAACTCACGAGTGCAGCCGCACTCTCTCCAATGAACCGCGAGATGCCATGCCCCTGAGAATTTCAAAGAAGAATCGTGTTATCTAACATGAACATTGATGCACATGCACTTGACTTCTGGCATGCAGGAGCCGTGAAGGACGGGTTCATGGTTCTCATCTGCTCTGTGATTGGAAAGCGCAGGTGTTGCACAAATACATTTTGTTGAAGACGACGTAACACGGTGTTCTTTCATTCACGACATGAGTGCTACAGATATATACGAAATGATACACAATTGAATCGCGTATTTGACTGCGTAATTTGCGCCAAGTTGAGTCGAAGAGCGAGCCCTGGTAGCTTCTCCTGCATTTATTCAGAATATGTCATATTCACGTCCAACCTGCACCGAAGGGTGTATTCGGGCTTTCAGTAACAAAACTAACTCTTGCTACTTGGATGACTGAGCATGGTGACACTAAGGCATTCCGTATTAACCCGGATTTAGCAAATTTTGAAGAAGTAAATTTAGAAAAGGTTCAGGGCGCCTAGCCAGTTGGATGACTGATTATGACAAGATTAAGCCATTTCGGATTATCTCGGTTCACCTTATCCTGATTGCCCCAACAAAAGTATCTCTGTCAAACTCGTGTGAAGCTTTACGCTTACCCGTTCCCAACAAAATTACGCGAAAGTCAACCATGTCGTCGCGAAGCTAACCAAGAGACCTAGTTCCGGCAAAGGTTCCCGTCAAAAATCTTTACACTGACCAAAATAAATCACACGAACACTTGGTGTAGCTGCAACTTTCTCCAGCCCAACCACCTCTTCTCAGCACACGCACTGGCCAAAGAAACACGTGTGAGAGTTGAGTAGCAACAACTCAGCCAAGCCAAGACTAGCTAGTAGATGACCAGCTGCACTGCCACCCAGTCTTGCGCAGCTTCCAGATAGCTGCCCACATTTCTTTTATTGTTTGATAATAATAAACTTGACGTTGGCAAAATAAAATAATGAGCCAGTATTTCCGAGGGCACATCGTCGACGAGAAATGATTCGCTCCGTGATATAGTGGCTAAGGCACCCGGCTGCTGACCCGCAGGTCGCGGAATCGAATCCCGGCTGCGGCGGCTGCATTTCCGATGAAGGCAGAAATGGTGTAGGCCAATGTGCTCAGATATAGGCGCACGTTAAAGAACCCCTGGTGGGCGAAACTTCCGGAGCCTTCTACTACGACGTCTCTCATTATCATATGGGTGGTTTTGGGACGATAAACCCCACATATCAATTAATCAATCAATCAATGAATCAAACAATCAATCAATCAATCATGAATTCGCTTCGCCACGTGCGCTATTGTGAGCACCTCAAAGTGGAGCTATGGGTCTGTAAGAAGTAGTCCTACCTTCTTTTATTGAGATCCGCGCGCAACAAGCCTGCACGCAGGGTTGCCACTGGTGGCTACTTATCACCGAATTGGCGAATTCGAGAGGCGCGTGGTGACCTGATATTATGAAAAGTGACATAGTGAATTTTTGGCGATTTTCGGCTTAGGTCTCGACTGAGTTACGCATTATATACTCAGTGTCTTCGAAACAAATGGGTGACAACACCTTTTCAATTTTAGATGCGGAAGCATCTTATACTCGCGCCTTGTAGTGCGCCGTCCGCGCCGTCCGCACCGCTTCTCGAACATTCGACAGCTGACGCGCGCGCATGCGCCGTCGCGCCGTCGCCCACCATCTGTGCCGCGCGCGCTTCTCCTTCGAGAACATTCGACAGCTGACAGCGCATGCGCCGTCGCGTCGTTGCCATCTGTGCCGCGCGCGCGCTCCTCCTTCGAGAACATTCAACAGCTGACAGTGCATGCGCCATCGCGCTGTATATATACTCAAGGTCGGCGCTCGCTCGCTCAGTTGCCGCTCGTCGGTTGGTTTGTACGGCGCGTCGACGTCCAAGGTCGCGGTGAAATGAATTCCAACGAATCCACAAACACAATGATCGACGTCCCTTCGACCAGCGCCGCCCTTTCGCATACGTGTGTACGTGTTCACTCATTTAACACCCCCTCCTACAACCACGTTAACCAATTTAGCCATCGACCCAAGTAAGTCGCAATTTAACACCCCATTTCACAACCACGTTAACCAATTTAGCCATCGACCCAAGTAAGTCGCACTTTAACACCCCGTTAACCAATTATATGCTCCGCATCCTCCTCAGTGTTCCCCCGAGGGAAGCTGCGGGCAATTTTTTTTTCATTTAGACCCTCAAGTAGAAGGCGCACTGCAGTGCGCACAATGCAGTGCGTATGTCATGTTTGCCAATTCAACTATATCCTTGGGGCATGGACGTGGTGAGCCCACCAGCAACCTCCCAGCAAAGTTTACGTCAACCGAGGGCTTCACGTGCAGTGAAATGGTGGTACAAGTATTTATGTGCTTTAATATTTTAAGCTTATTTAATGTTTCTCTTCTCAAGTGGCCATTGACGGTTAGGCCACGGGTTCCAACCACAGATTCAACTGTCCTCAATAGCTTTTCGTCTTCTTCACTACAGTAGTGCTCCCTGATTTGGTACGTAGATTGTATATTTGTTAACATGCTTTTCGGACCGGCCAAGAAGTCGATTTCCTTGGGCAACCTTCAGAAACTGCATTGAGATGGCTGTGTAGTGTAAGCCTGACTGCACAGAAAACGGGATGCAGGCATTGCTGCGGTTACGCAGTCCTTTCGAATTTATTTCTGTTGTTTTGTAATTAAGTTGTTCTACTATCGGACACATAATTCGATGGCAATGAGATTGTCTAAAACTGCAGGAAGGTTACGCACGCCATCGTTCTTTTATTGTAGCGTTGGTTTCGCCCTGTATTCGATACAACTGAAACCATCGCAAACTTTTGTTAGCTGCTTACCTTCAGTAACGCTGCTGGTGCATCTATGTCATAGAGTTTCATAAGTATACTCTAGAGGGGATTTTGGCGTGAGTGTCTATGGGAGCCGCAACGCATGGCGCTTCAGCGAGCATGTGAATCATGAGCAGTGCATGTATTTGCCTAGTCTTTCGACATCACGTTTCTTCTGTCTTCGCATGCCTTGAAGCTGTTTTGTCACGAAATAACAATCGGCAAATGTTCGGGAGTTACGCTTCACCACTCTCACCTTTTATGATAACCATTTAAAATCGGCTCACGAAGCTCCGAATACTTTGTTCTTTCAATCAAAACAAAATTAAAACACAGAAATAAACGAAACCACAAGTGCGATTCGCCACCCGCAAGCACGAACACTAGGCAAATTCATGCCACTCTCACAATTAGCATGGCCACTGAACGATCGTAGGGCCAGAGCCCCATCTACTTAATTTTAAAAAACTATATGATTTATGCCCCTTTTTCGATGCTCTCCTGGTGATGCGGGTGATGGGACTTCAAGGCTAAATCTAAGTCCAGTGAGCCCTCCCATGGTGAATTGGGTGATTCGACTTGGATTGAAAGACGTCCGTATAATTTAGGGGTTATAGATGTTACTGTACTACAGGGGGCTATACCTAATTAGCATTATTTCTTACTTTAGGCCCGCAATTGTGTGGCAACTTTTTGGGCGAAATTTAAAAAAATGGCGATTTTGGTGACTTTTCGCTCGTAATTTGGTGAATTTTCCTAAGAAGTCAGCGGCAACACTGCCTGCACGTAAACTACCTATAGGCTACGTGAAGGTGACGTGGTGCTTGTGCATGATGACAGCATACGTCAGCTACTGTGAAAGCTAGGCAGAGTTATTTTAACGAACCTTGGAGAGGACGGTATCCCACGCATCTGTACCCTGCGAATAGCTTCTGGACAAAGAATCAACCAACCAGTTCAGAAGGTATATATTTCGGAGGCAAATCAACAGAAGTGAACTGCAGAATGATCACCTTGGCCCCCGGGGAATATGTTGGTGATGATTGGGGACGCGCAGCAACAAGAGGATACATGGAGGAGAAGAAAGAGGAAGAAGCGAGGCACGAGCAGTCGAATAAACATGGAGTTCCTGGTGTGGGGCTCGGGTTCCTTATTACGCGACAATATGTATAGACAACACGCAAGAACACAGAGGAAACAGGGGGAGAGCAGGTTGACAGCTGCCACCCAAAGAGGCACAACGGCGGCCCACTCTTTCAGGAGTAGAGTATCGACAAAAGAAGGGAATATTAGAGGAAAAAAAGACAAAGGAAACAAAAAAAACTGAAGGAAAAAGAAAGAATAAAAAAGGTATAAGGTAAAACACGAAAAATTATATATATATATATATATATATATATAAATGGCCAGCTTGATTTGTTTGGTTTATAACAGTCAGCAGAGACAGATAGTCATGGTCACGTCGAGCAGCACACCCTCTAAGAAAAAAGGTAATCGTCAGGAGGGCCGCACTTGAAAGGGCCATGACATTAAATTTTCGCTCAATCTACGTTATGCTATGTGGGTTAATTTCTAGGTGTTCACGAACAAGTCAGCGAACTGTCAGCGCATGCTTTGCAAGCTTATGTATTCTGACCAACGATATTATTTCGCGGTTAGCTGCACGTGCAATGGAGCTAGTAGAGCGTTCTCAAGTTCGGCATTGAAAATCGAACGGTTTGCAGTGGCCTAAACTCAGGTAGAAGACGACGGGTCTACACCATGCAGCACGTGAAGTCATACACGCCATGGCAATATGACGGTCGCCTGTGGTTGGCGGGGTTTATAGCCAGTCACCTCTGAGGCTCAATCTGCAATGAGATATTCTTTCACATTTTTTCCACACCTGTACGGGCACAATAGACACGCTACTTCTATATTTGGTGAAATCCACAATTTTGGTGACCGTGTTACCCGCCAAAGTAAGTGCAATGATTCAAAATTCCTGGGGCTCTATGCAGGATCGACTGAGTTTCGCAAAACTTGGGATAATCCCAAGCTCTGGCGACACCCTCCTATGAAAGAGTCAACAGGACGAAAAAGTCAAATACACCCCTCAGCACGCTGTGTTTTATTGGTTACGAGGGAACCAGCCACCGCTTCAAGGACGGTCGACTAAGTTGGGTGGTGTTTTCAAACAAGAGGCATCATCTTTCACCTGTTTGTCGTTCCACTGAGTGCAGATGTGCACCCATGCAATAAATGTCTCAGAAACATTTAGTGATAATATTTTTTAGAAGCAGGGGTGTTTAAATTTATTTTGAAGCTTTTAATGCTTACACTAAGTCTGTTTCAGAAAAATCAGCACGATGGCCTCTAAGATTAGTGCTGGCAGAGCGTCTTACAACATCGTGACCGCAGGTAAATCCGAGGTCCCGTGTTGGTCTGCACACTGTGGTTCTTCATGAAAGAGAACACGCGAGCGCGTGGACAGCGCTCTGCGGTGGCTGCCTACAACACCACCAACCACCAGCAAAAGAAAGCACGTTCGCTTTCAGCGTCATCTGTTGCCAAAAAAAAAATAGTAGCGAGTTATGGCCGGTAGACAAGCGTTGCTAGATTGCACTCCATCTCTGCTCACGCCTGCAGTGCGTAATACGCTGCTAACATATCAAACGTTGTGCGCGACCACGGCGCAAACTGCAGTAATCGCCCGATATTGCTCGCCGCGCGAGTGGTGAGGGAATGTAATCTCGCAGCACTTGTGTACCGGCCATGAATGGTTTTCTTCCTCGGCCCCAATTGATTGATATGGGGGGTTTAACATCCCGAAAACCACCACATCATTATGAGAGACGCCGTAGTGCAGGTCTCCGGAAATTTCGACCACCTGGGGTTTTTTAACGTGCACCCAAATCTGAGCACAGGGGCCTACAACATTTCCGCCTTCATTGGAAATGGAGCCGCCGCAGCCGGGATTCGATCCCGCGAAATGCGGGTTAGCAGCCGAGTACCTTAGCCACTACACCACCACGGCAGAGCGTTCCTCGGCCCTAGATGATTTTAAGCTCACCAAATTATTTTATATGCATAGAAGCTGCCGCTTAGCGTTCACCGCATTAAACGCTTGACAGTCACACGGGCACCATCACAGTCCTGAGTTGAGCTCGGACCTCAAAATCAACGAGTTTTTATCCAAGTTCACGCGTCAATCAGTTTGATTGACAGACCCCGGGGTAAAGATCGGGTACGCCCACCACGTTTGCTCTTGCCGAGGAACAGTACACACGTGGAGCGGCACGATTTAACTATGAGCTTTATCGCGCAGAGTATGCACGAATGCACGCAGAAGTAAAAGTGATATCACCAAGTGGCTACGATGTTTCGCGTTGAATTTCACCGTGCTCACGACGTTGCCAATCATGGCCGCATTTCTGCCATGATGTGAGCGCCCCTACTGGTCACTTGTTCTTTTATTTATGTGCAATACTTGATAGAAGTAAAACGAGCGGCTCAAAAGTGCTGCGTGTGCACTCTTACTGCCTTCGAGGGTGGAAATTTTCATGTTGCTTTCATGTTGCAGGTGGAACGAAATAACCTGTCCGAAAGAAGACAAACGCCCACGAACACGCCTGTGAGAGCCGCGTGTTGAGTAGGCAAAAAGATAGCGCGGCAATCACGCCGACGTCTCTGCACTGTTAAATGTTTACTGAGTGGCGGCGCTGACGTCTTCGCCCGTGGTGTTTCTTTGATAACCACCGCAAATGCCCCACATGCGTTCCCAACGCCACGTGCGTTCTTGTAGCCCTTTTTATTAACGCTGCTATCACGCGCTCCACACTATCTTTATTCCATGGCCACTGCAGAGCAAGTTTGGAGCAAACTCGTCAGCCGAGAAGCTCGGGCCATCCTGCATCGCACCCTTGAACTGGCGATGCTCGTCACGTAAGCAATGTGCGACACTAAGTTTAAAGATTTTGTATTTATATTTAAGAGACCCTTGCATAAAACTATCCATTCTACCAGATTTCAGAATGAAATAGTAAATTCGAAGCATTACTTCACTGTCTGCTGCTCGGTACCGCATTTACGCGACACTTCCTACACAGAATAAAACGCGCGTCTAGTCCTAAGTGCTCTTGCGGGCACCCTGACGAAGATGTACATCATATACTTCTCGAGTGTGAGAAATATGACTCACAGTAAACGAGAACGTTTGTTACTTTTATATAGAAGGCCGTTCACAGTAAAGAGAATAGTTTTTCTGCGACCATCGGCGGGTCTTCAGGAAGGAACGCTTGTAGCCTTCAAGAAGTTACTTGAACAATCGAATATGTTATGAAAATATTGATCTCCTGTACATGATCTCCTTTATCTTCGTACTTAATTAATGTGTTTATGTGCGTAATGTGTTTGATCCTATGTGTAATTATTTTTATTCTTGTGTTTTGTCTGTGTATGTCAAGCAAATTTACAGGGTATTTAAGTCAATATATGAAGTGACTTTTCCTATTTGGGCTTGTGCGACAGTACTTTTATATATATGAAGCTATTAGACGTTTTTGAACTGTCATGCGATGTTTGGAGGGGTGGGGGAGGGGCATTTTCACACTTTTTGTACCGCATTTTAACGCGACAGCGTTAGAGAGCTCGTGTCGCAGAAATTCCACCGTCGGCCCCGTTGGTTGTCAGCGAAAAAAGCTCGTTACAGAGATCCCAGTGGAAGGCCGCTAGTTGTCCAAGCGGGCGCAATCACACTGAAAAAGCCGCGCATGCAAAGAAAAAAGAAAGAAGTGCTCAAGGTCACGAGGCGCGGGTGACGTAGTTTATTTGCCCCTGCCACCCCTTCTTGCTTAGCTTCTAGCGCTTTCGTCGGTACGAAAGAAGATAGAAGGCAATTGCAGCATGCGACAAATTTTTGTAACTCCACTCGCACTGAACACGTTCTTAGAATTATTGCGGTGTTGAATTCGTGAGACAATATGCTTTAGTGAATTCACTCTATGGATACTTGAAAAAGTGTTTCAGGGCCCGTTTAACGCATTTTGTTCGATAAGTGTCACGACAAAAATGAGCCCATTTGGCGATCTGTAGGTGCATTCGGTAAACCTCAAAATGCGTCGATAAAGGCCGAGATAGTGCAGCCATCGCCGCTAAAAACACACAAGAACTTTCAAACAGCTCTAAACATAGACAACTATGTCCATCTAGCGGAAAATATACCATGCCTTTCCAAAGGCGTCGCCAGGTATCTGTGCAACACGCCCGCGTTTCTCCACACCCGTCTTCACCGTCTGGATCCTAATCTAGGACTTACCATTCCATCTGGTTTATCCAGATCTGAGACAACCGTCCTGTGTCGCATGTGGCTTGGGGTGTGTCTTACGAATGCTTTTGCTTCAACTCGCACTGCGTACATTGTAATCTCATATATTAACTAACCAAGACACTAAAATGTTCGCCAGGTGTATTCAGTCCAAAGTTCTCGGAACAAAGCTTGATTGCTTCTCTTCAAGGAAACACTAAAAATTCCAGCACTGGTCTTCGTGCCACTGCGCCCGTGGTTTCTCTTCCAGAAAATTCGGCTGCCGTACTGACCACACCTTCACCGGAAACACGTCAGCCACTCACGTGCTGCTAGTGCAAGACATGTCTTAGTCCACTGGCGGAAGGCACACGCTGCATCACCTGCTTGGTCACTCACTGTATGACAAGACTCCGTCCGCTGGCAGAAAACACTTATCTCCTGATTGCCACCCTCCGCTGCTTGCTTATAGACGTTCGCCTTGGGTTCTTGAGGTTTCGCCTTTTCGTCGGCCGACCACACAGCCAAAGCTGGGGGAAAAGGGGACATTCCTCTCGCAAGTTCCAATCGCGGAAGCTGGATTCGAACCCGCTTATTCTCGACCAGAAGGCGAGAGTTCTAATCACTGTGCTATCTAGGCACGTTTGCACAGCATAGCACAGTTTTGTATATTATAGAATAGAAAGGTGGTGAGAAAAGGAAGGGAGCGTGAAAAGCAGAAATGCGATGAGGAGGAGGAGGAAGGAAACGAAAAAGGGAAAAAGCAAAGTGTAGAACACAATGAGAAAGAGAGATGGAGACTGAAGGCGAAAGAATCAAATAAGAAGAGGGTGAAATAGGGTGAAATAGAGGGAGAGGTAAAGAAAGGAAAGAATGGAAGGAATTGATTGATATGTGGGGTTTAACGTCCCAAAACCACCATATGATTGTGAGAGACGCCGTAGTGGAGGGCTCCGGAAATTTCGACCACCTGGGGTTCTTTAGCGTGCACCCAAATCGGAGTACACGGGCCTACAACATTTCCGCCTCCATCGGAAACGCAGAGGCCGCAACCGGGATTTGAACCCGCGACCTGCGGGTCAGCAGCCGAGTACCTTAGCCACTAGACCACCGCGGCGGGGCAAGAATGGAAGGAAACAGGGATTGATTGATTGATTGATTGATATGTGGCGTTTAACGTCCGAAAATGAATGTAAGAATGTAAGAGACGCTGTGGTGGAGGGCTCAGAAATTTCGACCACCTGGAGTTTTTTAACGTGCACCCAAATCTGAGCACACGGGTCTACAGCAATTCCGCCTCCAGCGGAAATGCAGCTGGCGCAGCCGTGATTTGATCCCGCGACCAGGGGGCCAGCAGCCGAGTACCTTAGCCACTAGACCACGGCGGCGGGGTAAGGAAATAGGGAGTAAGAGGAAAATATACAAAGGGACGAAAAAGGAGCAAATATAAAAACGGAAGAAAAAGAAAAAATTGAGATAAATAAATGGAACTTAATAAATAAAAATTGAAAACTACGATGAAGAGAGACGAAAGCAGTGGAGGAAGAAATAGGGAGGAAATTTGAAAAATATAGCCAAACAACAGAAGCCAGGTCGGCACAAGTACCCATGAGTTCCACTTTTTTTTTCGCATGGCGCCTTCAGTGTAAGCTCTGTGCATTATATTTGTCACTGTGATCAATAATGTTGTTACACTACCACTGCTAAAAAATGCTTCTCGCCATTGAGGTGTATTGCGGAAGGGTATTAGTCTAAACTTCATCCGCTTTATATACAGGTAAGGAAAACACCCATTTGGTTAATCAGTCACCCAGTTTAGTGCCCTTGATTGGACACGTACAGCACCGGAGGACGGGTGGCATCGACGCTGCCACACCTCACATCACAGCCGCTGTTTCATTGCACGTGTGACCCATCCTCGGCATTTACGATTGGAAGCACGTCGGGTTGTACACCGGTGGGTCCTGAGGAGGCAGTGCACGCAACCTTCAAAGTGTCTAGCAACGTGGAGAAAGGCCGAAGCCTCGAAGCAAGAGTTGTGCCACTGTGGTATTCCGGAAGGAGCTCATAGCTACGACTCTCAGCTACTGAAGTTCCTATGCGTTTACGTATATTTTGAGGCACATCGAGGAATACTAAGCGTTCGGAATTAAGCAGAAGACATGCGGCACTGCTTCTGTCGGCCAGGAAGCAGGAGGCTCTTTCCGAACAGAGGAAAGAAACAGCCAATAGCTGCATTTCATGTTGGTCACGCCTAGTGCTTGTGCCGTAACGCATGCCGAAGCTAGCAAATAAGAAGTATACGCGGGAGGAAGTTTATCACACTTTCTCTTTAACAGTTAACTGTAGAATAAAATTAAGATAACGTGCTCTGAGATATAAAAGACACCACACTCTAGCCTCTCAGACTGCCCTCACGACGTAAAAGTAAATGGATAAAAAAACAGTCGTGTTTGAGCTATTCACTTGGTATTTGATGTTTATCATTGTCCAGGGCCTAGCGTAAGACGCTGATAAACAAGAAAATGCGGGATTCATTCGCGCACACACAAGATTTGCGAACAATGTGGTCATACACAGAGGGGAGGGCGTGTCACTGCGGGCTGCTGCTGGCCAATCGATTGGCATCTATGTTGCGCAACCGAATACCCGGAAGTCTTCGCGCCCTCTGTGAAAAAAAACGCGCGTATACCGTTGCTTTACGACCGCTTCAACGTGTGGTTCGCCCGCAACGTCGCTGTCGCGATCACCGAAGGGAAACGAGATACAATAACATTGGGAAGATCACCTCCGGCAATAACCTGGAGATAACAAGGTGCCGGTCAGGCTCGGCCTTCCCGTCGTGTTAATGCCACAGCACTCTGTTTCTGAGCGTAGGGCGAAGACCATCCAGGAACTGAAATATACGCTTATCAAATGGAAGAACACGATGAAGAATATTAAGTGAAAATGTCCTCGTATATGATCTGTCTCTACTTTTTCTTATTAAAGATACCAGTGCTGCACCGCATACAACGCCTCAAACACGTATCTCCTTTGTTGTCTTTCATCGAACGATGAAGCGTGAGAAGCAGAAAACTTGCTTCACAGTCCACTATCATGACACCGTTGACTAGAAACTGAAATGGTCAACGAGAAAAAGAAGAAGATACCCAAACATGACTTTCTAGTTCTTTATTCTGTATACTCATTCCCCAGTGTATACGAAAAAAAGGATATATATGGTCACAGACAAAACACCCCAAAAACAAAGGACAATGTGAGGATAGGTGAAGTGAGTTACACAGATAAGCATGGTTTAGATTATTATAACACCAAAGTCAGCCACCGTAGAGCAATATGGGGGCTTTAGATGCACGTCCGGTTGCTTACACGCAACTTCTATGAGCACACCACCGTTCAATTGTAACCGATGTGCGCGATGTGTGCAAGCTTGAACCCGAATACAGAACGTACTAATAAATTGGCGAATACTAAGGAGGGTAGAAATGTAGCCTTGCCGATAACACTTGGTAAGTATTTTGAGCGCATAGCACGAGGACGAAAAAAAAATTATGGCAGTTTCGCACCAGTGGCGCCAAGCCTGAAACAAGTGTAGAACTGGGTGGCAAACGAACAAACATAAGACACTTGCCCTAATAACGTGTCTCTCACACACACAAAAAGTGTTCAGTGGGAGCGAAAATGATAATAACGACGTGGCCCGACCACAAACGCGCTAAACGTGAATAATGCCAATGCCACATATATATATATATATATATATATATATATATATATATATATATATTTAAGGCGTGCTCACTGCCGTCATGACGTCACTCGTTTTTACCGAGCGAGCACGCGTAGGGAGGCTTTGAATCCACCCGTTGCAAGATGCAAAATACAGTGTTCGCAGCAAGTTTTGCGTCCTTAACATCTTTATTCTGCCTTTACGGCCAAAAAAGACGCTGCTTTAAACAATGAATAACGCTTGAAACCTTTTAAAAACTTACCTCTGTGTCTTTTCTTCCTCGAAAATGGCAGCTTGTACGCTATGAAAGTGTGGTCGATCTATAAGAGCAAAATTTGTTGGGTCAACAAAGTGACAAAATAAATAAGGTTAATGTTATTCATTCTTTCTTTATTTACACACACATGCACGCACACATACACACAATCTAGAACATGAAAAGAAACTGTTCCTACTCCTTCGCAAAGTTTATGCAGTTTTATTTGAACTTTTTCGAACATTTGTCTTTATATTGAGGAAAGTATGCTACCAGAAGTATGTTATTCAGCACAATAACAGGTTGGTGACCAATGCAAGAGAATAAAGAAATTTCTCGTTTCACAAAAATATCTTAAGAGCGACACAACGAGCAGCGTTTTTTTTCTTTTGCTCTGCCCCTTCTCGCAGTGGTGCGTATAGTCGCGCATACAACTTTGAGCACGAGATAAATGTTAGTTCTGGGTCTATAACAAACTGTGTAACCCCCGTGTGAACTTCTACTGCACTGCCGCTTCTTACATTGGTATATTTGGCAGTGGTTCTTTAATATTATAGCTTGCAGTAAAGCTCGCACAGTTGAAAGTTATTAAACAAAGCGCATTAACTTGAGCGTCGACACGCATCTAAACTTCCAGGAAACGTATTAGGTGAAGGTGCTGGCGAGACTGGCGCAAATTTATAATTCCGCAATAAAATAGTTCGAACATCGGCAAAAAAATACTATGCACCAAACCGATGCACTGAGCAATGCAACAGCATTTTCTTTATTTTTTTTCAACCAAGTAAACAGATGCAATACAAGACGTTCGCTGCGGAAATCACCAATAGCAAAATGTTTACTGACCCTGAAGAGAAAACGACTGTTCTGAAAACGTACTGCTACGCGCGTTTGTTATTTTAATGCCAGGGTATTGATTGATATGTGGAGTTTAACGTCCCAAAACCACTATATGATTATGAGAGACGCCGTAGTGGAGGGCTCTGGAAATTTAGACCACCTGGGGTTCTTTAACGTGCACCCAAATCTGAGCACACGGGCCTTAATGCCAGGGTACGCTAACAACTCAGAATCACACATGACGCCTTCATTTAGAAAAGAAATATGTAGGACGAACACACGTACCTTCGGGTCACGAAGAAAACGGATGATGACGCCAGCTTGACGAACCACACGCTGCCATTTTGTTCTTCGGTTGTCCTTAGGAATTAAACGATAACACTCGCAAGTTTGGTTCATTTGCCAGGACAATTTGCCACGCAGTATCGCCCAACCGTTCAGATTTGCAGTCGTACAGACTGCCAATATCCAGTGCACAAAGCGCATCACATATCCACGCTGCAGTTATTCACGGACACAGAAAAACATGGTCTTCTCGAGTCGCCAAAAAGCACACCGGCATGCCACGAAAACGTTCGTGAGGCTTGGCGATCCATGTTTGTCAAGAAACGACAGCAAATGTAGGCACGTCTGTGCAGCAAAACGTATCTGTATAAACAGAGTGACGTCAGAGCCCGCTCAAGAAACAGTGAGCAGGCCTAAAATTATCTAGGTGGCATTGATAATACAGAGGATGACGCTGAATGACGTATGTGCACAGCAATCTCTTCCAGCAGCCGGGCTATCTATGACAGAGTGGTGCATATTGGTAAGCTGGTCCATAGTTATCAACA
Organism: Rhipicephalus annulatus; assembly: GCA_013436015.1. Classification (NCBI taxonomy): domain Eukaryota; kingdom Metazoa; phylum Arthropoda; class Arachnida; order Ixodida; family Ixodidae; genus Rhipicephalus; species Rhipicephalus annulatus. The sequence continues at coordinate 317,783 of WOVY01013482.1, forward strand.
CAATCAAAAAGTATTATATTAAAAAAAACCGAATGTGCACCATATAATTTAGTGAACCACTAATCGGGGTGCCCCAAGAGCAAACGGAGATTTCTGCCACGGTTTCTCGGTTGTGCTGGGACGTCACTTGTATTGGGCCCAGCTTGGTCGTGTATGCTGTCACCAACGCCTCGTTGCGTCGGTCCATAGCTATTTAACCCATCACAAGTAACTTTTAGCTGTGATTGTGTCGTAGCGCTTTCTATCTGTCAGCGTTCCTCACAGCTCTTATCTCGTTTACATGACATATGAAGGAAGCTTTCATAAAAGGCAGCTCTTACATTTGTAACACAACGAATACATTATATTAGCATGTGAGCTTCGTCAATGATCTGAGCATTGCTCCGCCTGCGATGCCAGTGCGACAATAAGGTCATAAATGGTGGATAATGAAGAAATTGTGCTGAGGGAAAAATAGTGACTAAAGGGACACTAAACAGAAACATAAACTTAATTTAGATAGAAAAACTGTGCTCTGACAAGTGTAATGTCACAATTTTCACTATCGTAAGTTCATCACTAGTGGAGAAAATTAGTAGCGAAGTTTAATTTTTTAATTGCACGCGAAAATATCTGCGCAGGACGTCAAAACTTTCAAACTGTATTTTTGGTATTTTCGCAACAATCACTTCTTGAAATTTTGTGTGAAACTTCGTATTATAGGTTTATGGCACGCACAAATTATAATGTAATAAATTTTTATTTATTATTCCTGATGCATCTACTTGAATGGCTCAGTAAATGGTTCTCTTCACTGAATTCAAATGTAGTCGATGAAATTTATCTCTCTTACTAACAGGATATTTTGTGGGTGAACAAATGAGTCTCTCTAGTATAACAATTTATGGATCCAAAGAGTAAGATGAAGGAAACCCCAAGAATATGGTTCCTATGTACACACCAGCTGTACGCATTGTGTCGCCAAATCAATTATTAGGGACCACGTTTCCTAGCTACCCATTGTCAGTAAGCCATTATGTACGATCTATTTTAAGAACAGAAATTACGCAGATTCTCGATGATTTAAATTGTTCGACGAAAAAATTCTTGCCCAAAGTTATTTTCATGGCAGTCACACGTGTTTAAAATTAGCATGCACGCAGTGCGGCCAAACGTGATAACACATCACTGAAGAGTCCCTTATTGTGTTTTGAATCACCTTATGCATTGTAGAAGCTTAAAATAAATCATTCAGACGTCATAAGCTAAATATATTGATATAGGAACTTCTCAAAAGTTGTCTTATATTCAACTGCTTGAGTGAAACTAAAGACATCTTGCCGCAAGTGTATTATGTGGCGCTTTTGATGTGCACAGAGCACGCACCTTTTCGCCGTAAATTACAAGAGGTAAATAACTCTATTTGTCGCATGTCATTTATGGCGTGAAGGTACGTTTTCTCGGCACAACAAACGTACCCTCATTGCACGCTTGTGCCAGGATGTCTTTCAATTTAAAGGGCTACTGACACAAAATTTCGTTGCCGAAATCGCCTGCGGGGTCCATTCCTGTGAACAATCGTATATAACCAGCAAAATTTGAACAGCGAATACCTTGAAAGGTATTTTAAATTATATTTGAAGTTTCCTTGAGCCCTCAACTACATTGTGCTATTGACGTCCTCGAATGGGACCCTTTAGAGACCCCTTACTTTCCTCCAGTCACCATGCTAAAAACAAGTTATGATGACGTTATATCCGCCATTTGTCTTTTGCCGCGTTTGTTTCCGCAGTCTATACTTCTCGGCAGCTGGATGCGAGTGCATGGTCGTGGCACAGAGTTCGAAGGTTTTGTGTTTGGCAACACTTCAGCCCGGTTTCCCTATTCGAAAGTAATTATTGGTGCGGACTGTGCAGTGTGTGTCACATTTCTGTGTGTTCACGTGATCAAGAGCTGCACACGCTAGGTGGCAACAGTTGCACCCAGTGGCTTCTCGTTTTTGGAGCTCTCTCCAACCTAAACTAAAACGGGTCGATAATGAGGGGCCTCTAATTATTTATCTGTGGCATGCTGCAGCAAACGATGTCTCGTGTCATGAATTCACAGGCCCTCAGCGACACATTGCAGCAGGAAAACACGAGGCCGAAGTTTTTGCGTCAGTACCCCTCTAATTAGGACAAATTTTGGGAGGTTCCTACGATATATTTAGCTTATAACCTCTAAAAAGTTTACTTCAAGCTTCTACAATACATAAAAAGTTTCGAAACACAGTAAGTGGTTCTTCAGTTATGTGCTGTCACGTTTAGCTTCGCTGAGTGCACGCTAGAGAAAACAGGCGATATTTGGTGCCAAAATTGAGAAAACGTGCGTTATGTTTTGTACTGTCTTTGACATATAAATATCTTTTTAAAAATGTCACGTATAAAAATAAATGATAATGAATATTGATACTCAATTTACGAAGCAATAACGCAGCATTTTTATTTTACCCAGAGAAAGGCAGCGTGATTCACGTGACACGGTTTTTGTGGGCTCGCAGCTGTTTCATCAACCAGACACATAGGTTGTTTCACAAAATGGTACGTAAACATTGAAAATCGAGGGAAATACGATATTTATTTGCTGCCTTCCCAATTACCCCTTCTGTAGCAGGAGGCATGTTAAGATGGGTAAAGGCAATATTTGGGACTGAAATGGAAGAAATTAACTTAAATACATTTTAACTTTGTTGAGACAGGTAATTGGTTGAAATAAGTTTCACGTGAAGAGACCTTTGCTGTTTCTAGATTTTGAAGAAGGCGGCCTCTAGTAATCACTGCAGCGTAATGGAATTCGACGAATCTCACCGGTGAGTTCGAAACCACGTCAATGAGCGCAACTATATAGCAGACAACCTTAGTGATGCCACTCTCCACTACAACGGTGGCAGGAGCGTTAGGTCTGCATTAGTTCACGCATGCGAGTTACAGGGCGACCCTCGCAAGTGTAGCCTGCAGATCCACAAAACGGGATCGGTGGATGGTTCATATAACGATACCAAATCATTCTCAACGTCTCGGAAGGACATTGATTAATTGACATGTGGGGTTTACCGTGATATGTGGGGTTTAAGGAGATGGGACACGCGCACTGCATTGCGTATCGATTTCCTCGATGAACTTGGTTGAATTCGTTGGCTGTCTCTAATTTAAGTACTCCGCAATAATCAATGGAGGCCAAATTTTTGAAGTCTCAGAGCGGCACTGGGCTCGTCGTATGAAAGACTTTGCCATTTATTGCGACCTCCGATCTACACAAATAAAAAGAAAGCTAATGAACTATATTTATTTAATTACAGTTCGAAAAGATGGTATTGGCCATCCTAAGATGGTTGCCGCTATGAAAATACAATTATGAAGGCAGCGAGCAAGTTCCTCGTTTCTCTTAACTTAAAGGATTTTCGGGCACACTTTTTTGAAAAACTACCTTCACCGAAAAAGTCAGTATGGGATGAAATGAGTGTATGAAAAAATATATGACAAGAATTAACATCAAGATCATGACACGCTTGTCATGTACGGCAGGGTTTACATGACGTGGTCCTGTTACACTCGTGACCATCTCATTATTTTATATACGTGGAAATCTATCTTGCGCAACATGAGTGTATGGCCAACATAAAGACAGGCCACAAATTTAATGCCATGACATGTATGTCATAAACGGCATGATTTACTTGCCATGGTCGTAGTATGCTCGCAGCCTCTTCCTTAACTTGGTATACCATAGCAAAATTGGTACTACTTGACATGTGGAGTTTAACTCCCTAAAACCACCATATGAGTATGAGAGACGCCGTAATGGAGCGCACCAGAAATTTTGGCCACCTCTGGTTCTTTGACGTGCACCTAAATCTGAGCACATGGGCCTACAGCATTTTCGCCCACATCGAAAATGCAGCCACCGCAGCTGGGATTCGATCCCGCAACCTGCGGTTCAGCAGCCGAGTACCTTAGCCACCAGACCACCAGGTTTGGGCCGAACACAAATAACAGGTCATGCATTGTATATACATTTGATTGGATGATGTTCACCAGATTGTACATGCACACATGAATAACATGAATTTCTTGGTTTGTATCAAAGCCAAACAGTGCTGTGCATGCAGCTCCTCACTGACTCCTTCGCATTGTATAGATTCCCACAGTGGACAGGAGCTGCCAGCTTCCCCCCTCCCCCCTAGTTACGCGCCGTGGGCTCACCCTATGCTAATAAATAGGCTTGTGCAAATATTCAAGCGCCCAAAGTTTCCTTCCGCGCAAATTAAAAATTTAGAAATTTCGATCTATCGGAAATTTTCACGTGTACAGGCACGTGTACAGGTGCTTAAACATGAAACAACCACGTGTACAGGCATAAAAAGGTAACTTGGCTGCAGTGTACTGCCGCTATGACATGAAGCAACCTTTAAAATAACCTTCGTGCTGCCGCGAAAGCCACACATCACGGAGATGTGCGCATATTAAAGGAGTACTCAAATAAATAGACTGTATTTGTTTCTATTGAACAAAATATCGCTTACAACCCGTGACTTCAAAAGCTTGTCTGATCGATCACTCGATGGCTAATTGTTTGGAAACGTTTTTATAGCAGCCAGTTGCAGTTTCGCTTTCAGAGAGCACTGAAAAAGACTAGATGCGGCGTCTTTTTTTTTTAGATGGGAAACAGGTTATGGCGCCGTTAAATCTTGTGGTGTTTGACGTGACCACCCATAGTGCGCATGTGAAACAGCTCGCACAAGCCCTGCCAGAACGCACTGACGCGCTAGCGCGTTCTAGGTTGCGTAAGGGGCTGGGTCAGATGCTGTCCCCCCCCCCCTTTATAATTTCTCGGCAATCACGTGACGGCGCTGGGAAACAAGATTCTGCAGACGCGCAATGAACCAACGGGTCGTACACTAGTCAAAACGCGCTGTAACGCACTAGCGCGTTCGGGTTTGCGTGACTGGCTGTAGAAGAGGCTGTGACTTCTCTCTGTTACATTCTTTCGGCAATCAGGTCATGGCATCAGATAACGAGATTCTGTAGACGCGTGATGAGCCCACGTGCTCCCGCATGGCATGGTTATGAACTCTTGTGGCGTGCGTCAACAAGGGTTCGGGACCGGTAACAGCAACATAAGCAACAGTGAATTCCTGATGTGCTCCATTCGCAAGGACGCGTCAACATCGGGCAAGGTGTCCGTTATGAATGAAACTCAGTCGATCCATGCGCTGCTAACATGCTACTCATGGTTCTATTTTGTAGGATATGATTTTTCTGCTGTTTGTTTTTTTTGTAAACGGCACTGGTCACGTGAGCCGGCATGACGTTGATGCAGTTGCTTCTACCTTGCCACAGGAGCGTTTGCGAGGCCGCAAGCGATCTTCTGCTATTGAGACGAGACGAATTGAGTTAGTTAATCAAAATAAAGCATATTTTCAAAAATTCGTCATTTTTTATTTATTAAAATGAATTGATTTCGAAGGTTATGAAAATCAAGCATACTTATTAAAAACATTAGTTTTTGTCTAACATAGTCTAACAAATATTTTCAAAACTATCGATTGCTTAACATTTTGAAATTAGGAAGAAATTCTTTCATATAGCAAGGTGCCGCTAGTTTCATAGTCTATCCCCCATGATGGGTTGCGCCAGTATAGAAGGGCGCGAGCAAGCAAAAAAACCTTCGCTACCAGCGGCATCGCGTGCACGTTTGCACCACGTTGACAACTGCGGGGAGATACACCCAATGATCATGACGGTCAACGCAAACTAGTGGCGTGCTTCGTTGTTACTGGTTTACAATAAAGCTAAGCTGATTTCAACGTTAGTTCGTATGCATATGGGTGATGCTAACCCTAAGTTAATTTAAAGTATGTTATAGGATACATTAGCTCTTGATATTTTGTGGACAATGTGCTATATATGCAAATTTCTTGTGCTATCTACGCAAATGTGACCTTGAAAATGTCTGACGGTACTGTGATAATAAGTCCCAGATTTAGTGGTTTTGAAAGAGTTCAATTAGAATATATGGGCTAATCACGGTAAATGATGAAATGCAGCGTGTTTTTTTCTGCCTATAACTTGCACTTTAATTACAAGGTACCGAAGAAAAATGCTTCAGTATGATTCGCGGTAATAACTGATTTATTGTTATAGAACCATTCCATGTTTGTAAACACAGGTAGGCCGATGTCGACATTACGAGTAAAATTATGAAGACGTCCACACGTAATTTCCGCCATAAGCGCTGAGGGCTGCAATGTGCGCCAACAAACAAAACTAAGTTTTGAGACGCGACTCACATCCAACCGCGACGCAGTTCATTGGCATACCATTTTTTTTTCTCGCTGCTTGGCTGAGAACACCACATGCACCATTGAAAACCCAGCAGAAACTGGGGTAGGCAGAGCGTCTTTTGCCTACCAAGACAGCGCCACCATATTTTCGTTACGTAAGTCCGGTGGAACTTGTCTATATGCGGGCGACGCTGTCTTCATATCTCTCAGCACTAATTTTTCTATAATAATCTTCAGCAGTATGTCTCTGTATTACTCGTAATATTACTAAAAATAAAAACTAACTGAACACGGTGGAAGTTACCTTTTCGTCTATTTTTTTATCTTCTCATTTACATTACAATTACTTTGAAAAGTATTTCCGTTGCATCATTGACTGTTCTGAATAATGTTCAGCCCTAAACTGTAACTTTTGTGGTATCCTTGCAGCGAAGCATCACTGGTTCATTATAACAGGTGTGTGATAAGCGGGGCAGCAGAAGTAAGGCAGTTTGCCAGAAAATTCCGAAGGAGAAAAATTCTAGCGCAAAGCAACACACGGACATACAAAGATTACGGAAATTTCCGTGTGTCGCTTCGTGTTAGACTACTTTTTTTTTCCTTCCGGACTCATGAACCAACTAGCCCGAGAAAACGTTTCGCTGCATCAGGGAATGTGCGCTGGCTATCAGTTATCGGGACGCACAGTTTGCATGCAGGCTCGTGGAGGGAACGGCGAGCGGGCCTATCAAGTTCGTTTTTACACCCAAAAAACAAAACGGGTTTAGATCTTAAAAAGGGCAGTTTGGGTGAGTTGGTACAATCGAACCGCCATGACAGTTTACGTGCAGTGAATTGCAACCGTCAGTAGAGAGCCGGTTTTAAATCTTGTGCGCTACTTGAGCTGCTAACAAAAGCCAAACTTTGGTTTTGCATCAAAATATGTGAGTGATAGAAGTCTGAAAATGTACTCACCGCAGGAATGAGTCCGCTTTCGTTTTGCAAATAAGGAACAATATATATATATATATATATATATATATATATATATATATATATATATATATATATATATATATATATATATATATCTTGCTAGCAAGTTTCATGTATTTACCGCCTCATGATAACGCAGTATACCGCCCTTTTCGTCGCTACGCCGCTAACTAAAGCGAGACGACTGCGGTAGTTTATGCCATGCTGACTCTGCGGCATTGCCAGGATATGATCGGTAATTGGACGAAAAGCGAGGTCGACATAGAGCGACGAGTCGGAAAACAACGGGCGCCGTTCTCATCACGGCGCTTAATGTCGGTCAGATCAAGCGACGCGTCTCACGCCGAGTCCACGAGCTATACTGGCTCGCATAATCGTCGAACCACCGTGAGCAGCATTTCTAGGATTAACACTACGAATGTTCGGCAGACCACTTCTGACGAGCTCATGTGCGTGCCACTCAGCTGCGTCTCGTGCTCGCAAAAATGCGGTAATATCGCGCAACCACGTACGCCTGCCTAGGAACGGGGAAAATGACATTTTCGCTGCGTGGTAGTGACAGTGTCGGCCACCTACACGCGTCATAGTAGTCTGCATTCGTGCAAGTTCTCGCGGGAAGCGGACGTTGTTTTCGCCAAAAGAAGAACGCAATGGGAAGCACGTTCCTATCTGCGTCGACGGCGGGTGCTCGATGGCTCGGGGCAACGTAAATGGAGATTGTTTCGTGGTCGTACCGTAGCCTGTTGCCTCTGGGCTTGACGCGAAAAGGTGTTCTTCGCTGAACATCGCTGGGTCCGCAAGAAGCGCATGCGTGGTCGAGCAGCCGCGGCTTCCGCACGGGTGGCCGCAAAGAATGCTTTCGCACACCGCAACGCGGGCAGTTTTCTTCGTAATCAACCAATAAGAAAAATCACGCGAAGGGGATCGCTTTTGATTGCTTGTTTCTGATATAGTTACGCTGCTTCTGTATAAGTATCCACGTCAGAGGGTCCTTAGCTGAATGCTGTGAATTAGTGCGAGTTTCGCTGAAACTGCGCCACGCCTACTTGCTTCTGATGTAGCAGTAAAGAAAAGTTGTCTTTCTCGCTCGATAGGGGAAGAGGGAGGATCACTTTCGAAGAGTTCAACATGCCTGAGTATGCAGAACTTAAGAAAACATTGCTCTCCTGAAAAAAAAAACGATAGCAAAACTGAATAGCTCTCTTTTATTGTCCAGAAACAGAGCGCACCACAAAATTTCTTATGAGCATATATTTTCTAGCAAATTAGATAACTTATGAAAAGTCTTTAGGTCGACTTCAACTATGCTTGACGTGATTCTCCGCATCCTATTTAATGAATGATAACAATATAGATTCATTCAACTTGCGTAATTTAGTAATTTTCGTAACACACACACACACAAATAAATATATACACAAGGACAATCCGGCTTGAATGATTGGACAGGGAGACGCCAGAAGACACCAGCAAGTGCAAGTTTTGCCTGCACTCTTTAAACAGTTAGTTCCTCAGCTAAAAATGTAAAGCCAGAAATTTTCTCCTGGCATACGTACTAGGTGAAAGGATTTATTGCATTACTTGTTGAAAGATGTTAACCGAAGAATACGAATAGATTGATTGATTAAATCTTTATTTAGGTCCTGAGAACACGCAGGGGAGACCCAGTGCCACCCGGCTAATCCCACATAAGGACCGTCAAATCATCGAGTCAAGCCGAGCTTGGCGGCCCGTTTGCGGGCACTCTGGACGGCCAGGGTTTGATCGTTAAGTTCGGGGCTGCGTAAGAGTGCGGTCCACCTGTCTTCACTGAAGGCGAAGCCGATGGCTTCACATTCATACAACACATCGTTGAATATTGCTAACAGTCCACAGGCGGGGCAATCTGCACTTGGATACCATTCAGGGTACATGGTATGAAGAAACGCAGGGTTAGGATACGCACTGGCTTGCAATAGTCTAAGGGCAGCTGCCTACGCCTTGCACAAGGCAGGGAGTGGGAGGGGGAATTCCCGTCTTGACAGATAGAAGTGCTTTGTTATTTCGTTGAACGTCAGTAAGGGTTCCCAGTGAGGCAGAGGGACTGCTGAGGCGGTTGTGGTCAGTGAGTCCTCGCGTGGCCTCGTGTGCACCCTCGTAAGGGTTAGAGGTAGAACCCTCAAACGACCGCAGGTGAGTGGGAAACCGAGTGAGAAAATGAGGCGTGATACTCATCACGCTTTGGAGAATGCGGAGTGCCTGAGGGGCTATCAACCCGGTTTTGCAGGCCTTTATAGCCGCTTTGGAGTCGCTGTATATTGACTTTCTGCGACTATCTAACATAGCCAGCACGATTGCAACCTGTTCGGCTGTCATGAAGTTAGATGTGCGTACCGTGGCGGAGCAAGTGAGCCCGGAATTTGAGTCGACAATGAAAACAGCGAATGCCTCTTGTAGGACATATGGTGCAGCATCCACAAAGCTTGCATCAGTGGGGTTTCTACAGACGTGCTCGAGTAGAGCTCTACCCCTGACCTATACGTCGACCGACGTTGTTCGCAGGGTGCATATTGCGGAGAATGGGTTGTGATGTGCAGTTGAGACATGATATCTCTGGGAATCCGCATAGAATTGGGGCACTGGTTTATATAGTTGAGGCCCAAATCATCTAGTATCTTGCGGCCCAATTTGGTTCCGGAAAGCCTGAGTAGCTGTGAGTGCTTTTGCGCCTCGATTATCTTTTCGAGTGTATTGTGAACACCAAGCTTGAAAACGTTTTCAGAGCGAGTGCTTACAGGCACGCAGAGGGTGAGCTTTAAGACTTTTCTTATGAGGGAATGGAGCTTACTCTTTTCAGCAACATGCCAATTATGCATGGCCGAGTACGAAAGGTAGCAGAGCACAAACGCATATACGACGCGGATGAGATTGTCTTCGTTGATTCCCCGGTGTCTGTTGGTAATCCTCCGGATGAGGCCGAGATAAATTCTCGTCTTGGTAGTGATCTGTCTGAGTGCAGCTCCGTTAGCACCGTTAGATTCGATGTATATGCCCAATATAAGGAGTGAACCCACTCTGGGCACTGGGGACCCGTCACCAGTGAAAAGCCATATTGCACTTTGAAACACAGGTTTTCCAGTCACAGTGGCCGCCGCCTCGGGGTCTTTTCTTGCAGAGCAGAAGTTCAGATTTCAATGGGGAGCACCTAAGATTGGTTGGACGGAGGAAACGTTCGGTCACATCGAGTGCGCGCTGCGGTTTTCTCAACTTGACCATCGCTCCCGCTGGTGCACCAGATGGTTTATCATCTGTATAGATGGCATGATCGATTACTTGAACCATCATGAGTTCCCTGGAAAGCTCTATCAACACGATGTTAAATGATTTTGGAGAAATAACTGAGCCCTGAGACGTGCCGCTCGGACCTAGGTTGATCTCTCGTGAGAAATACCCTTCGATCTTGAGCTTGGTAGTTCCCTGGCTAAGAAGGGATCTCACATAGTCGTAGACCCTCTTCTCTAGCCCTATAGGCTGGCAATAGACTGGAGAATGAATTCGTGAGAAATGTTGTCGAAAGCCTTCTCCAGGTCTAATTCAAGGATGGCTCTGGTATCTCCCGTGCTCTGGTGAGTAATCTGAGGCTTTATGAGCTTTATGGCTTCTTGTGTCGAGTGGTCAGTTCTGAAACCAATCATATTGTGGGTGTACATGTCATTTGTCTCGAGATGCACCTTAAGTCGGTTGAGCAGGACATGCTAAGTGACCTTACCGACACAGGAAGTTAAGGAAATCGGTCTTAGAATATCTATTCCTGGTGCTTACCAGGTTTCGGGATTAGTACCATGTAGGCCATCTTCCACTGTGCGGGGACCTCCCCACGGCGCCACACCTCATTAATCTTTTCCGAGAGGAGAAAAATGAATGGGGTAGAAGTTCCCGTTAATGTCAGCAAATCTGCATTACATTAAGGCGAAAAGTATACAACCACTGCATACTGCCAGTTGCGACAAATGGGGCTGAAACATGGAGATTATCAAAACAACTAGAGCAAAAGCGGAGAACCGCGCAGTGTGCAACGGAACGTAGGATGGTAGTAACAACACAGAGATTGGAGGATGGCAGAATGGATAAGAGAACAGGGAGGAGTTGCAGATATTCTAGCTGACATCAAGTGAAAAAAAAAGACTTGGGCTTGTCACGCTATGCATAGAATGCACAACCACTGGGCAGCAAGAGGAACATAATGATAGAGTCTTTCAATTGAAGGACTCTCAGAATGACTTTCCAGGGGTTGGAAAACGCAGTCGGGGAAGGGAAAGAGTTGGATAGAGTGACGAAATTAGGAGGTTTGCAGGATGAAATGAAATTAGCTGACACAGGATAGGGTAAACTGGAGAACATTGGGAAATGCCTTCATTCGGCAGGAGACTAACGCAGGCTGAAAATGATAATGTTGAGGGGATCACCCGGCTTTCGTTGTGAAACGTTTGGTTACCAATGTCCAGGTAACCAATCTAATTAAAAAAAAGGTTATTGGCTTGCTCTTTGCCATCCGTTTTTGCCAATGAGTTAAAAAATCGCATACAATTCTCTATGCTATGGAGTTTTATGCAGTCTCAGCATCTAGCTACCTACCTCGATATCTGCATGGAACAGACCTTTTTATTTGGGCTTATTATACAAACTCGCTTAGTTGCCGGTACCAAGTTTTGAAATCTCACTTTTCTAAATAAAGAGCAAGTGCGACGAGTATTTTATGTAAAACAAAATATTTCAAGATGCTCAATTCTCGATATTATCCGTGATGTGAGCAGCATTAACGCTCAAAATAAAGTGAACTCATCTTCCAAACCCAAATATCAGGACAGAGATGTTCTAGCGTGTCAATTTTCAGCATTCGCTCCTCCTTCCATTTCAATATTTTTATTTATAGATAATGCATGTCATGATTTACGTATTTAATGCGTATTTGATAGTTGCCTAAATCCGTCTTTATTGTCAGTGATTGCATGGTGCGATAACGTCGGGCTGGGATCAGGCATGAAACGAATGCGAGAGAAGTTGCACATGGCGTCGACGCGACGGCAACGTTGTCACGCTCCGTGTTCATGAGCATTTACAGCACTGAAGAAGTACGGGCAGAAGCAGGGAGATGCCATAAAAGATGTGCGATAACGTGCCCGGCATGCGTCGTCATCCTCGCTTGTTTCGTCTGCCTCTCAGCTTGGCTACCGCTATGTACGAACGTCATCAATAATATGTTGAGGTGCGAATTGCATTTGTCATCGAAGCCTTAACCTAACGCTTCTGGCATTGTGCTGTTTGGCGCACAGATCTTTGTGCTCTTCACTTCGCGTACTGTTTCCGTGGATACATGAAAGACAACTGTTTGGCATGCTTCAGAGCACGTTTACGAGAAAATCATTTCTTGGCTCAAGAAATTGAGTCGACCTCCACGTAGTTAGGTTTTCTTTGTGCCACTACGTGTATTCTAATTCACTGCATGAGTGAGATTTTGTGAAAAGTGCAGCTATGCTCAGTATCGTTATCTGAGCCTTTCGCAAATTGCTTGAAGCTCTAAAGAGCGCAATATGAGAGAAGTGGTGAATCTAGAAAAAAACTTTGCTAGCTAAAGCTAGGACGTAATCTTTGACTAAGCACTCCTACCTCGTTAGCGGATTGCGTGACAACTGGAACTGCTTTGTTTTCGCGGCGGCAACTGCTTGTGGCTGTTTTTCTCGATAGATCTATGCAAAGTATGTAGCAGAAAGTTAGAGCGAGGGTTGTGCATTTATTGTAGTTTTATTCTGCTGCGGTTCTTCTTATATCGCTGTCTATATGTTCATTTCTTGTGGGTATATATAATCATGATATGGCAGCTGCACTTTCGCGTATCGCAGTGCGATGAATCTGTGTTTGTGCCTGCGTTTATAAAACAATAAAAAAGTGGGTTGGCGCTTACCAAGAGTATCACTTAAAAATAAATGTTTTCGCTCCTCCAATGATTCCCATCTTTTAAATTGAATGTGTACATAGTCGCACATTGCCATCGTGTGCTTGCCGCTATAGCGGTGCAACTTACACGAAGCCCATCGATGCATGCAAACGACGTGTTAAAAAAAAGTCACAGCTTTGCCGCAAAGGCGAAGCAATGAACGTGATAGCAACAAATTGGAAAGTCACACGCAGAATGGAAAGAAGATCGCAACGTGCCACGCGTTTCTCACGCACAAATAACACACGAAACGTTCTCACAGGTTCAGATGAACGGGAATGAGCGTCTCAGTTGTTACTTCACTGTGTCTGGAAAGCGCGCTCTTTTCGTAATCGGAGACTGTGCAACGATTTCAGTGACATTTGTGCGCCCGGTAACTACAACGAAATTGTTCCTGTGAAAGCTTAAGGGACCGCCAAAACAGAAGATGCTCCCAATCGCGAAACAAAGGGGCTCCAGTGTGCGTTCTGGGGCTTTACGACAACTCACTTTTCTCCTCGAGGCAAAGTTTGCGTGGGAGATGAAGGCACGCGCAGTCGGACGCTCATTGCGCCATATTGCTGTTACTTCTGAAAACACGATAGTTCCCCTCCGAGATGCCCATCTTTAGCGGTAAGTGGTAGATATATACAGCTTCCCGTTTGCACGTTGAAGGCCGTGTACCTCGGTGGATCAGTGGCTGAGTGGTTAATGCCTCGCAGACACTACGTTGGGGTTCCAAGTTCGATTCTGCGCACCGGAGTTTTTTTCTTTTTTGTTGGATTCATTTCTCTTTTGCGTACATATACGTGTACATATGCATACTTATACGTGTACATATACGGTGAGTGACGGCGACGCTGGTGGCAAAATCCAGTCGACAGTGTCCATTTAATTGCTATTGCAAAAAAAAATTAAAGTATGGCCTCAGTGACGAGCATGCACGTAGAAGTGGTTTCGGAGGCTGTGTAATATTCCTAGCCATTACAAAATAGCCTCCGAGACAATCTTTTCTGCAGTGTACCATCTCTGAGTCTGCAAAGTTTCCCAATGCCAGTTTGGTGCGCTGCGAACCGAACCAGCCGCAAGGCCCATGGAAGAGTCCTCTCTTAACCTTTCAGATTACTTTATCACCGCTGAATAAGTAGCGCTGTGACCTGGTGACCACATTGTTTTAAGTTACAAAGAAGGAGCACGAAGGAAAAAAATCTGACAGACGTACGGTACTGGAGAGGGACACACGTCTATCGCGCGTTTCCATGGGAAAGCGCTCGGAAGCACGCGTGATGCAAGCAGCACTACCCCTCCTGTGGCGTCGCATGAGCTAAGACCACTCTCTGAAGTAGGCCAACCGACGGCTTCCATTGAAGAGCGCGCGTTTGCACGGGCATGGAATGAAACAAAGGAGGCGTTGGCTTAGCACTTAGAAGTTAGGACGCCGCGCTGCTGTGCTCGAGGACGCGGCTTCGATTACTGGCCGCAGTTGCCAGATTGATGGAGGCAAATACGAAGAACACGTGCGTGCTCAGATTTAGGTGCTGGTTATGAAATACAGGAAGTCAAAGTTTTCGCAGATTCCCCCTATCGTCTTGCCTTGGTATCTATCGTTATCATATTGTTACGAGACTTGTAAGCGAGGTTGAACAGAGGTTTATTTACAGGGGACAGACGGCAACTGCGTACGGGAACTGCGCGTCATTCTCTTTGTCTTTTCTGCCGTTGTTGTCGCGGCGGTTGGTTCAATCTTGTGAACTCTCTGTAACATTGCTCCCCTGGCAGACGAAATCCTCCGGAGGAAAAGTCGGATGGGTAGTCGCTAAGTGAATGACTTAAAACAGGCTACATGCATAACTTCTCTCTTTGATGACCTTCTCCCACTGACAGTAAGGCATGCAATTCGATAATTCACCTCAATAAGACGCTCAGTTATAACAAATGGTCCAACGCAGTCCGCGAGCAGCTTCTGGCACAGTCCACGTTTGCGTACGGGAGTTCATAACCACACTATGTCAACAGGCTTGTAAGTTACTCGGTGGTGTCTGCGATTGTATCGTGATTTCGACCATTTTTGAGAAGCCAAAGTTTGCAGTCTAGCGAGTCGCTGAGCTACCTCCGTCCATCATAGAGTTTCCGCGATGCAGGTGTCGTGATCACTAGAGAAAGGAAAGATCGTATCTAAGGTGTACCTCGCTGATCGAGCATTAAGAAAGAAGAACAAGCTGTAAGCAGTAGTCCCATGTTGCGTGGTTTTAAAAGCTTATATAACGAACGGAAGCACTTCGTCCCAGTTCTTACGGTCAGACCTCACCTACATGGATATCATGTTAACAAGTGTTTGATTCGTGCGCTCAGTCAAGCCATTGGTCTGAGGGTGATAAGGGGTCGAATGCCGCAGTTTGGAGGTACACAGACGCAGAAGTTCTCCAACCACATCAGCCATGAACTGACGGCCATGGTCACTAATTATCACATGAGGAGGACCATGCGAAGTATTATGTTACGCAGAATGAACTGTGACACGTCGCCTGCAGTTGCAGAGGGTAGTGCTGCCGTCTTGCAAAAACGAGTCAAGTAGTCGGTGCACACTATCCAGCAGTTGCCTTTGGATGAACGTGAAAACGACCCTATCAGGTCGATGCCGAATTGTTAGAAAGGTAAGCTAGGAGGTGCTACAGACATTAAACTACTGGACGGGGCTTTAGTAGGCCTTTTATGACCTTGGCCCTCTGTGCAACTGACTACGTAGGTGTCTGTTGTCTAGCGCATTCGGGGCCAATAAAATCTTTCTTTGGCGCGATGGAGTGTCCGCGTAGATCCTAAATGACCGGCAGCTGAATGATCGTGCGCGACACGCAAATCGAAGAGTGGAGGGATTTCGGCACCACCCAGAAGATAGCGCGCACCCATGGCGGCGAAATTCTTTTTATATAGAAGTCCATCCCTTATACAAAAACAACCATTTGATGAGTCTTTCGCAGCGGAAAAAAGCGATTCTAGAGCTGCATCATCACGCTGCTGTCTCGCGAAGGTCGCGACATCTGGGAAATTTTGTATGATTGTGATTTCCTAGTCGAAGCTAACATCGTCACATTCCTTGGTAAGGATGGGCAGCCTGGAAGGATATTCAGCGTCGGCATGTCGTCGCCCACACTTGCACAAGACAGTGACATTGTACTCTTGCAGACGCAGAGCCCATCATGCAAGCGTCCTGATGGATCGCGAAGATTGACGAGCCAGCACAGAGAGTGATGATTGGTGACGATCGTTAACTGACGCCCGTACAAGTATGACCGAAACCGCTGAACAGCGAAAATAACTGCGAGGCATTCTTGTTCAGTTACCGTGTGGTTCCGCTCGGATTTACGTAATGACCGAATTGCGAAGGCGATGACGTGTTCTCTGTTACTCGAGCGTTGAACCAACACAGCACCGAGACCAACGCCGCTCGCATCTGTGTGTATCTCCCTTGGCGTGGTAGGACTGAAGTGTCGTAGTATCGGCGGTGACGTTAACAAAACATTTAGCTGCCAAAAGGAAGCTGAACACTCAGGCGTCCACTCGAATGGGGCGTTCTTGTGCAAGAAGCTTGTCAGGGGATAAGCGAAGTTAGCAAAGCGAGGAATGAATTACCTAAAGTAGGAGCACAGCCCCGAGAAGCTCCAGAGTTCTTTCACAGATTGGGGTGGCTGAAATGCTTCACCAGCTTCAGACTTTGCAAAGTCAGGCTTGACGCCATTTTTGTCTACGAGATGTCCCCGCACCTAGGCTTGGTGCTCTCCGAAATGACATTTTTTGGAGTTGAGTAAAAGACAAGTATGCAGCTTAGTACAATGCAGAAACACTCGTTGGGCTCCTGAAAATGTGCGTCCGAAGATAATAACATCATCGAGATAGCACATACATGTCTCCCATTTTAAACACCGCAGGATGGTGTCCATAAATAATTCGAAGATGGCAAGCGCGTTGCTCAAGCCGAATGGCATAACGTTAAACTCAAAAAGTTAATCGGGTGTTACGAACGCCGTCTTTTCTTTATCATCAGTGTGCATCGGGATTTGCCAATATCCGGATCTTAAGTCGACGAAAGAACCGCCAACTGCCGTCTTTTTTTCTAACGAGAATGACAGATGCTGCCCAAGGACTTGCAGACTTCTGAATGACTGCCTTTCGAACATTTCTTCAACTTGCTCACTAATTACTTTACGTTCAGTCGCTTACACTCGGTACGGCTTCTGTCGTATACGCCCCACCGCAGTGGTCTAGTGGCTAAGGTACTCGGCTGCTGACCCGCAGGTCGCGGGATCAAACCTCGGCTGCGGCGGCTGCATTTCCGATGGAGGCGGAAATGTTGTAGGCCCGTGGGCTCAGATTTGGGTGCACGTTGAAGAACCCCCAGGTGGTCAAAATTTTCGGAGACCTCCTTGACGGCGTCTCTCATAATCAGATGGTGGTTTTGGGACGTTAAACCCCACAAATCAATCAATCAGTCTGTCATATATGGTGCACTGATCTAGGGTTTATAAGATGACGCACTCGAGACGCTGGAATCGGGGATGCCTTATTGTTTTGCAAAAAGTGAAACACTGGTGAGTACTGAGATAAAATGGCTAGTAACGTGTGGCACTCTCTCGTGCTGAGGGACTTGCTCACCATCTGTAGAAGCTTCGAATCTGAAGGGCTTGAGTGGAATGATTCGTCCGCAGCGGTGTGAAGTTCAGCAACTAAAGTCGGTGTTTCTTCTCTGAAGAGTACTAGCTTCATAACAGAAGGTAGAAGTACGGGCTGGACCGCGTAATTCATCGTCCAGAGTCCGGAGCGTCCATCAAGTACCGACACAAAGCAATGTGACACCAACACGTTCTTCTTCACACAAGCTGAGTTTAGAGGTTCTGTAGTGGCGTTAAGTGTAGTAGGAGCTGCACCCGAGCGAATTACTGGAACGCACACGCTACACTACGCAGGAATCACTAAATCCTGGGCAACACAGAAGGCACTTCCTTGACGTGGCGAATTCTCCACGAGTCCGGTCATAAGCTCGTGGTGCACCGAAAGCTCCCCACTTCGACAGTCAACTATAGCGCTGCCCTCCAGTAAGAAATTTAGGCCTAAAATAACGTCTTGCGCAGATCGAGGAATCACGGCGAATTCAGTGGGGAATAATTTTCCGCACAAACATCTGCTTTACAAACGCTGACCGGGCACAATGTGTCACCCCTTACACTACAAAACGAAGACATTTCGCTCCACGAAAACATAACTTTTTGTCCAAGAAGATTTTTGAAACTAAGGCTCAGCACTGAAATTATTGCCCGAGTATCTACAAAAGCCATAGTAGGGGCATTGTCAACACACACATGAACTTTGTTTTTCAGCATGAAGGCTGACGGAGGTATATCAGTTGACAGCGCGCAGTATCCAGCGACCCTCACCCTCATCGACCGCGCTGCCTAGTTTTCCGGTGGTTGTGACGGCAAGCGAAGCCGTGGTGATGGCGACCACAGAGCACGTGGAGCAGGTGGTGGTGTTAGGCTGCGGTCGGAGGCTGGTAACGAGTTCCGAAAATCGCCTTGATGAAATTAATGACTGGAAGTTGGGTGTGGGGCCATGGTGATGAAAAAGGTTGGTTGCTAAAAATTGTAGAAAACTCGTGAAGGCACTCCTCGGAATTGTTGTTGATGGTCACAAAATCTTGATATGTGTCCTGGGACGCCACAGCTATAGCACACCGGAGGCGGCCGAAATGCCCGGTGCTGCTCGAACCCCTCATTTTCGTTAGGTGGCATGGGATACCTGGCCTGATCATTGCAATACCTGTATGCCGTTGTGGTCGAGTAAGTAGTCTGGAATCGCTGCGGGGCATAGGTGTTTCGTCACTGCTGCTCGTTGGTGAAGGGAGGTCAGTTCACCGAGCACAGCTCGGTAGATGTCCATGTTCGCTGCGTTCATAGATGGTGGGAACGAGGTAGGAGGTAGTCCATACTGATTGCCTCGGTAGTAGTCATTACTGCTGCAATGACTTATTTCACGGCACCGGAACAGCTCTTCCTGGGATATCTTTCGTATTGTTGACGGCATATCAAATTGGGGGTTAGCGTCGACGCAAACTACTTTCGGCACGCTAGCCAAGCGGCCAAATTTCGGTGCTATACGACACATCTTCATAGTTTCAAAGGTACGGTACTGCTTTATGACGTCGGTCGCGGACGACAGGTTCTCTTTGGAGATCAAGAACTGGTACACATCCTCTGCTAAGCCTTTAAGAAGATGGCCAACTTTGTTTTCGTTGGACATACGAGGGGTAACAAGTTTACAGAGCTTTAGAATCTCCTCAATGTAAATGGTACAAGTCTCGCCAGACAGCTGAGCCCTTTTTAGTGAGGGTGTGTTCAGCCCACTTCTTTTTTTGTTTTGGTGTCTCCAAAGCACTTCTTCCATTCCTCGACAAACATTTCTCACGTGGTCAGCGTTTCCTAGTGGTTGTCGTACCACAAAAGGGCAGTGTTGGTGAGTGAGAGCATGACATACGATAGCTGAGCGGTGGAGTACGAGCCGTTATGTTTGCTCACGCGCTTGTACTGCTTTGACCACGTCCTCCTCGCCAGTACCGCCAAATATCGGTGGCTCCTCGTTAGGATGGGAAGAAGCTACCGTCCTCGGGACATCGAGTTCCAGAGGCATTTCTCCTGCTGAGGTTAGGTTGGTGGTAGTACCGCAAGGCGACGACCCCATTGATCGCGAAAAAATGGAAGGTCCATTGTTAGAAACTCGGGATACCCAGCACCTCCACCATCTGTTGCGAGCCTTGTAAGCGAGGTTGAACAGAGGTTTATTTACAGGGGACGGATGGCAAGTGCGTGCTGGAGCTGCGCGTCATTCTTCATCCTGTCTGTCGTTGTCGTCGCTGCTGTTGCTTTAATCTAGTGAACCCACTGTAACGATATTATGACTTTGGGACATACAACCCCACCGTTATTGCTTTTTCTTACCCTCAAGTGAAATTAAAGGTACACTATTGTGTACTGTTACCTACACCGCAAAGCTACACCCCTATTGCCTACACACCTTCCTAGCGCTATTTGTAGCCAAGCTATACATATTTATGGTCTGATGATGCATTTCTTATTTTCAAATAAGTGTTACACGTGGTAAGTATATACTGCTTTCTAGATCAACACTTCTGCACTAGCACCCGCCAAACATCACTTTCCTAGGTTCATTTGTGGTGACTTACGACGAAGCTATAGGCACTTTTCTGGGAAGTTCATGGCGTGACATTTTTAAATGGGTTTTTAATTAACTATCCACCTTAAGCGGTGGTACTGTTTAAGCTTGGCAAATCTCAGTGAACCATCCACATATTATTCGGCGGGTATGCGCCACAGATAGCGGGAATATTTCAAGCATACCCTTGCATAGTACAGTATAGAAAAGGGTTGGGAAAGGAAGCGAGGGTGCGGGTGAGTGATGTGAAAGTAAGGATAAAGAGAAGTCCTTATAGTTAGACGATTGGCAGGAGGATAGAAAAAAGCAAGTACAAGGGTGGGGTTGACTGATGATAGTATGTGGAGAAGGCGAAGGAAGGGTGGGAATGGGAAGCGAGAGTGAGAACGCATGAGGTGAGGGTGGAAAAAAGAGGGGAGAGGATAAATGAAAGCACATCCATAGTATAGCAAGGGGTGGGAAGGGGAAGCGAGGGTGAAGGGGGTGGCACATGTCCCACCGCTTCTTCGGTCTTCACGTCAGTAGTGCGTAGCTGCAGCATTTTCCCCCCTTCACTCGCCTTTGTTGTCATTAACATACTTATAATACACAACCATGAATAGAACCATTACCACCTTTTTGCAGCTATTTTATTTTAGCCAGTCTTGGTGGATCAGTCGCCAGGGTGCTAGGCTGCTGACCCAAAGGTCGCGGGTTCGGCCGCGTAATGGCATTTCGATGGAGGCGCAATGTTAGAGGCCCGTGAACCGTGCGATGTCAGTGCACGTTTGGGAACACGAGATGGTCCGAATTTCCGGAGCCCTTCACTACGTCATCCCTCATACTCATAACTTGGTTTTGAGATGTAAAGCCGCTCATATTATTATTATTATTATTATTATTATTATTATTATTATTATTATTATTATTATTATTATTATTATTATTATTATTATTATTATTATTATTATTATTATTATTATATTATTATTATTATTATTATTATTATTATTATTAGTATTTATTTATTTGTTTATTTCATTTCCCCCGACCTTCTTTTCTCTGGACCTCACGAGAGGTCAAATGCTCTGCTATAACATTACTTCACCAATACCTAGCTCTAAAAAGACAATCTCGCGCGAGAATTGTGCCATTTGGACAGTTTCAGATCATTCTTGCATTCCAATACCTGGTCTATGGCACTTGAGTGTTCTTTTTCGCGTTACGAAGAAAGTAACGCTTTTTGTACTCGCCTTCGATTACAGTGATATTATTGCCGCATCCACTTATTATTTTTCTCTTATGTCTTTTGTTTTTCGGACCGGTTTTCGAAACGCTTATTTCCGAACTGTTTTCTTTCAGGAGGCACAGATTTTTTGCTAAATATCTGAAAACATTAGATCATGATTAAAATGCTTCTCTTTTGTCCAACGCAAGTGAGTGCGATAAGCACACAGCGCAATTAACGTACTGGCTTTCTTTCGCATAAAAGCTTACGACAATTTTTTTTGCACTTTCGCATCACCGCTGCGCTGGAAAACCTGCAGCGGTTAATTAACTTTTACGTAAACGCAGTGTTGTCGGACACACTTATTTAATTTTTCTCTTTTCTTGCTCGCTGCGAATAGATTGAAAACGAATGACCTTGCAAAATCCAGCAAAACTAGTTTTCTTTTCTCTTCCTCTAGTTTTATCACTTGCCGCTCTTGTCCACATGGATTGAGCCGACATGTTCGGGAAATCTCTATGAAAGATCTCGTTTTCGATAGATTTTCATTCTTTGGTAGGATCGCTGAAGTTCTTGGTGCCCAGAAAACTAGGTTGCCGGCTTGTTTCCAATGGGACGCCATAAGCACAGTGGATTTGTGTAATAAATGTACTCTGAGTTTGCTTTATTTTACCGGTTATCTCAGAGAAAATAGTTTTGCATGCACAGATTGTGCTTATCTATTTCCTGCGAAATTTGAGCGAGTGCGAGAAAGAGAGCCATTCCGCCGCAGTGTTTCCACATCCTATACGTGCTTTTACACCCCTCCCCTCCTTATGTCGTGACGTATCTTTCAACTGCCCTATTCCAAAGAAGAAATAAGTTGTCGTGGACTGGAGCTCTTTTTCATTACAGTAAGTTAAGTTTCTTGTAGCTAATTGCGAAAGAGGCACCAGAACAGAGAAGTTTTTGTCTTTTGTAACATTTCACCGTCCTTGAAGCTCGTGCTATCAACGATAAACGCAGACCAAGAAATGTACAGCAACAAGCTAGACGAAACTTGTATGAACATTAGAAATGAGCACGAATTAACTTTTCATCTTTCTTGATGAGCCCAATGACATTAGCTGTTTTGACGTATAGATATCAACCCACAGAAATGAAACGAACACTAATTCAGGCACACTGGGATATAATATTCAGATATGAGGGCACGTGAAGCCAGGGTCACATTGGTCCGCCTCGGTGGAAGAGTGGTTAATATGCTCGGCTGCTCACCGGAAGGTGGCAGGTTCGATCCCCCGCCGCGGCCATCGCATTTCGATGGGGGGGGGGGGAATGGTTGTGGACCGTGTACTGTCCGATGTCGGTACAAGAACACCAGATGGCCAAAATTTTAGAAGCCCTCTACTGCGGCGTCTCTCGTATCATATCGTGATAATATTAATATATCAATACAAGGGACGTTAGAATAAACACATACGATGACCTTGCACAACATACAAGATGCTGCTGCTCGCAATTTCCAGTAACACCACTCCATACCAGAAATTAGTTGAGAGCCATGTAGTATTTTAAAGCAAATATTAGGAATAATCCCATAACATTTACAGAAAATGCGTGTATACCCTATGTAAACTGCGCCTTCAGAGTGAATCAAGTGCTGCGGCGTCGTTCAGAGGAAAACGAAACCTCTTTTTCACAGTTCTATGAAAACGCAAGAAAAATTGCTGCCTAACGCGCACGAACAAAACAACCATGAAGCATAATATCAGCTGTTTAAGTATAGCGCTGAAATCGTTACTAAATAATATGTCCAACGCTCACTGAGTATTTGAATTTTGTTGTCTCGTTATGAATTTTTGCGCTGCGGGTTCAACACTACTTGAGGCCTTTGCTAACGATAAAAAGTGAAAGTAAGGCTAGAACGTACTTTCGGGCGAGATGTGTAGTGTATAGAACAAGCACTTCAATATGTCCTTGGATGTCATGTTAAACCTCGATTGGGGGAACGCCCGTAAAAAGTTAGAACACAAAGACACGTGCTGTGCACTCCAAGCTGTACCAGCTCAAAGAAGAATGCGTCCCAAATTGCTCAGTTTTCAGCTGCAATGCAGTATGCAACGCCAAGTTTCACAGCGTGTTCTTAAAGGTTTCGCAGCTCGTCACTATTATATAACGTCGTTGAGCATTTTTAATTTTTTCGTTCTCTAAGATACCCCTCCCCCCACTCCCGAACAGAAAAACATGCGTTGTTTTTTCAATCTCTTATGACTGCTTTGATTAGAACTCTGTAAGTAATTTTGGTATCACCAACTCTGCAATTCAATTCTATTCACCAAGAAGAGCCTTTTTCTTTTTCTATGTAGCTCAAAAATAGCTACAATTACCGTGCAACTCGCCGCATACTTCGGGAAGCAATATCTCTAAATTGTTGACATTTTGACCATTCATTCAAAGCGCATGCACCTTGTGAATTCACAGGATACAATTCGTAAATTGCAATATATGTTAAAAGGAGCCCCAAAAGAAGTTATTCAGTTGCTTATTGGTGGATTACGTGCTTGCATTTCTCGTGCAAGTAATGTCCACCACCCGGAGTAATTTAGCTCGGCGACTACAATTATGCTTTCTGTGATGCATCACTTTCAAAACTTCTGTATTGCCTACAATTAAATGAAACGCACTCGTCAAATGGTATACAGTGGGTGATCCGAGTATACACAGAGAAGCGGTCACACTTTACCACGCATCTGCCGTGGTGGGTCAGTGGCTATAAGGTGCTCAGCTACTGGCCCGAACGTCGCGGGCACGAGCCCCGGCCGGCCGCAGCGGTTGCATTTCGAAGGACGCCAAATGGCCGAGGTCCGTGCACTGAGCGGTGTTAGTGCATGTTAAAAAACACCAGATGGTCAAAATTGCCGTAGCCCTCCACTGTGGCGTCTCAACTTTTCATATCGTGGTTTTAGGACGTAAAATCAAAGAGGATATTATTATTATTATTATTAGTATTATTATTATTATCATTATTATTATTATTATTATTATTATTATTATTATTATTATTATTATTATTGTAACCGAGGTTTATTGGGCGAACCAAACGGGCCGGTGGGAGATTGGAGATAGCGACAGGACGAGGAAGATGGAGGAGCTCGAGCGCCGATCTCGTGGTGCCATACTCTGCGATGATGCTTGCTGTTCCCTCTTGTTGTCATCATTCCTTCACTGTAACTGCCCCCGTCGAGAAAGATCAAGCCATCCTGGCGATCTAACAAGTAGGAACGAGCGGGTCGAAGTACGGCTTCAAGCGGTCCACGTGAACAATATCGTGTCCACGCCGACGATGGTCACCGGGTGGCGTAAGCGGTTCAATGGCGTAATTGACGGGCGATGTGCGCTCTACCACGCGGTATGGGCCATGGTAATTTGAAAGTAGCTTCGTAGACAAACCAGGTGCACAGGGTGGTACATACAGCCATACAAGGGTTCCAGGGGCGAACTTGGCGGCAGGAGGGTGGTCGTCATCGCGGGCCTTTTCTGGCGTTGCTGGTCAGCCGTAGTGAACTGCTTCGCTAGTTGGCGGCATTCTTCGGCGTGACGGGCGGCTTCAGACACGGTCGTGCACTCAGATACATCTGGTGCGTATGGCAGCAAAGTGTCAATTGTGTGCGATGGTTGACGTCCGTATAGAAGGTAGAATGGAGAAAAGCCGGTGGTGACTTGGGTAGCCGTGTTGTACGCGTAGGTCGCAAACGGAAGAACCAGGTCCCAGTTCGTTGGTCAGATGCCACATGCGTCGCGAGCATGTCACCCAGGGTCCGATTAAACCGCTCAGTCAGGCCATTCGTCTGGGGGTGGTAAGCAGTACTCATCCGGTGTACAATATGGCACTGACGGAGAAGTGCTTGGATTACGTCGGATAGAAATACACGGCCCCGATCACTGAGGAGCTCGCGAGGAGGGCCGTGACGCAACACAAACCGATGGAGGATGAAAGATGCGACGTCCTGAGCGGTCGCCGTAGGAAGAGCAGCGGTTTCGGCGTACCGTGTCAGGTGATCTACAGCAACGATGGCCCACCGGTTACCTGCTGTGGTCAATGGCAGTGGTCCATAAAGGTCGATTCCGACGCGATCGAATGGGCCGGTCAGGGCACGCAAGCGGCTGTAGTGGAGCTGCCCCGGCATTCGGTGGCTGTTTTCGTCGCTGACACTCGTGGCAGCCGCGAATAAACTGTCGAACAAAAGTAAACATCCCACGCCAGTAGTACCGCTTCCTTAAACGCTCGTAGGTCTTGAAGACACCGGCGTGAGCGCATTGCGGGTCGGAGTGAAATGATGCACAGATTGTAGAGCGCAGCTTTCGGGGAATAACGAGCAGCCACTTCCTGCCGTCTGGTGAGTAATTGCGCCGGTACAAGAGGCCACCTCGAATGGTGAAGTGCGAAGCCTGGCGTCGCAATGCTCGAGTGATGGGAAGTGTCGGTACCCCAGATAAGACGTCCAGAAGCGAAGTTATCCATGGATCGTCGCGCTGTGCAGAGGTCATTGTGTCGATGTCAAGAGCGGACAGCGCGTGTTCCATAGAAGATATAGAGGCAGCTTCAGTCGACAATGGTGATCGCGAGAGCGCATCAGCATCGGCATGTTGGCGGCCGGAACGGTACACGACGCGGATGTCATACTCTTGAAGTCGCAGAGCCCAACGAGCAAGGCGACCTGATGTATCCTTCAGCGACGACAACCAACATAAGGCATGATGGTCTGTAACTACAGCAAAGGTGCGGCCATATAAGTATGGCGAAATTTCACAATTGCCCAAAGTATGGCTAAGCACTCTTTTTCGGTAACACTGTAGTTTACCTCAGCCTTGTTGAGCGTTCTGCTGGCGTAGGCGACGACATACTCAGGGGATCCAGGCTTGCGTTGAGCGAGAACTGCACCGAGACCGACACCGCTGGCGTCTGTATGGATTTCAGTTGCTGCCGTGGGATCATAGTGGCGCAATATAGGCGGTGATGTCAGGAGACGGCGAAGAGTGGTAAATGCGTGATCACATTCGGAAGACCATGATGAGATGTTGTTGGCACTGCTTAAAAGTTGGGTCAAAGGGGGCAATTATGGAGGCAAAGTTGCGCACAAACCGACGAAAGTAGGAGCACAATCCTACGAAGCTGCGTAACTGTTTTACAGTCGTTGGTTTGGGGAATTCAGCAACAGCGCGTAGTTTAGCCGGGTCGGGAAGAACACCATCCTTTGATACGACGTGACCAAGAATGGTGAGCGTCCGAGCAGCGAAGTGGCATTTCTTGAGGTTCAGTTGGAGATGCGCATTCTACAGGACACGTGAGGACATGTTTGAGGCGTACAAGGTGTGTTGCGAAATCGGGTGCAAACACGACGATATCGTCGAGGTAGCAGAGGCATATGTTCCATTTCAAACCCCGCAGAACCGAGTCCATCATGCGCTCGAATGTGGCCGGCGCATTGCAGAGGCCGAAGGGCATGACATTGAACTCATATAGCCGTCCGGTGTCACGAATGCTGTTTTTGGACGATCACCATCTGCTAAGGGCACCTGCCAATACCCCGAACGCAAATCTAACGACGAAAAAAACTCGGCACCTTGTAAGCAATCAAGGGCGTCATCAATCCTGGGCAAAGGGTATACGTCTTTGCGAGTGATCTTATTTAAGCGCCTGTAATCAACGCAGAAGCGAATTGTACCATCCTTCTTCTTAACAAGAACGACAGGTGATGCCCATGGACTTTGGGAAGGTCGGATAACGTCGCGCTTGAGCATATCGTCAACGTGTTCGGTGATAACCTGACGTTCCGTGGCGGAAACACGGTATGGTCGCTGTCGTACTGGCGCGTTGGAACCTGTGTCGATGCGGTGGGAAAAACTGGGAGTTCGGCCAAGGGTAGGTTGAGCAACGTCAAAGGATTCACGGAACTGGTAGAGCAGCTGAAGGAGTTCAGAGCGTTCAGATGGCGATAGTCCGTCGGCAATCGATGAATCGAAAAGCTCGCAAGGTGGTATATTGGAAGGGTTGAGGGCACTGATGGCGTCGTAGTCACCGGAACAATCTGGCGGCATGATAAAAGATTGTTCTTTATCAATGGCATGCACGTGTCCAAGAGATTCACCTTGAAACAATTCAACGGGATACGGAAGGGGATTGATGAGGCAAAGAGCACTGTTTCCTTCAGAAATAGAGAGGGTTGAATAAGGCAGAAGAAGTGATCTTCGACTAAGGAAGAGGCTTGATGGCTCAAAGAATGCAGCTTCGTTCCTAATGCCGTCACAGAACACGGGGAGCAACACAGCTGCTGTCGGAGGAATTTCAGTGCCTTCTTTGACGACGAGCTTGTGTACGGCGGGCTGAATGCGGCTGGTTGGTTGGTCGTAAAACGGGAAAAGTTCAAGCTCCGACCTCGCACAATCAATAACGGCATGATTACGCGATAAAAAATCCCATCCAAGTATGATGTCGTGTGAGCACGACGACAGGACAATAAACTCAACTGTGTAGTGGTCCTTCGCGATCATCAGTCGGACAGTACAGGCGGCTACAGGCTGAACCGGGTCCCCATTCGCTGTTTGCAAGGACATCATATTAAGAGGCGTCGTCACTTTTCGGAGCTTGCGGCAAAGTTTAGCGTCTATCACGGAAACGGCAGCACCAGTATCCACTAGAGCATATGCTCGAGTACCTTCTACAAAACTTCGACAATATTCGACGGCAATGTCCGAGGACTTGAGCATTCGACAGCGCAGTTCTTGCCTCCTGAACTGCGGCGGTTAGTTTCCCTCGTGTTCAGGAGCTGGCCGACGACGCATGGGTGACAGGGAGCGACGACGGGGTGAAGGTGAGCGACCAGACATAGTACGCGGACATTCCCGTGAAGACGAGCTTGACTGAGGGTCAGAATTTTCCAGACGGGATGGAGAAAGGACCATGAAGCTGTTCTGTGTCCGGCCGTCTGTGTATCCCGGCACGCGACGACGGCAGTAACGGGCGATATGGCCAGGGCCGCCGCACGCAAAACAGATGGGCCGGTTATCGCGCGTTCTCCAAGTATTGGCGACGAGGGGACCAGTCCATGCGGCAGACGGGTGAGTCGAGGCTGTGGTGGCAATGGGAGGAACCCAGGCGGTGGACGGCTGAGTCGGGGCTGAGGTATACGGCAGTCCCTGGAACGACGGGGGGTGGTGTCGCTGCTGCCGCTTTAGTGCCTCAGCGTAAGTAAGAGGCGCGGTGACGGGGGTTGCTGATGCAAGGCAACCGGCATAGCCTCGGAAATCTGCTCCTGGACCACATGTCGGAGCATGGGAGCCAATGGTGGGTGGGTGTCGCAGTGGCTGTTGGTGCGAGAGCTCCTGGCGTTGAGCAAAAGGTAGCAGAGAAAGCTGCCGAGCCACTTCCTCTCGCACGAAGTCTTTCATTGTGCGAGAAGGTTTGTCTGGTCAGACATAGCGTCCAGTGCGGTCACTGGTTGGATTGTCTGGAATGAGCGTCGCGTCTGAGCTCGTTGCCTCCGCAATTCATCATAGCTTTGACACAAAGTCACTACTTCTGCCACAGTGCTTGGAGACTTCGCGAGAAGCATCTGGAAAACGTCATCGTTGACGCCCTTCATAATGTGCTGTACCTTCGCACTCTCGCTCATGGAAGCATCGACGCGCCGGCAGAGATCAATCACGTCGTCTATTATGATGTGAAAGTTTCACCGGCTCCTGTGCCCGTGTGCGCAGACGTTGTTCGGCGCGTAGCTTCCGTAATGGCAGGAC
Source organism: Rhipicephalus annulatus (assembly GCA_013436015.1). Lineage (NCBI taxonomy): Eukaryota > Metazoa > Arthropoda > Arachnida > Ixodida > Ixodidae > Rhipicephalus > Rhipicephalus annulatus. Next base: position 347,216 of record WOVY01013482.1, read on the forward strand.
GACCAAAACGGCACGTATTGCCTCCTTGAAGGCGGACCAATTCGCGATCTCGGTTTCGTGGTTCGTATACCACAGCTTGGCCACGTCGGTGAGATAAAAATTGACAGTGCCTAACTTAGCAGCGTCATCCCACCTGTTGGGTCCACTGACTTCTCGTATGACGACAGCCAGTCCTCGACGTCCCTGTTCTTCGGTGCCGGCAAAGATCGGGGGTCTCGCTGGTGAACCGGCCGGGGCAAGTAGGAGCCGCGAGAGGGGCTGTATGTTGGGCAGCGTCAACTTGCATGGTCGATGGCAGGGTGCGAGATCGGAGTTCCAGCTTGTAGCGATGTGGTTACCCAGCACGATCCACCAAATGTAACGAGGTTTATGGGCGAACCAAAGGGCCGGTGGGAGATTGGAGATAGCGACAGGACGAGGAAGATGGAGGAGCTCGAGCGCCGATCTCGTGGTGCCATACTCTGCGATGATGCTTGCTGTTTCCCTCTTGTTGTCATCATTCCTTCACTATATTATTATTATTATTATTATTATTATTATT
>WOVY01013484.1:0-17516 GCA_013436015.1 Rhipicephalus annulatus
ACGAATGAATGAATGAATGAAACCATGTTTATTCCACTTTGTTCGCGCCGAGGGCGCTGCGGTGGACAGTCAGGGCACTATAGCAGGGGGGGGGGGGGTAGAGCTGCCTCCGTTTTATTACCGGACGTCATGGAGGCAGCTAAGTGGGGGCCGCTTGAATGGCTGAATCTTGTGGCTGTCGCGGAGCCGGTCCGCCAACCGGTGGGCGCGGCCGGGTCCTGGAGGAACATGATGAGTGCTCGCCAGAACTCGATGGCGCGATCAGGGGGCGAAGGCTCCGGGCAGGCCCATGTCCGGAGAGAAGAAGGCCAGGGTCCCCGTTTTATGGTGGCCAGGGCACGGAGCCTAGGCGGGTTGTACACAGGGCACTCCCAGCACAGGTGGTTGAGATCAGCCCGGCAGTTGCACGTGGAGCAGAGACCTGTCACGGGTGGTGGCGTGTCACCCTGTGGGAAAACGGTTCAGCAAGAAAGGAGTAAGGAGTGTTCCTGCCTGAATTCTCCGAAGCAGGACAGACTCTCTCCGTGTGAATATCTTCGAAGGAAGCAATGGTATCGAGAGTGGATTACCCACTGCTGTGAGGTAGGCGGCGCGACGTTGTTTGGTAATGTGCTTATCTGCTATCGGATCTGCTAGCTCGGTGGGGTAGCCAGAAAGTGGAAGGAGTATCGGAAGCTCTGGCTAGGCGGCGTGAGGAGATGAGCGCGCGCTAATCTGTGAGCCTTCTCGTTTCCGGGGATACCGCAATGCCTGGGGGACCCAGTGGATGGTAACGTCATGACCACATTCGCGGAGCAGGCGCGTCTGGTGTCGGATCTTCTGGAGTACAGGATCTGTGTAAAGAACATTAGCGCATGCCCGATGGGCAGCCTGGGAATCAGTGTACACACGATGGTGAACAGGGTCAGTTTGAGGTGACAATTTCGAGGGCCCACTCCAAATAATCTGAGATGCCCACTAGCTCTGCTCGAGTGCATATACATCGCATCTGCTGAAGCATGATAACCGTCGGCTCTGATTTCTGTTTTGTCTGGTCGTACCACGCAGGTGGCATAACAAGTGTTAACTGGTACCGTCTGCAGGAAGTGCAGCGTCAGTGTATACGACGCGTTCAGTCATGGGGAGTGGAACTCGTGCCCTAGCATGTCCTCTTGGCGTAGTTAAGGCGCCGTGCTCGCTGATTAGGGTCCATATTCAACGGAAGTGGCTTGCCGTCGGTGAGTACCGTGATTTCCCAAGGCGGCGTTTTGTTAGGCAGCATGGGCAGTGTGTTGATGTCATACCCGAGAAGCATAAGCGTGTATCGCCCAGCATTTGTTGCGCGAAGCCTCGTTCCTGTGTGTGGTGTGCATGTCGACGAGCTCGGTCAGATTATTGAGCTTGCTGCAGCTCTTGAGCGCATCCAGGCGTGTGTACCTTGGTAGTCCGGTAACCATGCGTTTGGCCTCGCTAAGCAGCCGGTCGAGTTTGATTATCTGCGTACGGTTGACCGGATGATACGGCAGTCCATACATGATACGTGAGACGAGAAAAGCTTGAACAAACTGCCGCATTTCGCGTTCGTTTACTCCACGAGTGCGATTAGAGATTCTGCGTAAAGCATGAAGGATTTGTTTGCTAGTCTTCGTAACGCGTTGGAACCAAGTGCTCGCTGTGCAATTCTCGTCTAAGTGCATTCCTAATATTCGGATAGTGGATTTCCTCATTATAGGTTGATTGCCAATGTGAGTTTAAAACACCCTCTTTTCTTCCTGCTTGGCAAACGTGGTTCGCGCACCATGAATGACGACAAACTCTGTTTTGTCTGGAGCGGTGTGTAAACCTGCTTCCATTGCGTAGTCGTGAATAATGTTGAGGGCTCGTTGTAAGACATCCTCCTGCTCACCGACGGATCCTTGATGCGTCCACACGGTTACATCATCGGCATACACCGCGTGTTTCAGGCCCGGTACGTTCGCAAGGCGTCTTGGTAGCTGGTACATGGCTATGTTAAAGAGGGTGGGGTGAAATCACCGAGCCCTGGGGAACAACCTACGTGGTTGGTTCGTACGGTACTGGCGTCTTGGCCGATTTCGATCTTGGTAGCTTCGCCCTTCGAGGAAGCCCGCTATGAAGTTATACATTTTCCCTTTCATCCCAAGGCACGTGCTTTCGTCATGATGGTCTGTGTGGTACGCCATCGAATGCTTTGCGTATGTCCACTGCTACCACAAGCCCGTGGGTGCACCGAGTTAGAGTCGAGGACGTCTTCTTTTAGGCGAAGGAGTACATCTTGAGTTGATAGGCCCGCGCGGAATCCGTACATTGTAGGGGCCAAAAGGTCGCGATCTTCAAGGTACCACATCAAGCGTGTGTTAACCATGCTCTCCATGACTTTGCAGACACACGAGGTTAAAGAGATCGGGCGGAGGTTGGATAAGGTATGGGGTGGTTACCAGGCTTCGGTATGGGCTTGACTACCGAAAACGTGCCATGTGGAGGGCAGTATTCCGGTATCCCAGACTGTATTAAACTCTTTGAGGAGAGCGGTGTTTGTACTCAAGAGGCATATTGCGTAAATGAGCAACGCATACTCCATCGGCTCCTGGAGCACTACGTGTGTTAGCATGTTGCAAGGGCATACTCCAGCTCGAGCATGGTGAAAGGGCTATTAATTGCTCAGTGTCTTCAGAGCTTGCATCCTTCCGGTACGTATTGGCTGTGGGGCGAGATGTCTGCGGGAAAAAACACTTCAGCAGCTTGTTCGGCGAGCTCCTGTGTGCTGATGCCCTCCCGGAGGGGCCACACGAGCCGCGCCATTGTAGGTCTTGCGTTGGCCGAGGAGAGAGCGCAGGATGGTCCAGACCTTTGACGTGTGGGTCTGCCCATTCATGGTTTCACAAATTGCCATCCAAGCGGTCTGACGCTAACGTGGTCGTATATGTCTCAATAGAACGCTGTATTTGCGCAACCGTGCTTTGTGATGCGCAGCGTGGCGAGACCGCCTGTACTGGGCCCAGAATACGTAGCCTTCTAATTCCACAGAGTGAGAAGATGCCTATCAGGTTCTGGTGGTCAAAAGGAACCCGTAGGTTCTTGGGCTTGCCGCTTCGCTGCGCATAGCTGAGAAAGCAGATGGTCAATATTCTTGGCTGGAGGCTGTTGCTGTAGTAAATCGCGGTATTTGTCCCAGTGTGTGGATGTGGCTTAGCCGTGTACTGGCGCGTGACTTCGTCTTCGTAATGGCGTCACCTGTGCGAAATCGTATAAGTATGGGGAAGTGGTCGCTTCCCATGCAATCATCCAGCACCTCCCACTGAAATAGCTGTGGGCGGGTGCTCCAGGTAAGGTCTGGGGATGTGTCTGCTTGGTGAACTGTCTGTCCCAGCCTCGTGTGTGTTTGGGGCGTATTGAGAAGCGTCAGCCCGTACGCTGAGGCATCCTGCAAGATGCGCCTGCCACGCGGGCTGCATTTGTTGTATCCCCCAGGCGACATGCTGAGAGTTGAAGTCTCCGCACAACAATATGACATCTTGTGGATAAATCTTTCCTAAAGTGCGGTATGAAACTGAGATCAACCGGCGCCTTATTGGCTTTGTCCTGGTGCTTTCAGGAACCACGTAAACGCAGAAGACAAGCAATTGTACGCCTGAGGTGAGACTTCCAGCCGGCAACCGACAACACTAAGAGTAGTGCTGCACCACGGTTGCGTATCTAACTGCACGTGCGTAGTTCCTCGTCGCACGTATAATGCTGTCTTCGTGGATGAATCTTGTTCTTCAGTCGGGGCGTAGCCGTCATAGCCCATTATTTTTCAGCACAGGGCCGTTGACTTCTTGAAGGGCAATGACCAATGGACTGGTATCGTCTGTCTTGCTGGAGAGCCAAGTGGTCATTTCAGCCCTCTTGCGACGACGCGAACGGCAATTCCACTGCAGGACAGTTGTCCATGGCGATGATTTTGATAAGCTAGCCATGGTAAGGCTTTGTTGCGTGAGGAGCGATAGAGTTTTGACGGTACCAGAGGTGTACGCATCACAAGTGCTCCTGCGGTTGTCGTCGAAGTTGTGCCAAGAGGGAGCATGCCGGAAAGCATGATGCGCTCCATGGTGGTTTGGACGCATTTTTTCAATGGCCCCGAGTGATAAGCTGTTCAACTTCTTTCATGAATGGATTTCTCTATTTGAGCCATACGGTGTTCTAGTCGCCGCTCGAGTTCTTGGAAAGTCGTTGGGGCGGGGGGGACGTGAATGGTCACTGATAAGCGGAAGCCCCGTTGACTGAGCTACGCCCCCTTCGAGGATGCTTCGTCCCTCCACCCGAGGCGGGCTGCGGCGCACAGGACCCCAGTGTTTGAGTTTGATGGATGTGGTATACCATTACTAGAAGCAGTTAGCGGCACGTTCGCTGGTCGAACTACATCCGCGAAGGTGGTGCCCCCGGCGCCTTCTGACTGTGCAGCAGGTGGTGCCGGCGGCCCGGTGTAAAAAACCCTGGCGTGTTGGTTTGAGCATGGGTCTTTGTAGACCTTGTGTCGCGGAAGGGCGGCGCTGTTGCTCCTGCGATTCACTTGCTTGCGTTGCCTTTTGGCAGCCGGCTTGCGTTTTTGTTCAATTTTCTTCTTACTTCTCGTCTTTTTGGACAGTTCGTGGCTGTGGCCAGTGAGACCCACCACAGCTGCGGCACTTCTGTTCTGTGTTGCGGGCATTGCGTACCCTCTTCGTGTTGCCGTCAGACCGCATGTCGAGCATCTAGCTGCCGAAATATTGGGGCATTGCTCCTTGCGATGCCCTATCTTGTGGCATATGTCACAAACGGTCACTCGTGCACGATACGGAAAAACACGGATCGTAAATGACCGCAGGCCAACCTTATAGGGTAAGCTGTTTACCCTTCAAATGTGACCATGGCAGTGCCTTTGTCACCAAGTGGGCGTGCCTGCAGGATTTTGCACTTGCGGCAATGTAATGAGTTCATTAGTTCCCTCAGAGGTCATGTCTCCAGCATTGCGAATGATTCCTCTGATTGATTGCGAGTAACCGCTTCATATGCTTGAAAAGGTACTTCCTTTCCTCCGATTGGCAGAGACGCTATCGCGAGAAGGGCGTTGCACACCTCCGGTTCAGCCGCGTCGACTGCGAGCTGGTTGCTATGGTCTAAATAGCGAACCCTGAACTCTGGAAGTGGGTCTTCCTCAGGGATGTTGAGATGAGCCGAAATGCGGCGAGTTATTACTCTCTATAGTCGTATGAACTGCTCATCCATGATGCGGCATGGTTGCTTAGGCCGAAGAATGACGGTTGTGCTGATAAGCGCGCGGGGCACCTGAGCTCGGCGTCACCACGACCGCCCGCATGGTCTGCTGCTTTCGGCGATAGCTGACTGGTGTCCAACCATCCTCTCCGTTTTGGTAACTAGCGGAAGCAAGGAGCGTGTGACGTGCACTTCTCATGTGGGAGTGATCCCTGGAGTATGCTAGTGTGCTGTCGTTCGGCGTCTATGAGCGAGCCTCGCGCCACGTTTCTCTCCATTCGGTGCGGTAGAAATTATGCGAGCTTGATGAAAAGTATTTTCAGACTTGCCTTCAATGCTATTCTGTTCCTCGAGCTCCCGGAAGTGGGGCGAATGGGTTGGTGTCCGGCAGGGAGCAGACCCGTGAAGGCATGGTAACGGCAGCCGAATTGTGTCGTTGAAGTCGGCGATGTCACCGAGGCAGTCAGGTCGTCTGAGTCTGTAGGTCCATATCCTCAGGCAGCGGCACGTCCGGCTGGGAGCACGCAGGACTCTGGAGAGGCCATGAAAGCTCGAAACCCCGACGGGTGATACTAGCGGCAATGGCCGCCGGCAGCTAGCCGGGCGGCGGTGCCGCCGACGAGCTCAGAAGGCAGCCTCCCAGTATCAGCTGCAGCCGGTAAGATAACGAGCGAGCAAGCAGCTAGCGCAGCAACAGCTGCTGCGATGGCTTGACAGCGAAGCGCTGGCCAAGTGTCGATATCGTCGGAGCGCGCTCGAAACACGTCCGTTCACATCGGACGCTCGAGAGCGAAAAACAGAGCAGAACGAACCCACCGACGCCGCTGGCGTCGGTGGCGTCGGTGGTTTTTCAGCTCTTCGTGCATTACAAAACAGCCACATGCCAGCAAAGTAAGCAGTACTGTCTTTTCTTGCTTCTTGCGTACGAGAATCGTCGAAGTATACACCACCGGATAGCGTAGTGGCGTTTGCGAGAAGTGACAACGACCGGGTGACAGCGCATCCGTCCAGCATTCGCCCCGTAGTAGATGGCATATTCGGCGGCGCGGGGCGCGTCCAGTGCGAACGACGCCGCGTTTCGGCGGCAGGGGAATTTCGGTCGCTGTAGAAAGCGGATGTTTCAGTGTGAACTAGGCATAAAGGAGCTTATTGCCTCTCAATTTCACCACTGCAAAAGTCCTTACAATACGTCTAGTACGAACGGACTATTAGTCGCACACTTCAACTGCATTCTCTTTCCTCTCGTCCAGACGAAAACGCTGGAACGTAAGCAGAAAGGATGCCACAAACGAAAAAAAAAAGGTCACGTGCACCTCGTGACCTTGAGCTCTTTTTATTTTTATTTTCGAATACGCTGCCTTCCAGTGCCATCACGTGCGTGCGCGTGGACAAGTCGCGGCCACCATCATCATCAACCCGAGGCAGCCCAAGGAACGACCAAGCGCGCTACGCTCAAATCAGCCAACGGCTGTTACAATGGCTGTGACGAGCGATTTTTGAGCTTTTATCGTCGTTTCTTGAGAAAAGAGTAATAAATTTCAGCTGACTTTGAGAATTTTTTGATGAATTCCAGGCCACGTGCTGCTCTATAATATTTGGCTCGCGTTTTCTCGGGAGCTTCGACTACCGTTCGGCAGCGTTATCTCACCACGCTCGAGAAGTGTTGCCCGGCCTTTTTAACTCTTTAAACAGAAAGAATAAATGAAACTAGTTTTATGACAATTCGATCCCTTCCCATTATACAAGAGAGTACTTGCCGAAAAATTTTTAACTGAATGGTTAATTATTGAAAGTTATATAGTTAACAGATATATCGGTTTGGAATTTCTTAGAAACGATGTCTGTAAGCACAAAAGTCTGTATTTAGTCACGTAGTTCGACAAGTGTGTGTATGCTTTAAATTGTACAAATATATACAGCAGATGTACGATTTCGCGCTTTCATTAAGTGTGACGATTACGATGTGTCCGAATATACAACGATATTTAATTTATTAATTTTTTTCAGCAGCAATCCACGCTTCACTTCAGGGTGAAGTTTTCATTTGAAGTTTCGCAGCTGTCGTACCAACACGCCCAAGCAACCACTTTATCAATTAAACACTTTGTTAAATTCGTTCATGTTGGCTTTTGTGCGACGTCACAGCATGAACTGGCAAACGGTAACATCTTTTGGCGCATAGTTGATTGGGAATGATTGAAAGTACTTGCACATTCAAACCTTTTCATGGTGTCGAAGTCTACGGTAATACATAGATATCTTTATGCACACTCTTTTCGCTGTTCATTTCGCAATTTTGTTTTTAATAATATACTGGGGAAGATCTGAGTGGGACAGGAGCTGCAAATAATAATAAAAAGTAAAATCAGTCGCTTAGCTCCCTAATACGAGTTGCATTCGAATGCCACGACAAAATTGGTCAAGCAGAAACACCTATGGTTACAATCCACTGCTATTAAAAAAATTCTCACGTGTCTGTGTGCCGTTCTACATGAACTTTTGTCGTGTTATCCCAATTAGATTGCATTATATATGCAAACCGATGAACCTGCTGTTTGTTATGTGTGGTTTCACGTTGATTTTTTTTATGTTGTGCATTTTGTCTAGTACACTGGAGCACGCGCACACGTATTAGTGAGCAGTCCGCCCGGGTGGAACAGCGCGTAGGCTGCTCCACTGCTCACCCGAACGTCGCAGGTTCGATAACGGCCGTGGCGGTTGCATTTTTCGATGGAGGCGAAACGGTAAAGGCCAACGGTGTACTGTGCGATGTGGGTCCACATTCAAGAACGCCAGATGGTGAATATTTCCGGAGCCCTTTATTATACGGCGTCTCTCATAATCATATCGTGGTTTTGGGCAGTAAAACCCGAGATTATTTTATATTATTATTATTATATTATTATTATTATTATTATTATTATTATTATTATTATTATTTATTAAGCGGAGCGCAGAAATCTTATTTCCTCCTTCTATCATGGTAGTTTCTATCATAACACAGAAAGGTAAGGCGAGCAGATGTGTTTGGCGCCATGTATCACCAGCAGACGGAAATGGTTCAAGGTCAGCTTTCTTCACGCAGCTGTCAATCTCAGTAGCGTGTTACTCAAGCGCGCAGCTATTGCCAACTCGACGTTACGGGGTTTTATTGAATCCCGTCTCTCCTTCTACATTCATTGCGGCCCTGTAGGGCATAAATCATGAATCAAGACGCGTCAAGGGAGTTTTCTTTTCCCAACTGCGCGGTTCAGGGCTGTCTCTCTGGGACGCCAAGAAGTGTGGCCCAACAGCCAGCAAACGTCGCCCTGACCAGTGATCCCGGTCTCGATTTGATAAGGACGAAGACAATGCAGACGATGCGATGTGACAATGTTGAATGATTTGAGGGCTTCATCGGAGAGAAAGTTAGACACGCAGACAAGGACACAAGATAAATGAGACGCCTTTTATGTTGTCGGCGTTCCTTATTTTGTGTCTATTGCTACGTTCCTATAGCTTATTCCACGATGCACACGCGGTAACTTTAGCCCAGCTGTATAAACGCGATAGCGTTAAAGAGCTCGTTTCACAGAAATTCTGGCTTTAGTGTCTGTATCGACGTAGTCGGCTGTGAGCAAAAAATTATCGTCTTGTGCATGACCGAAAAATTGAGAAAGATGCAAGTGAAAGAAATAATGAAAAATTCTGGGTCCAAGTGGAAGTCGAACTCCGATAGATAGATATGTGGGGTTTAACGTCCCAAAACCACCATATGATTATGAGAGATGCCGTAGTGGAGAACTCCGGAAATTTCAACATCCTGGCATTCTTTAACGTGCATCCCAACCTGAGCACACGGGCCTACAACATTTCCGCCTCCCTAGGAAATGCAGCTGCCAAAGCCGGGATTTGATCCCACGACCTGCGGGTCAGCAGCCGAGTGCCTTAGCCACTAGACCACCACGGCGGGGCGAAGTCGAACTCGGGTCGTTTGCGTGGCAAGCGGGTGTTCTATACTACACACCTACACATCTGCTTGGAAATGCATCGAAAATAACTTTCATGGTTTACAAACACACGCGTCCTGTATACAGGCTTCAAAATACAACATTTACTATTGCAGTCATATTGCGGGGTAAAAGCCTACATTGCCATCGGCCTTCAAAGCTTCCGCTTATCATATTAACTTCGTGGTTTAAAGCCAGCCCCTCATTTCAAAAGACACACGCATTAGTGCACGTATTCTATTATGACCACCTGGTGGGTGCATATGAAACAAGTTCGAAATAATTTCACGTGCGTGATTTCCCATGGTTTAAAGCATGCTACCTGTTATACAGAATGCAGCCATATGCGAATGCTTCACTGACACAAGCCACTTACAATTTTATCGATTACATTGTAGTAATTCGCAATTTAATCCTTTCAGTAAAACGTATGCGCAACGTGTTTTAAGTATGTACTAGGGCAGGATATCGCGTTCAACTCTTAAAGGTGAAGCGTAAAAGCTCCCTAATTTTTCACTCCATGTTTTGAAGGCCTTTTTCCTTCAACGCTAAGCGTAGCTACTGATGGTGAAAACCTAAGAAAAAGAAAGTAAAAATGTACCACTGTCCTTGCGGAAAAAGTGCTTCTAATCGCGACTGCTCTTTTCTCTGACGGCTAACAGAAAGCAATCCCAAATGAAACGTTATATCGCTTGCTGAGCCGAACGATGAGGCACCACTGCATCATCAGCCACAATCCTGATATTAGGGGCGAAGCTCTTTAGGGTGTGGGTCGTTCCCTCGTAGTCACTAGTTAGTTTCGAGAATTTCTCACAGATTGCGTTTTGTGTGTATGTCCTTACGGACAGGACAGACAGACAGACAGGACAGACAGACAGACAGACAGACAGACAGACAGACAGACAGACAGACGACAGACAGACAGACAGACAGACAGAACGACAGGCAACGCAGACGACAGACAGACAGACAGACAGGACAGACAGACAGACAGACAGACAGACAGACAGACAGACAGACAGACAGACAGACAGACAGACAGACAGACAGAACGACAGACCAGAACGACAGACAGACAGACAGACAGACAGACAGACAGACAGACAGGACAGACAGACCAGACAGACAGACAGACAGACAGACAGACAGAACGACAGACAGACAGACAGAACGACAGACAGAACGACAGACCGACAGACAGACAGACAGACAGACAGAACGACAGACAGACCGACAGAAAAGACAGAACGACAGAAAGACAGGACAGACAGACAGACAGACAGACAGACAGACAGACAGACAAGACAGAACGACAGACAGACAGACAGACAGACAGAACGACAGACAGACAGACAGACAGACAGACAAACGACAGACAGACAGAACGACAGACAGACAGACAGACAGACAGACAGACAGACAGACAGAACGACAGAACAGACAGACAGACAGACAGACAGACAGACAGACAGACAGAACGACAGACAGAACGACAGACAGACAGACAGAACGACAGAAAGACAGACAGAACGAAGACAGACAGACAGACAGACAGACAGACAGACAGACAGACAGACAGACAGACAGACAGACAGACAGACAGGCAGAGACAGACAGACAGACAGACGAACTCTTCGCTCCACTCATCATTGTTAACTCCGTGTATATGCTTCGAATTTTAAGGAGCGAAGCTTCTTAGGCGCTCACGTTGTCCGATCATTGTCGTCCAGGCTCGCCGTCGTCCCTAATGGATGCGCAAGGCTGTAACATACATACGCAATATTGTCTACAGAGCGTACATATAGCGCGCACATAGTTTCAATGAGCACTGACATCACATTTACTCAAGTCAAGATTTTTGCGTCAAGGAGTAGCTATCGACCCCCTATAGCGATTCGCGACCTAAAATGCATGCGAGTGACGAATGAGTATCTGTAATATTGATTATTATATTCGCTATGAAACTCGGTTCAAAATGGCTGCAAAGCCCACCAAATTGTACTGCTTGCAAAACTTCTCCACGGCCTCGTCGAGGCCGCTGCACAGCTGATGTCGCTTTCACAAAAAATGGCGACATCACACTGGCGTTTCGTCTGCTAGGAGCGCACATAGAGCCAGTCCAGCTGTGTCTCTGAAGGCGTAGACATGCCTCTGTCGTTAACATCTTTGTCCTCGCCGTCGTTGCGGTCAACATCGGCAAGTGATGATGACAGTGACCTGGAATTGGGTATCGCCGCGATTCGCGATGATCCTAACTAGACAAGCTCCGCGTTAAATGCAATGTATTTATCAGTCCCGGCAGTACTGTCGGAGCTCAGGAACACCAACTATGCACCTCATGTCACGGACGTTTGGCGAGTGAATCGCTGCTTTCAGCTGCAGCAGGGAATACGGTTGGAATAGCCCCGTTCTCGAGAAGAGCCCTCGTACTACCAGTGAACCCCAACTAGTTCGCCAACACAGGATTTACCCTGTAGCAGCTCGCCGCAAAGTGAAGGGAGCAAATGCGGCTGTTCTTCGCGGCGTCCGTCCCTCTGTCCAATGGCGCGTACGAAGTCGACCCACTGGCTGCGTTGAGGTTCGTGACTTGGAAAGGCATGAAACGCCACGCACTTCCCGCTTTTTCTGCGCCTCGACGTCCAGGTTCTCACTACGCAGTGGTTCCCCGACATTCTGGCACGAATTGTCGCTCTGAATGATCGTACTCACACGCAGTGGAGCACAACGCAAATCAGTCGATGCGACACGATGAATCGCACGAACGCTTCAACACAGCAAGGTGAGCCACTAGTGAGAGTATGACTGGGAGTCGGTTGGTTGGTTGTTCCTCAGAGTCCTGGCGCAACCCACCACGGGGGATCGGCCATGAAACGGACGGTGCCTCATTTGTGAGGTGGAGTTGTTTTACCACCCTGTTTATTTAGATAACGATGTTTAAACAAAGAACAATTGGTAAACGATAGATTAGAAATAAAATAGAGGTAGTACAAAGAACGAACAGGCTAATATGGTTTGAAATAAAGTGAACTTATGCCTCGGCTTAACATTCTAATCGTTTTGTTGCCTTTAGAAAATCGCATACGGCCTCGGCTCCGAACACACTCGGAGATCGTCGACGTCATCGTTACTAGCGTATCGTCACTCAGGATGGTATTTGTGGGATGTATTAAACCGAACACATTGCACTAGTGTCGATGTCACAGGACAGTCCATTTTTCGTTTTTTTCCTCCTTAGATTTTCTACGCTGTTTGACGTCGAAATAAAGTAACTTCGACGCGACGGACGCCCTTGAAATTTGGCGAAGAAGACCTATGCATACCATGTGATCGAATAATGGGCACATCTTGATCTTTAAACTTGATGTCAGTGCTGCTTTAAAACATTTTCATAAACATTCCTTATGCCGTTATCATTTCATCAATGGAGCCTTCACTCTATCAACATTCACTTCGTGGATCTTCAGCCACTTCTTAGTGTTTGTCTCTTCCAAAAGAAGGTCTTTCGTACCGTTATTGGCACGCAGCTCAGCGTCACTCTAGCGAATCGTGATTCGTTGCCCTAGAAGATTGCGATTGTCCAGAAGCAGCAGGCGCAGCTGTGTGTATCGCGTACCATTGTTTCGGCAGCGGCATCTGCTTCTTGCATCGCTCGGATACACCAGACACATTGCATGTTGTAATGTAAATAGTTCAGTTGTAATGTAATGTAACTACTTGCTTTGCAGTGTGGAGACACAGGGAAAAAATAAACAAAATCGCAAAATACACCTTTTTTGTATAGCCAGTGGCTGCATGTAATAATTTTAGAATCACAACTACGAAATAGTCTGATTTGGGCTGGTCTCGCGTTTTGCAGCCTACTCTACTGAGAACAGTGATCCTCTCCTGTCCACTTCGCCTGATACGTGTCTTGGGGCGCCACAGTCCACCCTCAACTTATCTACCATCAAAGACACGGAGGGCCAAGCATTTACAAAGCTAACAAGTGACCATGAAGTTTAACACCAGAGATCGCAGATGACGTTGTGTTGCTTTTATCAAACTTTTTTTAAAAAGAACAGTACAGCATCCTTCTTTGCGATGCATCATGCAGATTGCTCGTATGAGTCAGGTTTCCTTCTCCGCTTGGTTCTGTTTTTTAAACGCGAAGCATTTCTTAACGAACTCTGGTGACTGTGAGCATTATCCATCCATCCATCCGTCCGTCCGTCCGTCCATCCATCCATCCCTCCATCCATCCATCCAACGCTTTAAACCCATTTTAAACTCGTTGTGCTGTCTTCGTAGACTCACGAATATTGTTGCTAAGGTCTGTTTAAACCGGCACAGCTTAACCTTTCAAATACAAAGCATTTCTTAGCAAACTTCAGCGACTTCGAGTCTGTCTGTCTGTCTGTCTGTCTGTCTGTCTGTCTGTCTGTCTGTCTGTCTGTCTGTTGTCTGTCTGTCTGTCTGTCTGTCTGTCTGTCTGTCTGTCTGTCTGTCTGTCTGTCTTCTGTCTGTCTGTCTGTCTGTCTGTCTGTCTGTCTGTCTGTCTGTCTGTCTGTCTGTCTGTCTGTCTGTCTGTCTGTCTGTCTGTCTGTCTGTCTGTCTGTCTGTCTGTCTGTCTGTCTGTCTGTCTGTCTGTCTGTCTGTCTGTCTGTCTGTCCTGTCTATCTATCTATCTATCTATCTATCTATCTATCTATCTATCTATCTATCTATCTATCTATCTATCTATCTATCTATCTATCTATCGATCTATCGATCTATCTATCTATCTATCGTCTATCGTCTCTCTATCGTCTATCTCGTATCGTCTATCTGTCGTCTATCGTCTCTCTATCGTCTATCTGTCGTCTATCTGTCGTCTATCTGTCGTCTATCGTCCGTCCGTCTATCTATCGTCTATCGTCCGTCCGTCTATCTATCGTCTATCGTCTGTCCCTCTATCGTCTGTCCGTCTATCGTCCGTCCATCATCCGTCCGTCCGTCCGTCCGTCCGTCCGTCCGTCCGTCCGTCTGTCTGTCCGTCTGTCTGCACGTTTTGGTGCTCTCGTGGTCACCTCCATGGCGTGAACCAAATTAGCATGGTGTGGTAGGATGGTTTGACGAATATGACGTGCTGGCCAAGACATGAATAATGCCACAATTCCCTCGCGTACATCGTCAAACACGCAAGACAGTGGCACATACCTATGGGCGGGTATGTGCCGCTGGTATGCGGGTATGTGCCAAATGGTGATTAGCACTTAGTATCCACCCAGGAACAACGACAACACTGATAGGCAAGTTTAACGCACGAGCGTTTAGAATACCCTACATCGGTAGCGTTGACCAAACGAACGCATAGAATAAATGTCAGGGTTCCAGCTGAAATCAAACCAAAGCATTCTGCGTGACAATGAAGCATTCTGCCACAGAACTACGCCAGGTCTCGGAACTGTATACTTTTCAATAGACGCTAATATTCATGAAACGTCAATAGTGGTTGCGGTGCTGCCTACCCAATTTTATAAACATTACTTATGTACACCTGACACAGCCGTCACGTCGGGTTAACGTCAATTGTGGTTAGGTTCCATGCACTGAAATTGATTTATGTAGCTGTGTCCAGGGCCAGCATCTTCGTGAGCATCAGTGTTTCATATTAGCTTTTGGTGTTGCTAATACGCATGTTCCAGTTGGCATCGTAGCGCAAGTGCAAACAAATGGTTATATAAACATTTGCAACAGTTCGACATATGCCTGTGCGTGCAACATTTGTACATATATTTATTGTCATTTCATGACATGTCACTCAATAAAAAAAATTGCAACACAGTCACCTTCCCTCCGCATGCTTTGCATAACGTCAATTTCGTGGTACGTGGGTTCTGCCGAATTTTTTTCCCGATCTTGCTAAGTATTGTGACACCGGTTTTCAACAAGAAACTGGTTGTACGAAGTCAAACATTTACATATTGTTCTTTTTCAGTAGGTCAGCAGTTTAGTCATTGTGTTTACTGTTGGTGCTAGGAACTAGAATTATCTTTGCAGTCGGTAACTTGACCTTATATAACACAAACAACCTTAGCACGCATTGTCCCGAGATAACGGAATATTCGTGTTTTTTGTTGTGAGCATGTAGTATAACGTTCCATGCGAACGAAAATGTCACGAAGTTTACAGACATGCTGTAAGCACCTCTTTACTCCGTTATCTTTTCTCACTGCATCCGTATTATGAAGTGCGTATGTTGGGAGTATGCAGGAAGGTGAAACAGATGCAACAAAACATGTAATAAAACGACACAGGCTTTCAGCAAGGGCGTAGCACTGAATGCAATAAAAATGAATAGGAATGTTATGCGAAGAAAACTAGCAGCTGCATGGTTCAAGCAAACGTGGCTGTTGTAGTGAGTAAAAGTATTTCTTGTTGTCTGTGGCTTCAACGCAAACTTTGCGATAAGAAGCTCGAACGTAAAATAGCACAAATGCTGATTAGAACTGGTGATTGGTATCTGCTGATTCTATCTAAAGATACGATGTATGGCGCGCGCGACAGCGGGTGACAGCGTACGTCTATGTTGCGCCTGAACCATAGAAGGTCATGCCATTATTGATTCAAGTATGGAAGCTTTAGAAATATTTATATAACACCATGGCACACCTGCTTCTTGCCAGTGTATTGCCAGACGTAATCTGCAACAACACACGACTGATAATGAAGCAGGACGGACAAATGGAGACCTAACCGAAACGTAGGAGGCGAAGCTCGCCCTCGAGGACCTGGAAGACCAACAACAACCCGTCGCCAGGGCCAAGAGGGCAGTAGAAGCCAAAGGGTTCCTGGAATTAGGAGCCCTCCCACCTCAGGGTGACACCGGGCATTGCTCGAGGCACTGTTTCAAAATAATCGTTCACTTCTCTCTCTATCTCTATACGCGGGCACTTTCGCACTAGGCTGCATTATTTATTTACTCTAGTCACCCGTTCGTCATCAGCAGCACTCACAGGACGATCCCCGGAACCCAGAGAGGCTGAGTCTCTATAGTGCCTCTTGTATGCGAATTTCTTTTTCAGCACGTGCCAGAGTCTCCGGAGGTGCTTGCGGGAAAGTACAAATTGACCCAATGACGCTCACCGCTGAGCAAAACAAGCTTCGTGTCATCACGTGTTGGCCACGACGCCGTCGACGCAAAGGGTGGAGGTTCCTTTATGGAGACTTCACGCGTCATAGACGTACGAAAAAAAAGTGTCGTCGTCGGCGTCTCCACGCCCGCGTTTTCTGTCGCAAGACCATGACGTCCCCAACAGCCACCAACCACTTTAGGTGCATTTAAAGGTGAGCCGCGCGCGATAATTGGGCCGGCAAACGAAGATAATTGTGAGAGGCAGTGTGCGTATATATACGTACGATTCTCTGTACGCAGACGTTGCCGAGGCGAAACAACACCTATCCTCTCTCAGACAAGCAAATACGAGCATCACAGTCAGACTATGGTGAAATTGCACGGCATTAACGGGTTACACCTGGATAAAAACAAAGAAGTGGGAGAGAGAGTTAACAAAAATATCCCCGTACACAGGGGAACCGGAGAGGAAGAGACGGAAGGTGCGGAGGATACCTGACAGGAAGGTAGATGCGGTAAGCGAGAGTTGGGCTGAAGGTGTGTCGGAAGAAGAGAGGGCTCCTTTTCAAAGCGAGAGCGAGACGATGCGAACTGTCATCGGCCGGCCGGCGCTGCATTGACACGGCAACAGTCGCGACGCGAAAGCCCCGTCGCAGCGCGTCTATGAGAGAAACGGGAACACCGAACGCGGCCGTCAATTGCCTTGAAACCCACGCGCGACACGTGCGCTTAACAAGGCCGACTTCGACGGCGCCGTGTGAAACGAAGGACACGCTGGGATGCTCGAGCGCGGCTTCTTTTCCGTCACGTCCCTCGCCGGCGTCGTTCCCTCGCCCACGACAATCTCGCGAACGCGAGCCTCGCTCCGAGGTCCCCGCAAAGACCGCGCGTGGCTTCCATAAACGTGTACGCCTGTCTGTGCGCGCACCGAAAGCGATGGCAGGGCTGCAAAAGGGAAGCGTTGGCTGACACGGAAACAAACGCTCCGCCATACGAACCGCCGGCTTCCAGACGAGTTGGCATTCGTTTTTCAGCTCTGGCAATCACAGCTTCTATAAAGCGAAAAGGAGGTGGTGTGCTTTAATAGTATCTGGGGTTTGACGTTCCAAAAACACGAGATGATTATGAAAGACGCTGTAGTGGAGGGCTCCAGAAATTCCGACGGTCTGGCGTTCTTTAACGTACAATGGCATCGCACAGTC